>JAKTYW010000011.1:95853-407661 GCA_030674565.1 Ogataea thermomethanolica
CTGGAACCTCTGAAACTTCAGGAACCTCCACTGGAACTAAGACCTCTGGAACCTCTGAAACTTCAGGAACCTCCACTGGAACTAAGACCTCTGGAACCTCTGAAACTTCAGGAACCTCCACCGGAACCAAGACCTCTGGAACCTCTGAAACTTCAGGAACTTCTGAAACTTCAGGAACCTCCACTGGAACTAAGACCTCTGGAACCTCTGAAACTTCAGGAACCTCCACCGGAACCAAGACCTCTGGAACCTCTGAAACTTCAGGAACTTCTGAAACTTCAGGAACCTCCACTGGAACTAAGACCTCTGGAACCTCTGAAACTTCAGGAACCTCCACCGGAACCAAGACCTCTGGAACCTCTGAAACTTCAGGAACTTCTGAAACTTCAGGAACCTCCACCGGAACTGAGACTTCCGGAACATCTACCGGCACAAAGACGTCTGAAACTTCAGGAACCTCTGGAACTGGAACCTCCACTGGAACCAAGACTTCTGGAACTTCTGAAACTTCAGGAACCTCCACTGGCACAAAGACCTCTGAAACATCTGGAACTTCTACTGGCACCTCTGCTACCGGAACCAAGACCTCTGGAACCGAAACTTCAGGAACCTCCACTGGAACCAAGACCTCTGGAACCTCTGAAACTTCAGGAACCTCCACCGGAACCAAGACCTCTGGAACCTCTGAAACTTCAGCAACCTCCACTGGAACTAAGACGTCTGAAACTTCAGGAACTTCTGAAACTTCTGGCACCTCTACTGGCACAAAGACCTCTGAAACTTCAGGAACCTCCACTGGCACCTCTGCTACCGGAACCAAGACCTCTGGAACCGAAACTTCTGGAACATCCACTGGAACTAAGACCTCTGGAACCTCCACTGGCACCTCCACTGGAACTGAGACCTCTGGAACCTCTGGAACCTCTGGAACCTCTGGAACCGAAACTTCAGGAACATCCACTGGAACTAAGACCTCTGGAACCTCTGAAACTTCTGGAACCTCTGGAACCGAAACTTCAGGAACATCCACTGGAACTAAGACCTCTGGAACCTCTGAAACTTCTGGAACTTCTGGAACCGAAACTTCAGGAACATCCACTGGAACTAAGACTTCTGGAACCTCTGGAACCGAAACTTCTGGAACCTCTGGAACCGAAACTTCTGGAACCAAGACCTCTGAAACATCTGGAACGTCAACTGGTACCTCCACTGGAACTAAGACCTCTGGTACTGAAACTTCAGGATCTACTACTGGCACCTCTACTGGAACCTCTACTGGAACCTCTGGCCCAACACAAACGAGCCCTGCTACAACCGCTGAGTCTTCCTCTTCTGGTTCGACAACCGCTGAATCTTCCTCTTCTGGTTCGTCGGGTTCTGAAACCTCTGCAGGCTCCGTTTCCACCCCACAGGCCTCATCCACCGATGCTCCAACTTACACCATCGAGTATGATGGAGACACCATCATCGTCGACTTCTCTGTTCCAGAAAGCATCATGAAGGACGGCTCTGTGTCGTACTCCACCTCCAACCTTGAGAACTTCGAGATCGAGGGACCTGCTGCTTCCTCCATTCCTCAGAGCAACTCTGTGGGAAGCTTTGAGATCGTCGGTCACGAGCTAGATACCACCGAGTCTGCCTCGTTCGACATCTACATCTCTGTCAACTCCAACTCCAAGGCCAAGAGATCCGAGTCCTGGCTCTACACAATCAAACTGAGTGCCTCGTCTTCGAGTAGCGTGGTCAAACCAAGCAGCACAGCCAGCCAGGAGTCAGGCAGCTCCACCTCGGAGGGACAGTCTGAGGCCTCCCAAACAGAAACCATCACCACCACCGGCGCGAACGGAAAAACCACCGTCGTGACCAGCGTCGTCGCCAGATCGTCGTCGGCCGCCTCCGAGAGCATGACCTCGATCGAGGGATCTGCACTCACCTCCACCAAGGCTGCCAACCCAGCCGCCGCCAGCGAGGAAACCTCTACACCAGAAGGCTCGGCACAGACCGCGGTCACGAGCGTCGGGGCCAACGGCCAGACCACCGTCATTGCCACCAGCCTCCCTTCGGGCGTGAGTGTGTATCTGACGACGAACTCTGCGGGCAGCCAGGTTCTGACCACCTCGTTCAGCTCGGGCTCCGAGTCCTACGTCACCACCACGACGGTTAGCGGCACGGTTGTGTTCACGACGGTTCCGTGCAGCGAGACCAGCGAGACTAGCGGGGCCAGCGAGACCAGCGGGGCCAGCGGGGCCTCGGCTTCTGCCGAGGGCTTCATCGTCAGCCGCGAGCAGTCCACGGCCTCGACCCCGGCCTCTACCCCAGCCCCTACCTCCAGCTACGAAACAACCGTCGTTGGCATCTACTCCAAGGGCCAGTCTGTCAAGCTGACGGCCACTGTCGAGGAGGGCCACAGCGTGACTCTCACCACGAATGCCAGCGGAAGCCCTACATTGTCGACGGTGACGTCGTCGAGCCCTGTTTCCGGAGGCTCGTCTGGATCGGCCACCACCAGCAGCGTGTCCACGCTGTCGGCCGGCGCTGCGTCGCTTGGCCTCTCCTCAAAACTTTTGGGTGTCGCCTCAGTCTTGCTCTACGCACTTCTGTGAGTCAACTCAAATTATTATATACCCCTGTGCACATTTACATCACTAGATATTCGAGTGCTTTCACTCGAATTTAATTCTCAATTCTTCGTCTTTTATCATGCCAATCTAAATGTCTGTTAAGATCGTACTCCTTCTTGAAGCCGCGGCCGCACTGCGGACACAGGATGTGCCGCTCGTTCACGTTGGTGACCACCAGGTCCAGAACAGAACCAACCCGGCCGCGCTTGAGCTGCTTCTGCAGCGTGTTCTTGGTGGGCTTGGAAACAGGCACCGGCGAGTCGCCCAGACGCTCCTCGTCCGCAGAAACGTAGTGCAGCTGCTCCTCGCTCGTGTGCTCGGGGTGCTGCTGCGCGTAGTGGCCAGTGAGATCGTCTTTTTTCTGGAACCTCTGCGCGCAGACAGAGCACTTCCAGACCTTGATCGCTGTGGATTCGCTGTGGATCTTCATGTGGTTCGCCAGTCCCGTCGGGCCCGCGCACTTCTTGCTGCAAATCTCGCACGAAAGCTTGGAATGCTCCGACTTGATGTGCAATTGCAGCGCAGACCACACCTTAAATGTCTTGAAACACCCCGGGTACTCGCAGATCAGTTTCGGCGTGCTGCTGTGGTGTTTTTCCATATGGTCGGCCAGACGCCCGGGCCGCGTGAACCGCTTCCCGCACTCGTTGCACGTCAACCGCGCGGCGTTGTGCACAGAGTTGATGTGGGCCTTGAGAGACTGGTGCTTGTAGAAGGCCTCGGTGCAGTCCTCGTAGTTGCATTGGAACGACTTGAAGTGCGTCTTTTCGTGCCTTCGGAGATGCTGGTTGGTGTTGACGCCCTTCCCGCAGATGGAGCAGTGCAATGGCTTGTCGTCCTCCGTGGTATGCTTCAGCATGTGTCGCTGGAGGTGGTCTTTTCGGATGAACGTCTCGTGGCACTTGGAACACTCGTAAGGTCGCTCATTGGTGTGTGTCCGGATGTGCTGTTCTAACAACGAGGGCTTTGTGTATCCCTTGCCGCAATTTTCGTAATGACAGAAATATCGCTTTGTTCTCGAGGGGGAGCTTGATCGCGACGAGGCCTGGGACGTGCACTGCGACGACGGCTCGGGAGAAATCAGCTCTGCCCCAGTAACTCCCAGCTTGGCCTGCTTGGAGAAAACAGGATCGTCGGCCTCGGGTGGCTGGCGCTTGACAGCAGATTCAGCAAGTGCCATAAAAGTCTTATCAATTAAAATAAATAATTTTTATTTTGTGCATTACCCGGAATTACTGATTTGCAAAAAATTTTCAATTAGCACTCTTGTCAACTGGTGTTTAGCCGAGGTTCAATCGAAGTAAAATGGCAGACTACGAAGAGGAAGGATTCAAGAACGAGGCATATGACGATTTTGAAGACAACGTGGAGCTCAGCGAGGAGGAGCGGTTCAGTGACGAGGAACAGATGGAGACCGAAGACGGCAAGACCATTGTGAAGGGCGGTCTTGGTCCAGATGACGCAAACGCTTTTGCCAACGGAAGCGCCCTCAAGAGAGCCAAAAACCTTGCCATTCCAAAGGACCAGCGCACAACCACCCCGTACATGACCAAATACGAAAGAGCCAGAATTCTGGGGACCAGAGCCCTGCAAATTTCCATGAACGCTCCAGTGTTGGTGGACATTGAAGGAGAAACAGACCCACTACAAATTGCCCTGAAAGAGCTGTCGCAGAGAAAAATCCCGCTCATCATTAGAAGATACTTGCCTGACGGCTCATACGAGGACTGGAGCGTGGACGAGCTGATCATCGATCAATAATGCACTGTATTTTATTTTATCTTTTGGCATAGAATTTCAATCTACCGTTGAATCGCTCTGTACTTAGTTTGACACTGTATCGATGAACTTTTCGGACAAGAACACCGTATTGCCCGTAAGGTCGCTCTTCTTGCTGAAGGTCTTGAGCACTTGGGCGAGCTTTTTCTTGTCCATTTGTATTTCAGGGTTGTTGTTACCCACCTCCAGAACGCTCTGCTTGAGCTCCTGTGCGTCCACAAGCTTGGAGTCCTGCTGGAAAACCGCAAATCCCTGTTCGAGCTCATCTTTGCGGCTGAACTGCCCGTATTTCGAGCCCATCAGTTTGAGAAAAGAGTTAAACACCAACGACTCAGTGCCTGTCTCCTTCATCATATTTTGTGCTTGCGAATCGAGATCTGGTCCGGTTTCGAGTCCCAGACTGGCGTACGTGTTTTTGATATCCTGCACGGTGATTTTGCCGTCCTGATCCTGGTCAATCACATCAAAAATCCCTTTGAACTGCTCCAGCTGCTCCTTGGAAACTGTTTTTATGCTCCACTCGCTCATTTAGAACAATAAAATAAATAATAATTAAATGTAAATAAACGTTTCCTAGAATTTTGTTTTATCAGTTTTAGGATAGCCATCAGAACACCAGTGCAATTTTTTGTACCAGTTCCAGAAAATCGTAGATTGCGACCACCACATTGCAGCCACCACCACCGGTCCAGGATCGTCTCCCAACAACGTCTTGTAAATTACTCATCCCAAACTTGTAGCTGCGCTCCTGCTTGTGCAAACACTGGGGTCAACAGAAGCGCCAACCACATGCGAAAACTGGCCGCAAAAACTGGCCACCAAAACCAGATACTCAAACCAGATACGAAAACTGGCCGTCTCTCTCTGCAGCACACCGCCACCGCAGGACACCCTGACCATCGACAACGTAAGCAGGACCCAGATTACCTAACCAAGATCTAAATTACGTAATCACAACCATACATGACATAAGCACGTACATGGGCCATCCGTGCACCTTTTTCACGCGGTTTTTGTTCCATCTGATCATGTCGGTGAACAGTCTTCTCAAGGCTGCCAAGCAGTCGTTCAAGGACGACGATCCGAACTACGTGATCTACTGCTGCGACAAGATCATCGAGGAGCACGACAAAAACAACTACTTTGCGCACATTTTCCGGGGCAAGGCTCTGCACATGCTGAAGGACGATGTCGAGTCTCTGAAGGCGTACGAGCAGGCCGCGGCGATCAACTCGGACGACGTGCTTGCGTGGAAGGGCATGCTGGAGCTGCAGCGCAACCGGCCCGAGTACGAGGTTTTTTTCCGCGTGATGACCGGACTGGCCAACAGTCTTGTTGCCAGAAACGAGCCGTTGACCGAGGTGGTCACCGAGATCAGAGAGTATCTGGGTCGGTTCAAGCGCAAGGTTCCCGATCTGATGGAGTACTACTATCGCCAGGTGAGTCCTGGGGCCGAGCTGGGCGATCTGATGGGCGTGATGCTGGAGAAGCCCGACGTTGCGCTGTACCAGCTGTACAAGATCGTGCAGGCCAAGTACACCGGCTACATCAAGGCGGAGATGTTCAAGCACAAGATGACAGGTGTTTCGTCGATGTCGGAGAAAAACCTTGTTTTGTACAACCGCATGATCGTTAGTGCTCACCGCAAGTTCGATCTGGAGGAGCTGTGCGAGCGACTGATCGATATCAGTTCGGACGACACGCAGCGGCGCAAGATGGAGGCGCGGCTGCTGGAGCTGCAGTACGAGCTGATGAAGGCGAGCGAGGGCACCGAGAAAAAGCGGCTGTTCGAGCAGGTGTTCCAGATGGCCCAGGGGATGGTTGTTGTGAACAACCCGTCGCAGCTGGCGTGGGACCTGCATTTCGACTGGCTGGACCTCAAGAGCATCGACAGCGTGGACGTGATCATGGTGGCCGACTACATCAAGCTGTTTGGGAACGTGGGGCTGGGTGCGGTGCTGTACGCGTTCATATACTCGGACATCTCTCCGTTCGAGCGGCAGCGCGTCAGGGAGTACCTGAAGGTGGAGAAAAAGAGGTACCGCAAGAGACGCAACAGACGGGTGCTGAAGAACATCAAGAGTGCCGAGGACGCGGACGAGGACGCGAACGACGAGACGGGGCCTGTGGGCGAGTCCGAGCAGAACGACGCTGCGGACGAGCTGTCGCCGGCGGACGTGCTGGAGCTGATGATCCAGGGGATCAAGGTTGCTCCGGAGTCGATTCTGGGACACCGGATCGTGGTGGCGTACTATTTGCATCTGCGGGAGTACGAGAGCGCGCTCGAGTACAGCAAGCAGCTGGTGACGCTTGTGTCGAAGGAGCAGAAGAAGACGCTGCTGGCTCTGGAGCACACGAAGCGGGACTCGCTGCTGGCGCTCGCGCAGACGTACACGCACTACGAGCCGCCGCGGCATTTTTCGCAGGCCCTGCGGCTGTACGAGTCTGTGCTGGGCAGCGCTCCGGCGGACGTGGCGGCGCGGATCGGCAAGGGTCTGATTTTGGCGGGGCAGAAGGACTACCGCGCCGCGTCCCGGCTGCTGGAGCAGGTGCTCGAGGACGCCCCGGACCATCTGCAGGCGAATTCTGAGTACAGCTGGAGTCTGATCCAGATCGGCGACTTTGAGCGCGGCCGCAGCGGCCTCCAGAAGACGTACAGGCTGATCGACGGAACAGACCCCAACTCGCTCGAGACGCGCGGAACCACGCTCTGGCGGCTGGCCGAGTCGTATCTGATGGAGCTCAGACAGCTGGACGGCCCGTCCGAGGAGACTGCGGCGGGCCTCGTCAAGAAGGCGTTCGACCTGCTCATCGAGGCTCTCAAACAGTCCGAGTCGCTGTCTGCTCCGTACAGCTCGCTCGGGTACCTGTATCTGACCTACTACGACAACCCGACGCGCGCGCTCAAGTGTCTGACCAAGGCGTTTGAGCTCAACGCCGGAAACATGCTGGCTGCCAGAGAGCTGTGCAACCACTTTAGCTCCAACAGGGACTGGGAGATGGTGCAGGTGGTGTGCGAGAGAGTTCTGAACAGCGAGCAGGGACGGCTGGCGACGCTTGCTCTGGAGGAGGACGCGAGCTGGCCGTACCGCATGCTCGGGTGCTCGGCGCTGGAGCGCCAGGACGACAGCAAGGCCATCGAGCTGTTCCAGAACGCGCTGCGCATCGACGCGGCCGATATCGACTCGTGGATCGGGCTGGGCGAGGGGTATTTTGCGCGCGGCCGCCTCGACGCCGCCCTCAAGGTGTTCAGCAAGGCGCTGGAGCTGCAGCCCGACAACTGGCACGCGCTGTACCTGTACGCGGTGATTTTGGGCGAGATGGGCGAGTTCCAGGACAGCATTTTCCATCTGGAAAACATCGCTGCCAAAAGGCCCCAGGAGCCGTGTGTTGTTGCGAGACTCGCAGAGACGCTCATCATGAAGGCGGACTACGAGATCTCCAACAGCCACATCGCGCGGTCCCGCGACACCTGCGTCAAGGCGTTTGCCACGCTGAAAACAGCCATTTTCCTCGACCCACACAGCCACGGCCTGTGGAGACTCCTGAGCGAGCTGCTGAAGCTGGTTCTGTCTGTTGAGTCGCACATCGAGAAGGTTGCGTTTGCGCAGCTGGACGAGCTCTTCTCCGACGGCCCCTCGTCCAGGAAACCGAAACTGCTCGAGGACATCGGGGAGTGCGCAGAGTACGACGCTCTGCGGTCCAGCGACAACAGCGTCGAGCGCGTGTGCTTCTACATGATCGAGAGCGCGCGCAGAGCGTACTGGATTGCGGGCGAGTCGTCGCCGCGGCTGCTGAAGTCGGCCATGGTGTTCAACCTGGGCGTGTCGTATCTGGTGGCACTCCTGAGACTCGAAAAGACACAGCTCCAGGACAGCGCAATCAAGGCGTTCAAGACGGCCATTGTGCTGGAGAACGACAACGCCGAGTACTGGAACTGTCTGGGCGTGGTGTCGCTGACCCGCAACCCCAAGATCGCACAGCACTGTTTCATCAAGGCCTCGTCGCTTTCTCCGCGGGACCCGGCTCCGTGGACCCACCTGGCCGTCCTGTACATGCACCACGGCGACCTCGAGCTGGCGAACCAGTGCTTTCTGCGGGTCCAGCCGCTCGCGCCCAGCCAGAGCGTGTGCTGGACAGGCAGGGCGCTCGTCGAGGAGGCCCGGGGAGACGAGAAAAACGCTTCGCAGCTGCTGACCCACGCCCACGTCATGTCCAACGGCAAGAGCCCGCTGTCTATGCTTCTGTACAGTCTCTCGGTCGTCAGGACCCTTGTCGGGAGCGAGACCGACGAACAGAACCTCGACTCGGTGCAGCAGCTCAACGTGGCCAACCTGTCTATTCTCAGCTACCTGAAATACTACCCCAAGGACAGAATCGCGCTGAACGTGGCCACGCTGATCATCGAGCGTGTGCGCGACTTCCAGACCGGCCTGGCGTTCTCCCAGCAGCTTTGTCTGCTGCTCGAGGACAGTTTCGAGCACGACGACTCGGCCGACGCTGCGGTTTCCTTGGCTATAGCCAAAGCGCAGCTCGCACGCATGTATCTGGGGAACAGAGACTATGACGAGGCCATTTTGGCCAGCGAACAGGCGATGGAGCTTCTGGAGGCCGTCGACGATTTGTCCGACGAGGTGCAGAGGGTCATGCTTTCGTCGCTGGCCGTTCTGGGGCTCTCGAACTTCTTCAAAGGCGAGCTCGAGTCGTCTCTGTCCGAGTTCAACCGCATTTTGGAATCGTTCCCCGAGTCCCAACGCGTGGTCGTTCTGATTGCCCAGGTGCTGTACGACTGCAACACGGAGGACACCAAACAGGCGGCCGTGGACGAGCTGTTCAGCCATATCGAAAACTACGGCTCTTCTCTGCTGGTTGCGCTGACCCTGGCGTCCATCTCTCTCGTGGACAGCATGGACGAGTTTTACGGCGCAATCAAGGACGAGCTCGAGAGTCTGCCGCTGAAAGTGCGCATAGAGGACTTCTCCAGCAGTGTTCCATTCTTCCTGAGCCAGCTGGAGTCGCGGATGACGACGCCAGGATCAGCGATCTGGCAAAGAAATGCATTCATGTTCCCGAACGATAACCACACGTGGAAAAACCTGAACGAGAACATCAACCTGGAGGTGTGCCGCAACTCCAAGAGCGTGGACGCCACAGAGCTCAGCAACGCGTACATCAAAAACGGCCAGCTGAGAGGCATCCAACGAGCCCTGATACTGAACCCAAGTAGCATAGAAGGATATAGAGCACTCAAACAGTGCTCGTGATTAATAGAAGTTAATTATAATTAAGTAAATACCCGTTTACTAGAACTCTTGGTTGTTTTTCGCAAGCGTCATGTCGCTCATGGCAAAGAGCAAGTCGTCCTCGTCGTCCTCGGCGTTCCCGAGCGACGGCACGTTGTGGTGGAACTTGCCGGCAGCGGAATGAGGCGACTGAGGAAGACGGTCCTCGTCATCCGATTCAAAAACATCCTGGCTGAAGGATTTCAGCTTGAGCATCTCTGGGTTCACAGGACGAGAGCTGCTGTTGGTCGAGTTTGTGTTGGTACGATGAGACGAGCTCGTGAGTCTGCGCAGACTGTTATGGACGGTGGCAACAGCCGAGGCAGATGCAGGAGGCGAGGAATTGCGTCTCAGGTATTGAGCCAGCGAAGAGTTCGAAGGTGATGCCGAAGACGCATGGAACTTACCGTACGTGACAGAGGGTGTCACCATAGGCGACGAGACCACGGGCTTCAGAGCGTGGGATGAAGGCGAATAGTTGGACGAGATGGATCCTCTGCGCGACCTGTCGTACGAAAAAGTCCGTTTTAAAAATTGCGATTGTGAGCCTTGGTTTTGCGGATGTAACATGATCTGATTTGACATTTGCATAGACCTATGTTGCTGATCTAGAGTGAGGAAGTCGTTGGATTTCTGGAAGTTTTTGAAGTTTGCAAGGGTGTCGTCGTAAACCGATGGAGAATTGGAGGCAAACCTCAAATCAGGTTTCGAGTCGAGCATCTTCATAAAACTGTCAAGATCGTCATCCATGTACATTGAGCTCGAAGGTCCAAGTTCAGTCGAGGAGATCGAGGGGGACTTGTTTCGCGACCGAAAATTGTGCAGAATGGGGTTACTGGTCGGTGTGGATATAGACTGGTTGGCAGCTAAAATTTGACCATCCAAACTGTTGTTTCTGCTGGACACAGTTCTCACTCGAGAACCAAACGACGATGAAAACCGGCGCGAAGTAGATGTAGCCTGATGGCCTGTGTCTGGTATAGGTTGGTTTTGAACCACCGATCCAATAGACTTCGGTAGCGAGTCTCTATTCTGTCGCAGCATTGCCACAAGAGAAGCGCTTGAGTTCGTCTTGTTAAGAGTAACAGGAATAGGTTTGGATGTAGTGAAAGAAGAGACACTTTGATTACTTTGCGTGGCTCCTGGAGGTGGCGAGGTTGAATTTATAGAGCCAACTTTGAAGAGCTGCACAGAACGTGTGGACGATCTCCTTCTCGGTGATTGGTCCATCAATTGTATGGATGTAGTGGAAGATGTTCGGTTAGGTCTAAATTCAGTTGGCGAAGTGACGCTATTTGCATCACTGTCATATGTTAGGTTTCTTGTTAAGGGAATGTGCTCAAGCATGAACTGAGACGAAAGTAGCTCCTCGTTGTCGCCCACTTGGAAATTGCAATTTTTCCGGTAACCAACAGATAGCCTGAGAGCCCCAATTGGGGTCAAGATGGGTTCGAAGTTTTTCGACGATAGATGGTCGTCCTCGTTTGTCAGTTTCTTAGACAGACCAATCCTGCCTTTAGAACTTATCGGTTTCGAACCATCACGTATCCGGCACGTGACTTGGATGGTGCCGTTTTTGGACTTGGAATTGAGCAATTGGTCTTTCAACTTGTGGCTCGGCAATAGTCCGGCCACCACATAGAGTGACCGAAACAACACAATTATCTTCTTGTAGATGATAGGGAGCTCGATGACGTCATTGTCAAAGGTGTGAAGATCGAATTCAACAAGCCATCGCTCCAAAACGATTTCACCCTTCTTGTTTGTCTTCACGATGGCATCATCCACCATGAGTGTCTGATTCGAGCCCAGCCCGCGCAAGTCTAGACACGTTTCAATGACCAACGGGGGCAACGAGAGGATGTCTTTATTCTTCCAAAGGGAGAGCTCTCTCTGGGGGATTTCGCAGTTGCCAATATCCAGATTGAACCACTTGTTGTTGTACTTGGTTTGCGAGAACGTGTTCTCTATCATTGAAAGATCTTCCTCCATGTGCATGAGAACGGGCGAGAACGCCATTCTAAAGTGGAAGATAACATGTGCCGTTTTGATGAAGAAGTTCTGGACCATTTGCGCCAATTTGTCCGACTGCTTCTCCGACAGCAGTTTGGATGGTCTTCTGGCCAGACTCATGTCCATTGAACCAAGAGAAAAAAAGTATTATTAAGATTCGAGGGCAAATCCGATAAGAAGAACCCACTGTTTAAAAATAAGACCCACCACAAAAGGGAGACGGGGATAGGGTGTCCGACGATGTTCTTGACCGACAGTGATCTTTGAGTAAGAATGAGTAGATACAAGCTGGTGGTATGCTAAGATGCTGATTTAATTCTCAATTTATAGACAGTCAAAATGCAGAGTAATCAAATCAGTCATGTTTTTGATAAACAAAAAACCTAACAAATTATTTTGGGCTTTAAATTCTTTATCGTTTTTGACGCGATGGAGAAAAAAATATATTAATATGACTATGCCTTTAAAAACTCGAAAACGTCGATTGCCGTGCGAAGCCGGCCGAATCGAGTGAGCCAGGTGCGCTCAAACGCGTAGTAATCATCCAGTTGCTTCAGTTCGGACGGAAGCAGCAGTTCCTGTTCCTTCCCCTTGACGTCCTCTCTGCTGATCTTATCTAAAAGAATTTTATGGTGCTTTTTGTTTTGTTCCAATTTTTCTAGCACCTCTCCCATGTTGAACATGATGGATTTCTTGAACATCTCCACTGCGGCCTGGCCCCGGAAACGGAACGCATACACGGAACGCATGGCCGACCGGTCCTGGGTCTTGGGGATTTCCTGCAGCTCGATGATGTTGAAGCTGAGCAGTCGGCTCAGAACACTTCTGACCACCGACTCTTTCATGAGAACAAGCTTGCTAACAGTCTTGTCATCTGTGAGTCTCTTGTCTTCTATGCAATTAAGAACTTTGAGGGCGTCCTGACCCATGGTACTTTTGACGTACTGTTTGAAGACGCTGTTGGTGACCAGAGGCGATAGCTTGGTGAAGGGCACGTGGAACTGACCCATATCAGTCTCAACCAAAAACGGATACTTGGGGTCCGCGGTCAACAGCTTCAGATGGTGCAGGATGGTGGCCATGATCCGCGGATCGGGGTTCTCTGGGTCGAACTCGTTTCCGTGTTCGTCCTCCGACTCCTCGTTCTCGAGCCGCTGCAACGCCTCTTCCACCTCCAGCTTCACCCTCTTGACACCGTTGGCCGTGTCGGGACCGTCTTCATTGCGTCTCTTGCGGCCTATTTCCACCGATGCATCTGCTATGGTATTTTTCAGACTGCTCACCGAAATGCCAAATCTGGCGCCCGATCTCAGTAACTGCTTGTACACCTCACTAGCAGTGACGTTCATTCCACGCTCCTGATCCTTGAGCTCGTATTTTCCGCGGATTTGCTCCAGCACACGAGGCTCCAGACCAACACCAGACTGCCCAACGTTGGCCAAAAAGTTCTCCAATTCCATGTCTGGGTTCTGCACCTCGCACGACTTGGCCTCGACAACGTTCAAGATCAGCGCATAAAGCTTCGACGAGACGCTTCCGATCCGATGCTTGGCCTCCGAAGCAAAGTGCATTGACCGCAGTCTCTTCAGGTACCTGTCCAGGTTAAACGTCAGAGGAGCGTCCGGGTTGACTTTTTGGAACATCGAGCTTGAGTCAGATGTAAACAGCTGCGTCCTGGTCTTGTCGTTGCCCATCATCTGCTGGTGCTTCCTTCTAGTTTCTTCCTTAATGACTTGCATCTTCTTGGCCTGAGAAATCACCTTGCCCTTATTTTCGGCGTTGAAGATCGCGTTTTGCTGCTCAAAAACTTTCTGGAACAGATCGTACTTGCTCTGAATATGGGACTCGCTCACAGGAACAAGCCATTTCTCCAGAACCAGAATGGAAAATGCTTTCTCCACTAGCTCCGTCTCGGATTCTCCTTCCACGTTTTTCAGGTAATCTCCCGAAGTCAAATGGCCATTCACAAGCACGTGTTGAATCACGGCTGCGTGCAGCTCACTGTAGTCTCGATGAATGTCATTGATGATCGCATTAGCATACAGGAACTTGTAGCATCCCGTCATCGAGCTCGAATAAAAGATCTGCGACTTTTCGGTGATGAAGTTGTTTTCTCTGAAAAAGACAGCACATTCCAGCTGCAGAAGAGAAACAAGAGCCTTCTTGATTGCAGAAACCTTTAGCTTGGTGTATTTTTGCAACTGAGTCAGGGAGAGCCGTTTGTGGTCCAGCAGAATTCCAAACACATACGCTGCGTTCTCTCCAATGAAAAGCTTAAGAAGTGATGTGAACAAAAAGGAGACCGGCGACTTGGTCTTCATTGCCTCAGGAAGCTCGGTGGGAGCTCCTTCACGAGCTGGCATTGGTAAAGTATGGATCTGTGATTTTTTAAAAATTTATCTTGAAAAAATAGATCACTGACGTAACCAATAGCGTAAGCACACGGTGCTAAACAAGATGATCAGGGGATGTGGCGCAGAGGTGGTCTGCCGCTTGGTTTGTGGCCAGCAAAACCGTCCCGTCCCAAAATGCAGCATGTTAAAAAGGCTACAGAGCCCCGTCGCGGTCGATATGCCCCCAATTCCCGCCGTCTCCGCGATCTGGCTCTGCGTGGCTTGCCCCTAGCTGGTGCAGAGGTGTACAGATCGCGCTCCGGCCAATCACAGGGGAATAATTTATAAAAGTTTTCGAAACCAAAGGCAGATCTTGGGGTCTGGTTATTGAGTTTCGCCGGTGCGGTGGAGCGTACGGAAAGGCAGCGTTATGTAGGGCGTATAATGTAGAGACGTGTGGCTGCGCATTGCGTCGCACGGGCTTTCGTAGCTCGCGTGGCGCGTCGAATCGTGCTGCCTGGTCGGGCCTGCGAAAAAAAATTGTCCCCCCACGACACACCGGGAGGTCCAATTAGCCAGAAATTATAACAAACGTTAATAAAAAGTTTTCCAACCAAACACAACAGGGCAAGAATGTTTGCAAGAACGTCGATCAGATCTTTCTCCACGACAGCACCAAAGGCTTTGAAAGTGACCACTGTGGAGACCCCAGGCTCGGGTGTCTCTTCCTTGAAGGTGGTTGTGAAAAACGCCGGCTCCAAGACTAGTGCTCCAGGTTTGGCACATCTCCTTGCATCGTCCAGTTTCTTGAACACCGAGGCCAGAAGCGGTCTGAGACTCAAGAGAGAGTCCGAGCTTTTGGGAGGAGAGTACAAGGCTTTTGTCACCAGAGACTCGTTGGTCCTCGAGGCCAAGTTCTTGAAAGAAGCCTTGCCATACTACGTTAACGCTATTGGCGATGTTTTGACCGGAACTCTGTTCAGACCTCACGAGCTGTCCGAGCTTGCTCTTCCTTACGCCAAGAACGAGGCTGCGGCCGCCAACAGCAGCGCTGAATTCAAGGCTTTGGAAGCTTTGCACGCCATCACCTTCAGAACCGGCTTGGGCAAGCCTCTCTACTACGACGGTTCCAAATCATACACATCCGAGGACGTTGCTGCGTACGCCAAGAGTGTTTTTGTGGACGGAAACGTCGAGGTTGTGGCCACCAACGTTGTTGAGGCCGACCTGACCAAGTTCATTTCCGAGTCTGGTCTCTCCAAGCTCCCTGCTGGTGAAACCGGCGCTGCTGCCCAGAAGTCCGTTGTTGGCCAGGACGTCAGAATCAGACAGGCAGGCGCCACCTCTGCCGTCATTGGTGTTCCCGTCACCGATGTTGCTACTTACTCTGTCCTTGCTGCATACACCAAGGCCTCGCTCCCAGCCAGCAGCACTGCTGTTGTGGATGCCAAGGTTGCCTCCTACGAGGGTGCTTCTCTCTTCTACGTGTCCATCACCTCCTCCTCTGGTGCCGAGACCGCAGCTCTTGTCTCTGAGACTGCCAAGTTGATCAAGAGCGCCAAGGATCTGGCCAAATACAAGTCTCTGGCCACCTACAACGGCCTTGCTACCGGTGCCTCCGTGGACGTTGCCAGTGCCAAGGGCTCTGTGTCTGTTGCCAAGTTCAACTTGGCTGTTGTTGGTGACGTCGATGCTGTGCCATACGCTGACGAGCTCTAAGGGTGCCAAATAGATGTACTAATCAAAAGATAGAAGACACTACATAGCAGAATTTACACCCGTTATAAAATCGCGTAGAAAATTATTATTTTTCACACTTTTGGTTATGTCGTTTCAGCCCATCAACCCGAAGCCGTACCTGCAGTCGTTGGTCAACAAGCAGGTCGTGCTGAAGCTGAAGTTCAACAACATCGAGTACCACGGCCGTCTGGTTTCTGTGGACAATTACATGAACTTGCTGATGGACAAGGACGTCGTGGAGGTCGATGCTGGCTCGGGCACGAGCACCGAGCTTGGCGACGAGTTATTTGTGCGTTGCAATAACGTGCTCTGGGTGGGGGAGAAACAGGGCGGTGCGGACGACGAGGTGCCAGCCCCAGAGTAGCCGTCGAGCAGGCGGTGTCTCCGCCGCACGCAGTGTGCGACCGCTGTCTACGCTGTGCCCACGCTGTGCCCACGCCGTGTCGCTGTGCTTACACTGTGCCGACCGCTGTCCCGCATGCTTATGTGTCCCTGTATATGATAATAGATCGAGTGCGAGTCCGCGTAGCCCCCACCTCTGCTAAAATCAGAGTTATATGTCGTGCGCCCTCTAATCGAAAAACATTTCATGTCCGACTTTGCAACTAAACTCACCACCGTGGTCCACGACGACCAGCCCGACCAGTTCGAGCAAATGGACGTCGAGGTTGCGCAATTCCCGCCGCATCTGATGCAAATGCGCCAGTCCAGCGCTGCAGAACCCGTTTCCGAGCCACAGGACTCAGCCGTGTCAGCCAACGACGAGCACGACCCGAGCGAGCTGAGACCGGGGAGCCTGCTTCTCACAGGCGTGGAGGAGCTGGACACGCGAGCAATCAAGCTGTACGTGGACTCTTTTTTGAAGCCGGACTTGAAATTCGAGAACAGAGACGAATACGCTAAATTCAACTACACCCTGGAATGGGTCAACGACAAGAGCATCAACATTGTCTTTGAGCAGCAGGATGCCGCCATGGAGGCGCTGGGGCTGCTTTCGGAGGTGGCAGACGGCGTTTCCCCCGAACAGGAGCGGGGCGCGATGGAGTACATGAGCAACGACCCCGGGTTCAACGACCAGAACGTTCGTCTGTCTATCAGACAGAGCTACTGGGGAGATAGAAAAGTCAAGGGCGCGCGGAACTACTCGCGCTACTATTTGATCCACGGAGAGCCGGAGCCGGGACAAAGACAACGCAGCTACCGGGACAGAGCCAGAGACAGAGGGCCTCGTGGTTCTGGGGCCAGAAACCGGGGCCCCGACCTGATCACCGGCGAGGACGCGGGCGAGCTGGACGAGAGAGACGAGTCGTCTCGCAAGCTCGTTGTTTCGGGAGGCTGGGGAGACGCCAGCAGGGGTCCGCGTGGACCTAGAAGACCGCGGGGGCCTCGCGGGGGACGCGACAGATACAGAGAGCGTCCGGCACAGCGCAATCGCGACGACGAGGAGGACCTGTTTCCGGACTTTTTGAAAAACAGAGACAGATCGCCGTCTAGAATGGAGGAGTAATTGATAAATAGCACCTATAAAAATGATTATGCACTGAAAAATTATTTGTGAATTTTTTTCACCAAGGATGCAATGAGACACCCGGAAGCTCCATTTCGACGTGTCGACCTTGCTGTCCTAGAATAACTTCCCAGAACATATTTTCCATCTTTCGTCTGGCTTCGGCGAGACACTGATGAATATGGGAAAGAACCTGAGGAGACACTTCTGTGCTATGTCTGGATCACTATCCACGAGGTAGCACAACCTGCGTAAATTCTAACCACTTTTTCGCTTCCTGAGTAGATTTCGTTGAGATACCGGAAACTCACGTCTGTGCTGGACGACCTGTGTCTTCCGCAGTTGCCATGCTCGCCCCAACCCCAGGCAAAAACCTGTGAGTCGCGGCAGACCAGCCCGTGCTCGCTTCCTATGGCGTACGTCTGGTGTGTCTGCGTCTGCGAGCCAGGGAAAAGTTGTCCGTGCGAGTTGTTCCCCACAGAAACCAGCTCGTTGCCGAGATCCAGGTGCACCGAGCTCCACATGCACGCCACGTTTTTGAGCTTCGAACAATCGACTTTGCTGAGAGCTTCTCCGATCCCGTACACGTCTTTCCCGTACAACTGGAGACTCCCGCGGTCCAGATACACCGCGAAATCCCGCGCCAGTGCGGCTGCCTGCGCCCGGTGGTCCAGGAGCGCGGGCGTCCACAAGATCTTGGGCCCCGAATCCAGCTGGCCCTTTTTATTATTTCCAAAGCCCCATAGCGTTCCATCTTCATAGCGCAAAACAACGTTGTGCAAGGAGGAGCTCACGTCCACTATATTTCCCTTTTGCGGTATCTGCACCACAGAAAACCCGCTCGTAGTCGATTGCTTGCCCAGTCCAAGCTCGCCGCTCAGCCCGGTGCCACACACGTAGACCTGGTTCTGCTCATCCACAAATACTGTATATTCCCAGCCGGCAGCCAGAGTTTTGATTTTTCCTGGCAGACTGAGCCGCCGGAACTTCCCAAACAAACAATCTCCGTCCCCAAGCTGGTGGTTAGCATTGCTTCCTGCTCCAAAAACGTCCCCCGTCTCGAGAAGAATCACCGTGTGATTTCCGCCGCAGGCGATCTTGACAGGACAGGACGGCCACGTCGTTTGCGGCCCCTTCTCGGACATAAACCTCACTGTTTCCAGTTCGTCACGATCTCTGTCGTCGCCCGTGCCCAACTGAAAACGCCCGTTCGACCCACAGGCGAGAATACGATACCCCATGTCTGAGTAACGTCGCGTTTAATCAAAAAATCGACGCGTCGAGAAAAATAATTAAAAAAATCTCTTGCTCTCCTTTTGAATAATCGCGTTTAATCAAAAATTATACCTTTATTTCTTCCAGCTTCCTGTTGAAACCAGCCAATGAGCGACGACAGCATAGTTATAGAGGGAGCCGCTATGGACCCAAACCCACCTACAGGCTCGAAAATGTCCCCTGTCCAGGTGCCGGACTCGTCTCCCATTAGGGTTAGATCACAGTCCACAGAACCCACTTCTTCTCCGATCCAGATCACCACTCGTCTCCCAAGTCTCAAAGAGCGGTTCTCATATTCGCCTGCATCGTCTCTAAGCTCGAAAATGCCCCAGGAGCCGCTGATGGCACCAAAAGGTGCTCTTTCTTCAGACATTAGACGCAGTTTCACCGCGCTCAAGAATAAATTTCCCAACCTGTCACAAGCTACTGTTTTGTCTGCTTTGAAGACCAAAGGGTCGCTGAGAGAAGCAGCCACGTATTTGAGCTCATTGCCACAGGGAGTTTCCTCATCAAACGGAGCCAGCTCGTATCCAAAGGGAGTGGCCCAGATCATATCTCCCCAGAGGATAGTTCTCTCGTCTTCCTCGCCAGCAAAGCCAGAAAACGACCTGTATTCGTCCAAAGTCAAACTGGACAAGGCAGCGAGTATTTTACAGAGATACGGTGGTGTGCAGACCCACAGAGAGCCACAAGCAGCGCCTATAAAAAAACGGAAACTAGTTCGTGGAACAAGAGACTCCAAGACATCAGTGGTTAATCTTTCAGACAGCGAACCAGAACCCGTTTTGCTAGATGATGATGAACCAGAAGATGTGGAGGAGGTTGACGACGACAGCATGGAGGAATCAGAAGCAGAAGATCCTGTCGATCTGGAGTTTGACGAAAAAGTGCTCGATTTCCTCAACACCGGTGACAAAAGAGATGTTGTTGATATTGCCGGGGTTTTGCCATCTGTGGCCCAGGCTTTAATTGATAATAGGCCTTTCAAGAGTCTAGAAGAGATAGAGAACTTTGAATTTGCTGAAAAGGAGACCACTCCTACCACTCAGAAGAAAAGAGTGGTCAAAAGGAAAGCAGCCGGTGAGAAGATTGTTGAAACAACAATCAGGAAGATGAAGGGGTATGCAGCTGTGGACTCGTTGATCAAGAAATGTCAGACCCACGGAAATTCCATCACACAGTCAATTCAGAAATGGGGAGCAGAAGTGAGGAACGAGAAGGGAGAACTCGAAATAGTGGACATCGATGTGAAAAGTGAACAGAGTGACGAAGAGATGTCTGATAAAACCTTGTTTTCAGCAGACAACTCTCAAGCTAAAAATGAAAGCTATGAGGGCTTCACTTCGGACGACGACATGGAAGATGGAGAATTTGCCGTCAAGCCTACGCGAGTTAGCACAAGACCTCGTGGAAGACCGGCTTTAGTGAAAGTTGATTACTACAGACACAAGCCCAAACTGATGGCTTCGGATTTTGAGCTCAAAAACTATCAAATCGTTGGAATGAACTGGCTGAATCTTCTGTATCAAAAACGGCTATCCTGCATTTTAGCTGATGAAATGGGATTGGGTAAAACCTTACAGGTTATTTCTTTCCTGACCTATTTGAAACAGCAGTCGTTTGAGGGCCCTCATTTGGTGATCGTCCCTTCGTCCACGCTTGAAAACTGGCTCCGTGAGTTCCAGAAATTTTCTCCCTCTTTGAGAGTTATTCCATACTATGGAACCCAAAATGCCCGTGCCGAGCTCAGGGATAAGCTCATGTACAGTTCAGACTACGATGTCCTTGTCACCACCTATACGTTGGCTACGGGTCACAAATATGACCAGTCTTTCCTTAGAAGCAGAAACTTTAATGTGATCGTCTACGATGAGGGACACATGTTGAAGAATTCGAATTCCGATAGATACTCCAAGCTGATGAGATTAGGTGCAAAGTTCAGACTGCTTCTGACCGGTACTCCGCTGCAGAATAATCTAAGAGAATTAATTTCCCTCTTGGCTTTCATTCTACCGGGTATTTTCAACGAGAAAAAGGAAGATCTCTTGGTTCTGTTCGATCAAAAAGCTTCGACAAAATCCACTCACAGAAGTGAGACAGAAGAGAAGGATAATGGGGAAGAAGAAAACTATAATCCGCTGCTTTCTCAGCAAGCTATCACCAATGCCCGTGCCATGATGGCTCCGTTTGTTTTGAGGAGAAAGAAGGACCAGGTCATGCAACATTTGCCTGCAAAACACCATTTCATAGAATACTGCGACCAGGACGAGTACCAGAAGCAAGTTTACCAGCAGGAGATTCAAAAAGCTCGCGAAGCCAAGGCCGAGCGTGAAAGACGAAAGCTAATGACTCCTGAGGAGCTGAAAAAGCTCCCAAAATCAACTGTTAATTTGACAGCATCAAATGTTGTGATGCAACTTCGTAAGGCAGCACTGCACCCGCTTCTTTTTAGAACGCACTACGTTGACTCCAAGCTGAGAAAGATGTCCGGAGACATAATGAAAAGCGATGATTATTACAACGCCAATAAGGAGTATATCTTTGAGGACATGCAGGTTATGTCCGACTTTGAGCTCAACAGACTGTGCCACACTTATTCGAAGCAACTTTCCCGCTTCCAGCTTGACAACGAGAGCTACTACGAAAGTGGAAAGGTGAAGAAGATGTTAGAGCTAATTAATAAAGTGATAGAGAAAGGAGAAAAAGTGCTTGTGTTTTCCCTCTTCACCCAGGTCCTGGACATTCTGGAGGTCGTTTTGAGTCTGAACAAGATCAAGTTCCTGAGACTCGATGGCCAGACTTCGGTTGACGAGAGACAGGGAATCATCGATAAGTTCTACGAGGCCGAGAATGTTCCTGTGATGCTGCTGAGTACCAAGGCCGGAGGATTTGGAATTAACTTGGTTTGTGCAAACAACGTGATCATTTTTGACCAGTCATTCAACCCACACGATGACAAGCAGGCAGAAGATCGTGCTCACAGAGTTGGACAGACCAAAGAGGTGAATGTTTACCGTATTATTTGCAAAGATACCATTGAAGAGAACATCTTACAATTGGCGCAAAACAAGCTACAATTGGACGATTCCATGATGTCTGGTGACGATGACAAGGCCGCCAAGGCGGTCGAGAGCATGTTGTTCTCGTAATAGACTGTATATTAAGAAGTGTATTGAAGTTCCAATCCGTAGCCCAAACTTTTCGGGTTCATGTCTTTGTAGTCCATTTTGATTCCTGTGGATATCAGCCAGTCTTTGAACCTTCCCTCCCAGAGAAGACTCACTTCTTGTTTGCTCAGACTGGTGGCACATTTGAGACTATTCCTGAAATCTGAGTATTGATGTTGTGTGATAAATAGCTTTGTGGAGTTTGTTTCTGAGATAACCTGCGACGGGTCTATGTGCAGGAAGTTATCCATGAGGTCCTTCTGCTGGTCCGTTTTGAGTGCGTTAAAACGCTGATTGGTCACTGCCCTATTGTCATCAGCCAGTCTCCAGAGGTGGCAACCCAAAGACAAGTCACTCTCGTAGGAGTATATGTTGAACGTGTACTTCGACACAAACGTTGACAGGATGCTGGTTTTGATCGCATATGTAGATTCAATGGATCCCAAAAGCGGATTGACCACCAGAGTCATCGTCAGCGGTTTACCGGAGGATGAAATGTGTGTAGAGTAGCGCAGTCCTGTGGACATTCCAGGGGCCAGCGACTGGGCAGCACACCACAGCTCACACCCAAGGGAAAACAAAGAGGCATCTGCTGCCGTGTTCATTGCTCCCAAATTGTATATTGAGCGAAGTCCAAAAAGGGCCTCGTTGGACGAAAACACGTACTCTTGCGCAGAGCTGGGTGTTTGGCGTTGGTAGCAAATATTCAGAATGGTTGTTGTGCTGGAAAGCTTATTGAGCCGGGGCGTATTAATGAACTTCACCAGCAACTGTGAGGTTTGAGACACCCTCTTGATAAGCATGCCTTCGAGAAATTGCGAGGGAAAATACATTTTTCCGTATAGTAGCAGCGGTCTTTCAGTGTAATATGTGTTCTTAGGTGGGGTCAATAATCTGTAACCCTCAAACATGGACTGCAAAGAAACAGTACTGCTATCACTGTAGGAGTCCTCAACATCAATTGAGCTGTACATGTAGGAAAGAGACCCGGCCAGATCCCCCAATTGCGATAAGGAGATGGTGCTGAAGCTGTTCTCCGACTTTTTGGACGACACAGAGAGACAGAAACCCGAAGGCACTTGGAAGTCCAAAATCTGTCTACTCGTAGCAAGAAACGTGTCATATGAATTGTGCCAGTTCCAAAACGTCGAAGAGTAAAAACATCTTTGAACGTATTCCATATAATTAAGCATCTATAAGATAGAAAAATTGGGAAAAATGAAAAAAAGGTTTTTAATTATTTCCATGTCCAACAAAAAGGCCAAAGACGTCCCCAATGTGGATTTATCGCCCGACTTGCGCCCAAACGTGGACTCTGGCTTGCCTCCAGTCTCTCCTTCACTGCTTCCGCGAATAAATGAAAAGGAAGATGACATCGCCTGCTCTTCTGACTCTGATGTTTGGTCGTTGGGCTCAGACAGAGAGCAGAATGCAACGGAACTGTTTACCATATCGTCTGACTCGTATTTTTCCCAGCACCGCGACTCATTTGGTGAGCTCAGGGGACGCGCCTTTGACTCATCTGCTGCTTTAAAAAAACCTAGACGAGCGAGCGACTTGTCGCTGAAATCCAACAGTGAGTTCACTAATTACACAGAAAGTGACAACGAGTTCACCAAGACTCCGATCAGATCGTCGCGCAAACGCAGCAGCACACCACAGAGCAAACGGTCGGGATCCAGATCGCGTGCGAGGGACAGTCAATCAGATTCGGGGGCTGGCTCCGAGATATCTCAAACGGCCAAGATATTCAAGAATCTTCTGATTTTGGAGGAATCCTTGCGTCAACAGAACTCTGAACAGAAACTATTGCGTCGCAAATATTTCTCGTTTTTGATCAGCATGCTGTCCGTGCTCTTTTTGAGCGGGTATCGTCTGCTCTCCAACCTGGATACCAATTACATCAAATTTGCTACCCAAATTTTATTTATCATCGATCTGTTCACTCTGGTGCTTTTCTACCTGAGTGGAGAGTACCACAGAACTATTGTTCGTCCACGGAAATTTGTGGTCACCACAAACAAGGGGCTGCGGCAGCTCAATATTAGACTGGTCAAGGTGAGAACCGGAATATATGATGCCTTACTCGTGATGCTGAAATCCTGTTTCTTGGTGCCAATACGACTGGTCAAGATTCAAACCAACTACACGTGCAAGCTGATCAGATTCGAGTGGATGAAAATGTTTCGTCTCTGGCTTGTAGAACTGGAAATCAAGCTGGCTACCTCCAATCAGGGAGTTACTGATGTTAAGGTGGTTCTGAACCCTCGTGTGTTCAGCACAGATATCCGTGAGCAGTGGGAGCTGTACAGAAATGAGTTCTGGAACAAGGAGACGATTCGCAGACGCAAAAACATGGTGAAAGAAAGGAAAGAGCGCTAGATAAAGACATATATAATAAAGGTGCCCGTCGGAAATCTGACAGCCAACGAATAATTATACTTGTTAAATTTTATTTTTCAAGAAAAAAGACATATCCCATTTATCCCACTATGCCACGGCCTCCAAACAGCTGGGTCTGGCAGCATTTCAGACACATATCCAATGAGAGTGGATACTCAAATGTACAGTGTCTACATTGCGAGAAGTCTTTTAAATATTCAAGCAGAAATGGACCCACTAATCTGGCACGTCATATAAACAAGACCCATCGTCTAGGGCAGCCCGAATCGGCCATAACTAGACGTCCATTTCGCACAATCTCTAATGATCTGGACAAGGATGATACAAGTGGAAGAATCCGACAGGTTTCGGATCACCACTCGCCTTCACAGACCAAGGATTCCAGTACTGAATCTGGAACAACAGGGGCAGATCGGTCCACTCTTGACATGGGATTGACCACACCTACCGATCTGGGCAGCTCTGCGTACTCCAGTGCCAACGCTTTGCTCCAGAGCAACGGGATCATGGTCAACAATTCTGCAAATGGCCCGGGATCGGGCTCTACATCGTCTACCTCTTCCAATGGCCATAATGGTTCACTCTCCACTCATGATTATTCCGACTCGCTTTCTCGCTCTATCGCCATACAAACTCCGCTCTACCGCTTTGATCTACAGAATAACACCAGCAACGGCTCAGCAGGTACCAATACAGCCAGTGCCGGATCAAATACCCGATCAATGCAAAAACAGGTGGATCACTTAGAATCGATGCTTTACAGTGCGCAGCAAACAGTGCAGCAAATCGCGCCTCATCAGCCACAACTCTACCAGGTGCAACACGTGCTGCAAAATGTGATCCAGACACAGCAGAGCCTGTATCAACAGCTGAGGATGCAATCCAGGGCCTCAGTGCGGATCGAACAACGTCTGGTTCGCTCGTTAAACCAGACCCGTGGTACAGGCGTCGACCGCGAGTTTGAACTACTTCCCTACTCCAATGGCGTAGATCCAGCGGACGATGAGACCGGGATACCATTATTGGTGAACATCTATGAGCTTTTTAGCTGTTCAAACACCGTTCTGGACCAATACATGGCCAACTACGATATTCTAGGTGCATCTGCTTCTGAGGCCGGAAGACTGAGTAGACAGGAGAAAATCATCCGATTGGGCAAATTCATTGGCTGCGACTCGGTGGAAAAACACTGGGACTGTTTCAGACGAGTTCGAATGAACGGCTAGTCCAATTGGCTCCCAGTCTGTACTATACTCACCTCACTGTATATTACTATTTTTGAGTGTTTGCACACGACCCGTTTTCAAATAAGGGCAAGAAAATCAAATAAATATATTTTGTGTTAGAAATATTAGTAATGGCTACTTCTCAGAACTCAGCATTGCCCATGGCACCGGGAATAATGCCACCTTTAGGCATGATGCCCACTTTAGGAATGTTCAATGTTGGCTCGGACAAAGCCACTTTCAAATTCGAGCCCTACCTGCGAAGACAATATGGGTTTGGCTTGAATCCAGATCGACCTATCTGCGAATTCTGGCTGCAATCCGGAAAATGTCCAAATGGAAACGACTGCGAGAATAAGCACCCGTCCAAGATTTTCAACAACAAGATTGTGTGCAAGTACTGGCTTCGCGGACTGTGTAAGATGGGAGACGACTGTGACTTTTTGCACGAGTACAACTTGCAAAGAATGCCGGAATGTGCGTACTTTTCGCAAAACGGAGTGTGCACCCAGGCTCCAGAATGCATCTATCTACATGTTGATCCTCAGTCCAAGATTGCAGAGTGTTTTAATTACTCAAATTTGGGTTATTGTCCAGACGGACCTAAATGTCAACGAAGACACGTCAGAAAGGCCATGTGTCCGCTCTATCTCACGGGATTCTGTCCTAAGGGACCCGAATGTGAGCTAAGCCATCCGAAGTTTAATCCTGCGATGATCCAAGGCCGTTTCAAAATACGAACGGACGAACAAATAATTGCAGGAAGAAAAGCCAAGCTTGAGCAACAGCAACGTGAAGCAGCCAAGACCGAGAACGACGAAATGACCATTTAACACCACTAGCATTGTACAATAATACATTACTTTCTATCTATTCTGAGATTGCGGGCCTTGTTGCGCTCTCCAGGAGTAAGGGCCCATTCCAGATCGGTTAGTTCTTCAACCTCCTCATCGTCATCCAAACCGAGCATCATGACAATTTGGGTGATGCGCACAAAATTGTCACGTAGACTGTAATCGTACCTGGTGGTCTCGCTGATGAGGGTTGATATGTCTTTTTCCAGTTTGGCTGCTCCCAGCTCGTTACACTTTCTTTCCATCAACCAGATTTTGTTTTCCAGGGTCGAGGCTAAGAACGAGACTGCTTGCTGAATCAACACTTTGAAGTTGTTTTTGGTGAAAGTTGTGAGATACGGCACAATGAGGTTGTTCCAGTCTCGCACAAGATGCGTTATGGAGTCAGAAGTCGAGCTCAAAGTGACCATATCTGACGATATCAGGTAATCATTGTCTTTGAAGGCTTCGCTGACCATCTTTGTGAGCTTCATCTTGAAGTTTTGGTTGAAAATCAGCTTTATATGCTCTGCCAGCAAGATGTCCGACTTCTCAATGAAGGATGTGCTCAATGTTTTAACAACAGTTTTAATTCTATCTCTGACCGATGGGGTCTCATCGGTGCCCTCCTTGTTGTCCAAATCCACCCGTAGTTCGATATCCGTGTTCACATCTCTCTCCATGGAAGCACGCACCTGGTTAAACTGTTGATCATCCAAGATTAAAAGATTCTCGTTCTCCAGCTTGGTGACCAGGTTACTGGACAGTTTATCAAGATACACCTGGAACATGCTGATCGAGTTGAGGATGATCACATACTGTTGCAAATTATCCGAGGTTTCTGTTTCCACTCCACTGAGATTCATTGCCGCACTCAAAGCAGAGGTAGCACTTTTCATGAAGATATTGGAATCTTTTCCTCCAACGGGTGGAGTTCCACTGCGTGGGGTCATGAGATTGGACGACCCGCCATTATGATTAATAGGCATTGATGTCTTGTGCTGCGGAGAGTGCAAGGAGTGAAGGGTGGAGGGCGTTAGTAGCACCGAGTTGGGCTTTGGTTGACTATCAGACAATTTTTTCTTCATGATGTTGAGAAGATCGTTCTCCAAAATTCTTCTGGTGTTCGAAACCATGTTCTTGATGGTGAAAAATTCTCCTGTTGTAATGGTTTGCAGCATGATCAAGTTCAACGACATGGTTATGTCCTCGATCATCGAGGAGACTGGAGGATCCTCGGGTGTCAATGACAATAGAGACTGATTGGTGGAGGCTCCAGATCTAGAGGTTATGGTCAAGTATTTGATGCAAAGGGTCAGTTGAGACTCCATGTCCGGTAGGGTTTCAAGCAGGAAGGCCTTTTCGATCGTTCTTCGAATGGCGAACGTGCAGAGCTGATCGAAACTGCGAACGATCTTTTTCTGGATCTTTTCCATGAATGTACTCAACAAGAGAGGCTGTGGATATATCGCATCGGTCTTGCTTTGGGTGCCAATGGCGTCGTTCCAGAAAACAACGTAGAACTTGCAATACATTGCCCAATGGTTGAGCATGGTTGAAAGTTCGTCGATCAAATTCGAGACTTCGGCCAGAGAAATGACCACATTGTCGTCTTTCAGTTGCTCCTCGGCTTGCGGGTTACTGAAAATGGAACCAACTAAAATTGGATATCCATAGCCTTTAATGTCATTCATTGCCCTATCAAGGTTTTTAAAGTCCCAGAAGGTGTCAAATATAAGTCCGCTTTGAAGATCACATTCGGTCTGAATAGCAGTGAGGACTTTGGTCAAGACGTGGGTCCCGTAGTTGGTGCTGATGATCTTGGAGTGTTGACGCACTATATCGGCTATGGTTTGATACAATTGGAACATGATCTGGGCATAGTAGCTCGATCGAGCTTCGCTTCTGCTTTGAATGCTTTTGAGGTTTGTCCTTGACTGGTCGCTGATAATGTCGCAAATGAATCTAGAGTAGCAGTCGATACCAACCTCGCTCTTTCCAATCAGCGGAAACAGCTGGAAAAAATATGTTAGTCTCTGGACGTCTTTCTTCAACGCTGCAGCGTTGAACTCGCTCAAGAAAATGCTGTTGAGTTCCGAAACCCAGGAATCCACCAAAACACTGGGCATTTCGGGAAGATCGCTGGTTGGAACAATGAACTCGACAAAGTCGTCTTGTATCAGTCCCGCAGGCAGATTCCTGATCTTGTTGATCGCGGTCGCTGCAGCCAGCCAGTCCTGCTGTTTGATCGCCGCATCTGCTTTCTGCACCTCGTATTTGAGTGTCTTGACATTTTCAACATAATCTTTGGTGGTCTTGATTCTTAACTTCTCGGAGTCCAGAAGACGCACCTGCTGCGTAATATTCGAGCTCAAGACGGAAGCGTCTTCCATGATTTCCTTCAAAGATCGCGAATTGTTCAGTGTTGACGACAGTTGCATTCTGCTCATCTCCAAGGAGCGGATAGAGGATTCATGAGCTGCAGACTGCTTGCTCGTAAACATGTGCAACGTTTGATCCAGCTCCTTTTGCTTGGCCTCTATTTGGCCAACCAGACGAACTAGCTGATGCAACGATCCTGCTTGTTGGACCGATTTTTCTAGCTTTAATAAATCCAGCTGGATGGTTTCCTTCGAAGGTACCAGTTTCGACACCGAACCCTGACCATGACTACTTGATGTGGTTTGCGGCATACCATGATCCAAACTGAATACGCTTTGCAAGCTCATTGTATAGATGCAAACCTTATTGGCGATGTATTTGTTCGTACGCCAAGAGCTAACTTTGTGTAAACACTCGTACGTGGAAGTTTTTTTTTATTTAATCGATATTTATTTTATTTACCAGTTTAGCTTCTTGATGCAAGCAGGGATTTGGGAGCTTTAAATTATTTCGGGCTGAAACAGACTGGCGTGCTAAAAACACGCAAATGACATAAACGGATCAGTACTATTACAATGATTACCGGTAGAAACACCCACAAACTCAGTTTAGCTCTTTCGCTGCTCCTTTTGGGAGCCTTGCTCCTCATGTGGTATCCGCACAGCACTAAGGCACCTACTAAGATCAGGATACAAAGTTGGAACCTCCGATACGATTCCATGCCAGACAATTTAAGTTTGAACGAAACGATAGCTCAGCTCAATGATACAGTGCCATTTGACGACGAAATCAAGTATTACTCCAACTACACGGAGCAGCCATGGTCCCTGCGTCGGATAGGAGTGTTAAATGAGGTTGAATTCAACCAGGTTGACATTTTTAGTGTGAACGAGGGCCTCCACCGCCAGGTCATGGATCTTAGCAGGACTCTGGACATGCCGTTTGTTGGAGTAGGAAGAGACGATGGCGAGAAGGCTGGCGAGTATCAGGCTGTTTTCTACAACAAAGAGACACTTCAATTGCTATCGAGTGACACATTTTGGCTGAGCGAGACTCCATTTGAGCCGTCCAAGTACCGGGATGCTGGATCCTACCGTTCATGCACGGTGTGCGTCTTCAAAACCAGAAATGGTGAGGAGTTTGTGGTGATCAATCTTCACCTCGATGACAGCTCTGACGCTCAGCGCCAGCTCGGGGCCGCAATGGCCAAGTACCGAGCAGCATACGAATATGAAAAACGGTCCTGTCCAATATTCTTGGTAGGGGACTTCAATTCTCAGGTCAATGGGGTTACTGGAGGGGCATACGCAATTACTACTGGGAAGAAATCCGTCAAACAGGAAACCTTAAACTCTACATTTGTCGAGAGATTTTCACACAGCTCCTCGCGCTTCAATTTTGTTGACCTTCTTGTTGAAACTCCTGTCCAACATAGGATCGGAAACCTGGCTACCTTTACAGGCTTCACTCAGAATACTGAGGACTTTACTCGCATTGATTTCCATTTTGGCAGTAATACAAAGGACTGGAAGATTTTACGCTACAAAGTAGGAGAAAATTGGTACGACAGTTCCTTCCGACTCTCCGACCATCGACCTGTCATTAGTGACATCATTTTAGGTTAAAATATCTCAGGTGAAATTCCAACTAAAATTCCGGGCGCGGTAGCAATTAATTATGTAACCTTGCACAACATTTTATTATCATGTTTTCGAGACTCCTGCTCAGACCCATTCCAAAGACCCCTTCGCTTGTGTTGAAAGCTCTTCCAAGAACAAAGCTCAATTTCAGCCACATGGCTGGAACCATGGGTCAAATGGCCAGTCCAATTGCTCCCAAACTCGGAGTTTCATTGGGATTTGTTGGGTTCTCTAGTTATTTGCTATATCACAACCAAATCAAAAATGAGGTCGAGTTTGGCGACCAGAAGCGATTGCAAGTAGAGAAAACTGCCCAGGATCTGGCAAACACACCGAAATTCGACAAGTCACTAGAAGGAAAGCTCAATTACCAGGAATTATCCATTGGATCTATGTGCGGTCTTGTGTGTGGTATGGTTGTTGGAAAACTAAGCTCTTTCTTTGTGTTTTTGTCTCTCGGCTTCTATTTGGGTGCACAGTTCTTAAATTCCCGGGGAATCATCACCATTCCTTGGACAAAATACATCAAGATGGGATCCCAGCTGGTCGATTTGAGAGAGATGATTTTCGAACAGCCGAGCTTCAACATCACCTTCATCCTAACTTTTTTGCTTGCAGCCTACTACGTTTGAAGTAGCTTGAATATATATAGTCCTTCAATGAAAATGCTGTTGCTTATTTCTTCAGGATGGTAATCACGTCTTCATCTTCCAGAGAATGACTTAGCCCCACATACTGAGGCTGGTGCTTCACACTGGTACCAAACACTTGGGCTGTACGGAAGTCGTCCACAAGAGACTTGTGGATTTTGTTACAGAAGTCCTCAACAGTACATTTTCCTGTTCTGAGAACCACGGGGTCGTTGAAGTCAGGAAGCTTACCCTTTGGCTTGGTGTAGACACGAACAAGTTTAAGACGGTCCCACATCATCTCCAGAAGCTCATCCAGGTTCCATCCGCTTCCCGATGAGATAGGAACGGCGTTTGGAATTCTGTACAGGAGATCCAGCTCTTCGATAGAAAAGGCGTCGATCTTGTTGAGCACGTACAGAGCCGGGATGTATCTTCTGTTTCTCGCCTCAATGACATCGATTAGGTCATCGACAGTGGCATCGCAACGGAACTGGACGTCACACGAGTTGTATCTGTATTCTTGTAGCACTGCTTTCACCTCGTCATGGTCGATTTTGGTCAAAGCCACGGTGCTTGTGATGTTGATTCCACCCTTCTCTTTCTTCTTGAGCAGGATGTCCGGAGGCGATTGGTTCAGGCGGATACCAAAACCTTCCAGCTCACTCTCGATGATCTTCTTATGGTGGAGCGGCTTGTTCACATCCAGAACAATGAAAATGAGGTCACACGACCGCGCCACCGCAATCACCTGCTTTCCTCTACCACGACCGTCCTTGGCGCCCTCGATAATACCAGGAAGATCCAGCATTTGGATCTTGGCACCCTTATATCTGATAACACCCGGAACTGTGGTCAGAGTGGTGAACTCGTAGGCTGCGGCTTCCGAGTGTGTTCCTGTCAGCTTGGACAGTAACGTGGATTTACCCACCGAGGGAAACCCAATGAACCCGATGGATTCTCCCGTCTTCTTGACATCGAACCCAGCACCTCCTCCTCCACCACCCGCGTTGGCGTCCTTCAGCAGCTCGTTCTTCAGCTTGGCCAGCTTGGCCTTGAGCATACCCAGATGCTTTTCTGTGGCCTTGTTTTTCTGGGTCTTGGCCATCTCATCCTCGATGGCTTTAATCTTCTCAACTGTCGTCATGGTGGATGAAGTATGCTTGACAATTTTTTGTATAAATTTTATTTCGACGCGACGGTGTGGTCTGTGGTGTGCTGAAAATTTTTTAGCCCTTTCAATTCACGAAAAGTGTCTTGCGATACAAATCACTAACCATCCAAGGATCTTTGTGCGTGTTTACTACGTTTATTGAACTTTTTGGCAGTTTTCTACCGTTATATCACTGGAGTAAACTGATGAGCATACAGCTTTGCCAAATTAAGACTCTCGTATGTTGGGATAGATCTGATCTAATCAAACACATTCATTAAATCAAACACATCAAGGAACACAAACAACATGGCTAAAAAAGGAAAGAAGAACCAGAAGGCCGGAGATTACTGGGACGAGGAGCTCGAAAACGACATGCCTCAGGCTGAGGAATTCGGAGCCACTCCCGTTGATGAGACCGACTCTGCCAAGGAAGCCACTCCTGTTGAGGCAGATGAGTTTGCCGACGACTTCCTATCCAACCTGAAACGTGCTAAGAACAAGAAGCAGGCAAAGGCCAAGCAGGAGGAAGAGGAGAAGGCCCAAGCCTCTCAGCAAAAGGGTCCTATTATCAAGAGTAAGAAGGAGAAAGAAAGGGAAAAGAAGGAGAAAGAAAAGCTTAGAAAGAAGCAATTGGCCGAGAGAAAGAAGGCCCAGGCTCCTCAGGAAGAGACGAAGGACGATAGCGCTGCTTCGTCTGCTCCAGCTTCTGCCTCGGATGCTGTTGAAGAACAGAAGAAGGAGGAAGAAAAGCCAGCTGCCAAAACCACCAAGAAAACTAAGAAGGTGGCTGTTGGTATTGCGGCTTTGAGAAAGCAGATGGAGCTGAGAAAGCAAGCGGAAGAGGAGCAGATGCGTTTAGAAGAGGAAGAAAGACTCCAAGAGGAGGCGGAGCAAAAGCGTCTCGAGGAGGAGGAGAAGGCCAAGGAGGAGGCCAGAAAGCTGAAGAAGGAGAAGGAAAAGGCCAAGAAAGAGCAATTGAAGAAGGAGGGTAAATATCTGACCAAGAAGCAGAAGCAGGAGAAGCAGCTGCAGGAGAGAAGAAGACAACAGCTGTTACAAGCCAGCAACATTATTGTTCCTGGCGTCATGAACCAGTCGTCTGAGCAGCCAAAACCTAAGAAGGTTGTTTATGGATCGAAGAAGAAGATCACCAAGAAGCAAGAGGACGAAGAAGCAGCAGCTGCTGCTGTCAAGGCTCAAGAGGCTGCCAAGGCCAAGGAGGAAGCTGGCGATAACGACGACGAAGAAGAGCTGGTTGACGATTGGGAAAAGATGGCCCTTGACGACGACGACGAGGTTGCTGCTGACTGGGAGACTGCTCTAGATGACGAGCCAGAAACTAGCAAGCCTGAAGACGAAACTTCTGGCGAGGAATCTGCCGATGAGGACGATGTTTCTCAGGAGTCGCCAGAAGAAAAGTCCGAGTCCGCTGAGGAAATTGTCGAGATTATCAAGGAAGCATCTCCTGCTCCTTCGAAGAATGGCAAGGCTGACACAGAAAACAACTTGCGTTCGCCAATTTGTTGTATTTTGGGTCACGTCGATACCGGTAAGACCAAGCTGTTGGACAAGATCAGACAGACCAACGTCCAAGGAGGTGAGGCTGGTGGTATTACGCAACAGATTGGTGCTACCTACTTCCCTGTCGAAGCCATCAAGCAAAAAACTGCCGTCATGGCTCCTTACGAAAAAATGGTGTACGAAGTTCCTGGTTTGTTGATTATCGATACTCCAGGTCACGAGTCCTTCACCAACTTGAGAACCAGAGGTTCTTCGCTGTGTAACATTGCCATTTTGGTGATTGATATCATGCACGGTCTGGAGCAGCAAACGCTGGAGTCGATCAGACTGCTGAGAGACAGAAAAGCTCCGTTTGTGGTTGCATTGAATAAGATCGACAGATTGTACGATTGGAAGCCTACTCCTAACAACTCGTTCCGTGACTCCTTCTCCAAGCAGACCAGAGCCGTGCAGCAGGAATTTGAGACCAGATTCACTGCCATCAAGGTTGCGCTTGCCGAGCAGGGACTGAACTCCGAGCTTTATTTCCAGAACAATAACCTGTCCAGATACGTTTCGATCGTTCCTACATCTGCCGTGACCGGAGAGGGTGTTCCTGATTTGCTGTGGTTGCTGCTGGAGCTCACACAAAAGAGAATGAGCAAGCAGCTGAAGTATCTGTCCCATGTCGAGGCTACCATTCTGGAAGTCAAGGTTGTTGAGGGATTGGGTACCACCATTGATGTTGTTCTTTCTAACGGTATTCTGAGAGAAGGAGACCGTATCGTTCTTTGCGGTATGAACGGTCCAATTGTCACGAATATCAGAGCTCTGCTGACCCCACCGCCTGCCAGGGAACTGCGTATTAAGTCCGAATACATCCACCACAAGGAGGTTAAAGCTGCGTTGGGTGTGAAGATCGCTGCCAATGACCTGGAGAAGGCCGTTGCTGGTTCGAGATTGCTGGTTGTTGGAGAAGAAGACGACGAAGACGATCTTATGGACGAGGTCATGGACGATCTGACTGGATTATTGGATTCCGTCGACTCCTCAGGAAGAGGTGTCACTGTCCAGGCTTCTACTCTGGGTTCTCTGGAGGCGCTTCTGGATTTCTTGAAGGACATGAAGATCCCAGTCATGTCTATCGGATTGGGTCCTGTTTATAAGAGAGACGTCATGAAAGCCGCAGCAATGCTGGACAAAGCCAAAGAGTTTGCCGTCATGTTGTGTTTCGACGTGAAGATTGACAAGGAAGCTGAACAGTACGCCAACGAACAAGGTGTCACCATCTTCAATGCCGACATTATCTACCATCTGTTTGATTCCTTCACCGCCTACCAAGAGAAGCTCCTCGAGGAAAGAAGAAAAGAGAACCAACAGTACGCCATTTTCCCATGTGTCTTGAAGACTCTGCAGATCATCAACAAGAGAAACCCAATGATCATTGGTGTTGATGTCGTTGAGGGTGTTGTTGAGCACGGAACGCCAATTTGTGTGGTGAAACCAGACCCAGTCACCGGCAGAAACGCGCCAATGCTTCTCGGAAAGGTCGCATCTTTGGAGGTGAACCACCAGTCCAGGGATTCTGTCAGAAAGGGACAGACCAACGCTGGTGTGGCCATGAGACTGGATGCTCCTTCGGGACAACAGCCTACCTGGGGAAGACATTTGGACGAGAAAGACCCATTGTACTCCCTGATCTCCAGAAAGTCCATTGACACCTTGAAGGATCCTGCATTCAGAGATTCTGTTCCTAGAGATGACTGGCTTTTGATCAAGAAGCTCAAGAATACTCTCAATATTGAGTAGACGTGCTATATAATTATAATTATTACCCGGATTGAAAAATTTTAGTGATAAAAAAATTTCAGATTTTTTTTAATATTTTTAATTGTTGATTTAAGATTCTGCAAGGTGGATCATCATGAACATTGCTAAGCCAGTTGGGTCTCAAATCGAGTCGGTCGACTTTGGCGTGCTTACTACATCCGATGTTCGCAAACTGTCTGCCAAACAGATCACTAACCCGACTGTATTTGACAACCTAGGGCACCCTGTTCCTGGGGGTCTGTACGATCTCAGTCTGGGAGCGTTTCTCAAGAACCTGTGTGCCACATGTGGACTTGACGATAAGTTCTGTCCCGGTCACCAAGGTCATATTGAGCTGCCTATTCCTGTTTACAACCCACTATTTTTCAACCAAATGTACATATTTCTGAGATCTTCCTGTTTATATTGTCACCACTTTAGACTCAGAGCCATGGATGTTCACAAGTTTGAGTGCAAGCTGAAGCTCATTCAGTATGGGTTGCTTTTAGAGGCTTTGGAGTTGGACAAAATGCGTTCTGATTCCGAAGACGACGGAGACGAGGCCATCGAGGACGATGGTCCTATTGCGGTCAACAGCAAGGCCGACAGAGAAATGATGGACAAGAGACAGGAGTTTGTTGAGATCAGCATTGCCAAGGCTCTGTCAGAGGGTCGTACCACGGAACGTGGTGTCATGACCGCTACTGTTGGCGAAGAAAGAAAGGCTGTTATCCACGAGTTTTACAAGCGTATTCTGAGTAGACAGAGATGCGACAACTGTGGAATGTACTCTCCGTCTTTCAGAAAGGACGGCTTTTCCAAGATTTTTGAGCTTGGACTGAAAGACAAACAACTGACCAACAACAGAATCAAGGGTGTCAAGAGACAGGATATGTTGAAGAACGGTTCGAATGGATCGCACAAGGCAGACAAGTCGGACAGCATGGACGCTGACCACTACTCGCAGCCTAGAGAAGGATCCAAGTACGTTCTTTCGACAGAGGTTCGTAATATCCTCAGAAAAGTATTCAAGACCGAACAACGCCTGATGGACCTGCTTTTCCACTCCAAGCCGCTCGCTGGGTCTCCTATCTCGGCAGACATGTTCTTCATCCATGCATTGGTTGTTCCTCCAACCAGATTCCGTCTTCCGTCTAAGCTGGGAGACGAGGTGCACGAAAACTCTCAAAACGAGCTTCTCTCCAAGGTGCTCACCACCTCGTTGATGATTAGAGATCTGAACGAGGAGTTTTCGATCTTGAGCAAGGATATAACTGTTGAAGACCGTAAGATAACGTTCAACCGCCTGATGAATGCTTTTGTGACGCTCCAGAACGATGTCAACGGGTTCATCGACTCCACCAAGAACCAGAACCAAAACAGCAACACCGCCCACCCCGGCGTGAAACAGGCCCTGGAGAAGAAGGAGGGTCTTTTCAGAAAGCACATGATGGGTAAGCGTGTGAACTACGCTGCACGTTCTGTGATTTCGCCTGACCCGATGATCGAGACGAACGAGATCGGTGTTCCGCCGGTCTTTGCCAAGAAGCTCACCTATCCCGAGCCGGTGACCGTCCACAACGTTGCGGAGCTGAGACAGGCCGTCATCAACGGTCCTGACAAATGGCCGGGTGCGTTGCAAGTCCAGAACGAGGACGGAAGCCTCGTCTCGTTGATTGGCATGAGTCTGGAGCAGAGAACCGCGATTGCGAAGCAGCTGCTGACTCCTTCGAGCGGTTCCGATGTTGTCAACAAGAAGGTGTATCGTCACATCAAGAACAACGACGTCGTCATCATGAACCGTCAGCCAACGTTGCACAAGGCCTCCATGATGGGTCACAAGGTTAGAGTTCTTCCCGGCGAGAAGACCCTGCGGTTGCACTACGCCAACACCGGTGCCTACAACGCAGATTTCGACGGAGACGAGATGAACATGCATTTCCCGCAGAATGAAAATGCCAGGGCCGAGGCCTTCAACCTCGCCAACACCGACTCGCAGTATCTGACACCAACGGCCGGTGCTCCTGTGAGAGGTTTAATTCAGGATCATATTTCGGCAGGTGTGTGGCTCACCAGCAAGGACACCTTTTTCACCAGATCCAAATACCAACAGCTGGTTTACGGGTGTGTTAGACCGGAGGACGGCCACTCGACGGGCGCCAAGCTCGTCACCGTTGCTCCTGCCATTTTCAAGCCGCAGCCTATGTGGACCGGAAAACAGGTCATCACCACGATTCTGCTCAACATCAAGCCGCAGAGCCTGCCGGGAGTGAACCTGAGGTCCAAGAACAAAATCAAGAACGAGTACTGGGGAGACGGGTCGCTGGAAAACGAGGTTCTTTTCCACAACGGCGAGTTGCTGTGCGGTATTCTCGACAAGTCCCAGTACGGTGCCTCCCAGTACGGTCTGATCCACTCGTTGCACGAGGTGTATGGGGCCACGGTTGCCGGAAAGGCTCTGTCTGTGCTCGGAAGACTGTTCACCAACTACAACATGATGATGGGTCTGACGTGTGGTATGGACGATCTGAAGCTCACTGCCGAAGGTAACAGCTGGAGAGAGTCGATTTTGCAGGAAAGCTCGGATATCGGCCGTGTTGCTGCCGCCGAGGTCACCAACCTGGACAAGGACGTCAAGGTGGACAACCCAGAGTTCCTGAAACGTATGGAGGAAATTGCCAGAGACGATGGCAAGCTGGCCATCATGGACGCGGTCACCCAGTCCAAGGTCAACGCCATCACCTCCAAGGTTGTGTCGACGTGTGTTCCTGCCGGTACGATGAAGAAGTTCCCGTCGAACGCCATGCAAGCTATGGCTCTTTCGGGAGCCAAGGGTTCCAACGTCAACGTGTCGCAGATCATGTGTCTGCTGGGACAACAGGCGCTGGAGGGTAGAAGAGTCCCGGTGATGGTGTCTGGTAAGACGCTGCCGTGCTTCAAGCCTTTCGAGACCGATGTGCGTGCCGGAGGATACATCAAGAACAGATTCTACTCGGGTGTCCGTCCTCAGGAGTACTACTTCCACTGTATGGCCGGTAGAGAGGGTCTGATTGACACCGCTGTCAAGACCGCCAACTCTGGATACTTGCAACGTTGTTTGACCAAGCAGCTGGAGGGTGTTCATGTTTCCTACGACAACACCATCAGAAACTCGGACGGAACTCTGATCCAGTTCCTGTACGGAGGTGACTCCATCGACGTCACCAAGGAGTCGTACATGCACCAGTTCAAGTTCTTCTCGGAGAACTACAACTCTCTGTTGCAGAAGTACAGTCCATCGATGATCGACAACCTGGACACGGGCACGGCGGTTGCTTACAACAAGAAGTTCCGCAAGCAGCTCAAGAAACAGAACAGCCTGCCTCACTACGACCAGAACCTCAAGTACGACCCAACGGTTTCTGTGTTCAACCCAAGCAAGTACCTGGGCTCTGTTTCCGACAAGTTTGAGGATGACCTTGACGAGTTCATTGAACAGAACCAGCACCTATTTGTCTCGGGCAAGGACGCTAAGACCAGCGGTGGTCTGACCCAGAAGAAGTTCAAGGCCCTGATGCAGCTCAAGTACATGAGATCGCTGGTCAACCCGGGCGAGGCCGTTGGAATTGTGGCCTCGCAGTCGATCGGAGAGCCGTCCACCCAGATGACGCTGAATACTTTCCACTTTGCTGGTCATGGTGCCGCCAACGTGACGCTTGGTATTCCGCGTCTGAGAGAAATCGTCATGACCGCTTCCGCCTCCATCAAGACTCCGCAGATGACGCTTCCTATCTTGGACGACGTGGACGACACGTCTGCGGACGCCTTCTGCAAGTCCATCACGAAAATCAACTTCTCCGAGTTCATCAACGGCGTCTCTGTGATAGAGACCACCGGCTCCTCCACGGGAGCACAGGCCGCACGTTCGTACGAGATCCACATGAAGTTCTTCGAGGCCAGCGACTACGAGGAGGAATACGACGTCACCAAGGACGAGCTCGAGCAGGTGGTGAAGACCAAGTTCATCCAGGCCCTGGAGACCGCGATCATCAAGGAGGTCAAGAAGCAGAAGAAGGTCAACAACGAGTCTCTTCCGTCGGTCGGAAAGGCCGTTGCTCGCTCGCAGACCGAGCTTGCCGCCAAGCCAGCAGACACCCAGGACATCGACGCCGACGACGAGAAGTTGAAGAGCAACACCAAACAGGCTGTTTCCTACGATGGACCCGACGACGAGGAGGTCGAGACCATGCGTCGCGCAGAAAAGTCCGACGAGGAGTCTCTGTTGGACGACAGTTCCTCCGACTCCGACTCCGACTCTGAGGACGAGGACAAGATGGACGTCGATGTTGTCAAGTCCAACCTGGTCAAGGAGAACATGTCCAAGGCTGCCCGTGAAAGACAGCAAGAGGTGATTATCAACCACAACTTTGTCAGCCAGTTTAACTACGATGACGAAAACGGAGCCTGGTGTGACTTCAAGCTCGAGCTGAGCGCAGACACCCAGAAGTTGCTGATGGTCAACATCATCGAGGGGGTGTGTAAGTCTGTGGTTGTGCGTGAGGTGAACGGTATCGGCAGATGTTTGCACCCAGAAGCTGAACAGGGTAAGCGTATTCTGGTGACGGAGGGTGTTAATTTTGCCGCCATGTGGGAGCACGACGCTTTCATCAACGTGAACGATATCCGGTCTAACGACATTGCTGCCGTCTTGCGCACGTACGGAGTGGAAGCTGCCAGAAACACCATTGTCAACGAGGTCAACAACGTTTTCGGAAGATACGCCATTTCTGTTTCCTCGAGACATTTGGACCTGATTGCCGACTACATGACCAGAGAGGGTACCTATCTTGCTTTCAACAGACAGGGCATTGACTCGTCTACGTCCTCGTTCACCAAGATGTCCTACGAAACCACGTGTCAGTTCTTGACCAAGGCGGTCCTGGACAACGATAGAGAAGAGTTGCAATCGCCTTCCGCCAGAATTGTGATCGGAAAGCTCAACAACGTCGGAACAGGCAGCTTCGACGTGATGGCCAAGATGCCAGTTGCATGAAAAATCTGCCACACAAAAAATGTGTAAGAAATAATTAGACAAAAATTTGAATAAACAAAACATTTAATTTTCGTAAATCATGTTTGGTTCCTCGGCCCCGCCCAATGGGCCCTCTCTTTTTGGAAACTCCCAGACGACAGGCCTCACCACAAACAGTGCGCTAGCGGGCTCTGGACAGACGACCCAGCCATCGCAGAACACCACCAATCCTTACGGGGTGAATATTGCGTCTGCCTCACTAGAAGTTTCACAAATGCCCCGTGCTCTGACGACCGGCAACCCATCATTAGACCCCCAATTGAAGCGCAAACGCTCTTCTTCTTCGATAGGCTCGTCGGCAGTTGCCCCTTCGTCGGCGTTGTCGTTTTTGGGCAGACTGACGAAGCCCTTTTCCAGTACTGCCAAATATCCGATGGAGACAGTGACAGGCATTTTTTCCACAGACAAGACGCCCGAGTCCAAAAGACCTAAAGTCGATATCAAATACACCTCCAGCAACATTCCAGTTCAGAAATCGGAGTTTAGAAAGCTGGTGATCAGAAACCATAGAGGAAAATTCAAGAACTACTACGAAATCAATCCCGACGAAGTTATATTGGGAAAATCGAATACCCAATCTAATGGCTTTATGCGTGTTGTTTCGAGCTTCAAACCCAAACTGCTGGGAAATAACACGATCGCCTCATCTTCCACGAATACAGAAGAACCAGCTTCAAAGCCATCCCATGCTGTGCCTGAAGGATATTGGTGTTCTCCGTCCATAGAAGAGCTTTCAAAATTGAGCCAGGCGGATTTGATGCACGTTAAAAACTTTACTGCTGGCTGTAAAGGAATTGGACAGGTTTCATTTTCTTACCCAGTAGACCTATCTGCATTCTACGAACAACTGGACGCTATTTTAGGATCACATATTGTTTTCAGACCAAGAATATTGCAGGTGTACCCTGAAGGCACTAATAAACCTACTGCAGGTAACGGTTTGAATGTTCCTGCTGTGGTGAGTATTGAAAACTGTTATCCGTTTGATAAGGCTACCAAAACGAGAATCACGGATCCTTTTGCCCCTGAGGTCCAAACCCACATTAATCGACTCAAGTCCACTCCTGGTATGACCTTTATCAACTATGATCCGATTACAGGGACATACACTTTTGGAGTTGACCATTTCAGTATTTGGGGTCTGGTCGACGAGGACGAAGACGATCCTGAGTTGGTCAGGAGATTTAAACAACAGATAGAGCAAGAAAGCGAAGCACGGAAACGCAAGGAAACAGATAAGTCCGCCGCTATCAAGCGTTTGGCATCATACGCCCCGGAGGAAGCGTACGTTCCAGGTGGATGGAGCGTGCTAAGTGATCAAAATATGGACGAAAATATAGTATCCGAAAAAGATGATTTCATTGAGGTGGACAAGCAAGAAGTGCAAGAGCTAACCAGTGAAATGGAAGACGATGCATCCCAAGATGAAGCAGTGTTTGACGATCTAGTTCATGTTCGCGCATATGAGCCTGACGTTGAAGAGATCGATATGATGGTTTTAAGAAAGGATGCTGTTTTCGATACTAGCGAAAACTGGGATCAACAGTTAGAACTTGCGAGTGGATTTGAGTCCGTTTTCAGCCAGGAATATGGTTACTCGAAGAAGATGGACATGTCAGTCAAAAATGTGAACGACATTTTCTTCAACACAGAGAACCAGAAACGTAAAAAGATGGACCCAAAACCTACGAAACATGAAGATCTGCATTTACTCAGGAATGTACTGGCACTAGAAATGTCCAAAATGAAAGTTGCCAAAAGAGCTAATTCATATCCAAAAATTGAAGCTGACGAAAGGGTTTCCTTGAACTCAATTTTGCAAATTTACAAGGACTCGATAAAAGTTGGTTTCTGGGACATTCTCGCCAGACTGTTTGATGATGGGTATTGTGAATCATTTTTAGGTCAACCGGAGCTGGACGCTTGTATGGGAAAACCCAAAATGAGAGCAAGATTCATCGAGTTGCAACGGCGAGAATTGATCATTGACTGGCTCAAAGACTATAACTCTCGTGAAATTTCTACTCTTTTGCAATCAGCAGGCTCCGACTCATTAGAGAAAATCTACCTATATGTTTGTGCCGGCGATATTGAACGAGCAGTCAATCAGGCAATTGAGTCCCAGAACAACCATCTTGCTGTTCAACTCTCATTAATCGATTCGAACGATCCTACAGTTAGACGTCTTTCCAAATCCCAGCTTTTGGAGTGGGAAAAGAGCTCGACCCTTCAGTACATCCCTGTTCAGGTTTTGAAGGTTTTCAAGCTGCTGTCGGGAAGTATATTGACCAGCGAATATGTTCGTCATTTGGAAGGTTTATCATGGTCTATTGTTCTTTTGTTGCAATTGATGTATGGTGATACAAACAAACCAATCTTTGATATGATCAAAGAGGTGATAAACTACGAACCAAAACTCAGTGTGAAACCAGATGCAAATGACAAGTTTTATTCTGCATTCAAACTCGTGACGGATCCTTCATCGGTGATAAAATCTTACGATATTGAAACACAATTCTTACTTTCCAAAAAGCTGAACAGTTTGTTCCATCTGCCCAATATCGATCCTGTGATTTTGGAGTTGAGTACAAAACTGATGTCACAAGGGTACTACGAAGAGGCTTTGTTTGTACTAGAGCATCTGACCGATGATGACCTGTGTGCCGCAGAGATGTCGAATTTGATCAAATCGAATATTGACTCTTTTAGATTCTTGGACAACGACTTGCGATTACACAATCTACATGAGATGTTCAGACTCCCTAAATCTGTTCTTCACGAAGCTCGATCCCGGAAATTCGAGAAAGAGGGAGAGTCTCTTAAAGCAGTTTGGGCTTTAGTTGACGCTGGATCTATTGATGATGCCCACAAGCTGATGTTGAGCGATGTCGCTCCAGATTACGTGATTGCAGACTGCAATTTTGATGAGCTGGAGAATTTGCTTTCTAAGTTCAGGAACATCCCTGACTGGATCATAGGCGCTGAAATCTATCATGAATACATAAAGGTGAAGGAAGTTGCGAGCGAGACAAGCTTGGCTTCACATATCAAGAAACTGCTCAATGGTCTGGTGCTTCTACGTGAAACCAATGACAAGGTGCGCATCGCGAAAACCTTGATGTACAAAGAGGTTATTAGATTGATTTTCGATCTTTCTTTGGACTACAACGAAGAGCAGCTTCTCAGTCTGGATCTTCCTCCGAGCGAAATGAACTACCTGAAAAGCAGGTTACCAATTAAATAAATAGTCATGATCAATGCAACTAATTAATAGAATTAAGCACTTGATTCGATCTCGTCCCTTAGCGCGTCAACGACATCAAGAATAGCTTCACAGGCAGGGGAATCGGGATATAAGTCCAAAAAGCTTTCTCCAGAATCACAGCTCTTACCAATGCGCGGGTCCAGTGGAACGCTGCCCAGGAATTTGATTCCCAGTTCTTTCGCAAGGCGCTCTCCACCACCAGTGGTTGGCTTGAAAATTTGAGATTCGCCACCACAACTAGGACACACGAACCCAGACATGTTTTCAACTATTCCTAAAACCTTAATATTGGCCTTGCGACAGAAGTCGATTTCTTTGCGAACATCAAGCAAAGCAACCTCTTGAGGCGTAGTCACTATCAAGGCACCATCGATTCCTGCCTCTTTCATGTATGTTGTCACTGATAAATGTTCATCTGATGTTCCTGGAGGCGTATCAATAACCAAGTAGTCCAGCTGGCCCCAATCGACGTCCTTCAAGAACTGTTTAATTAAACCATTTTTTTTCGCACCTCTCCAAATAATCGCAGAATCTTCCTTTGGAAGCATGAACTGGATCGACATCATTCCCAGGTTGTCACTCACATACACTGGCGACCATCCGGAGTTCGAGGAGTGTATGGATTCGTTCTCGCAGCCAAGCATTTTGGGTAAAGACGGCCCACAAATGTCCAAATCCATTGCTCCAACCTCAAGACCAGCGTCTGCAGCAAGAGCCCATGAAAGCATTGACGTAAAAGTGGACTTTCCCACACCACCTTTTCCCGAAAGAACCAACACCTTGTGCTCGATGCTGGCAAGTCTATTATTTATTAGGGGCAAATCAGGATCCGGGCCCTTTGGGAGAGACTCACAGATCTCCTTGTTCGCGCAGCCCACACAGGCGTCAGACTTTCCTGCTGATTCACTCTCTGGACCTGGACAATGCTCAGGCTCAGGAGTGGGCAGCTGCGAATTAAGCGTTCGTTTGATATCAACAGTCATGATCACTAAAGAATAAGAGTTTTTGTTTTAATTATTAGTAATTAATTCAACCCAAGATGGCGTGGCGGTGTCAGTGTGGCGGTGCAATTTGTTGGTTGAGAAAAACGCGTGCCAGACAAAAATAATAAACTACAAACCTGTGTGCTTCTCAATGGTTGATAATACTCCAATTACGAGTGCGGCTGTTTCTGGAGCAAACACCCCGGGCTCCTCTGCTCCTGATTTGGAACCGGCTGTATTTAATTACCGTCCTTTGACCTCACAGCAAAAGAAGTCCAAGTACTTCGCCGAGGAAGACAAGAAACCTTTCGATGTGCACGAAACTGCCACCAGATTTAGATATCTCTTGGGTCTTACCGGTCTGTTTGAGCACTTTTTGAAATCCAAAGCCGGCAACGATGCCAAGTTTGCGGAGGTTTGGAAAATGATCCAGAAGGAGCCTTCTAGCACATCGAAGCCAGATCTGAATCACAGACGTAGAAAGACAGAGAAGGAGGAGGATCTAGAACTTCTCAAGGATGAGGAGTCATCTACCGACACATTTGAGTTTTTAGAGAGCCCCTCGTTCATCCACGGCAAGCTCAGACCTTATCAAATCCAAGGTTTGAACTGGTTGATTTCGCTGAACCAGAATAACTTGTCGGGTATTTTGGCTGACGAAATGGGTTTGGGAAAGACCCTTCAAACGATCTCATTTCTCGGCTACTTGCGGTACATAAAGGGAATCGGTGGTCCTCACCTGGTTATCGTTCCTAAGTCAACACTGGAGAACTGGCAGAGGGAGTTTGCCAAATGGACGCCAGATGTCGAGACTCTGGTTTTGACCGGTGACCAGCAGCAAAGAAACGAGATCATCAAGAATGGACTCATGACATGCAAGTTTGACGTTGTCATTTCGTCGTACGAAATTGTCATTAGAGAGAAGTCTGCGCTCAGAAAGTTTGCGTGGGAATACATTGTCGTCGATGAGGCTCATAGACTCAAGAACGAAGACTCGCTTCTTTCGCAAATCATCCGGACATTCCACTCCAAAAACAGAATGCTCATCACTGGTACTCCGTTGCAAAACAACCTGCACGAGCTTTGGGCTCTGTTGAACTTCCTTTTACCAGATGTGTTTGCCGAATCAGAGACATTCGACGAATGGTTCTCTTCTGGAGATTCGGAGGATAAGGATGAATCCATTGTTCAGCAACTCCACAAAGTGCTGCAGCCATTTTTGCTCAGAAGAATCAAGTCTGACGTCGAGAAAAGCTTGCTACCCAAGAAAGAGCTGAACCTATACGTTGGTATGACTGAGATGCAGAAGAAGTGGTACCAAAAGCTTTTGGAAAGAGACATTGATGCGGTTAATGGTGCCAACGGAACGCGAGAGTCGAAGACCAGATTGCTGAACATTGTGATGCAGCTCAGAAAATGCTGTAATCATCCATACCTGTTTGAAGGAGCTGAGCCTGGACCACCATATACCACCGATGAGCATTTAATTTTCAACTCTCAGAAGATGAAAGTTTTGGATAAGATGCTCAAGCGATTCAAAGAGCAAGGCTCGAGAGTGTTGATATTTTCTCAGATGAGCAGAATGTTAGACATTTTGGAAGACTATTGCTCTTTTAGAGGATATGATTACTGTCGTATTGACGGACAGACTGACCATGTGGATAGAATCCGTGCGATTGATGAATACTCGGCCCCAGACTCTGAGAAGTTTGTGTTTCTTTTGACCACGAGGGCTGGTGGATTGGGTATTAATTTGACCTCGGCGGACATTGTCTTCCTTTACGACTCTGATTGGAATCCGCAGGCGGACTTGCAGGCAATGGACAGAGCCCATCGTATTGGCCAGACTAAGCAGGTGAAGGTTTTCAGATTTGTGACACAAAAGGCTATTGAGGAGAAAGTCTTGGAGAGAGCTTCACAGAAATTGAGATTGGACCAACTGGTCATCCAGCAAGGACGACAAGTGAACGCCCAACAAGAAAAGAGCAAAGGAAATTCGAAGGACGAGCTTTTGAACATGATTCAATACGGTGCTGCTGAAGTGCTTGGTAGCAAGATAGAAAACTCATCTGAGGAAGAAAAACAGCAACTGGATGATGATGAAATCGACCAGATTCTGATGGACTCGGAGAAGAGAACTCAAGAACTGAACAAGAAGTATGCGACATTGGGTCTGGATGACTTGCAAAACTTTACCTCTTCATCTGACTCGCTGTATGAGTGGGATGGAAAGAACTTCCAAAAGAAAGATCCTAGTAACAATCCATTGGGAAACGTGTACACATGGATCAATCCGTCGAAACGAGAACGTAAAGAGAATTACTCGATTGATAACTACTATAGAGACGTTCTGAATCCGGGCCATCGGTCGGGATCTGCCCAACCCCTATTTCCTGGAGTCAAGCCTCTGAAGCAAACCCCTATCTATGACCATCAATTTTTCCCTGCTCAACTGTGGGAGTTGTATGATCTTGAGCGGAATTACTACAAGAAGAAAACCAAGCAGGCTGCGGAGCTGGCCAAGTCCTCTGGCACGGCCGAGCAAAGAAAACTGAACCAGCAATTGGAGCAGCTTGAAATAGACCATTCCAGAGCATTGACTGAGGAAGAGGAGCTACTGAAACAGGAGCTACTGACACAGGGATATGGAGACTGGAGCAGACGGGACTTCTACCAATTCATCTCGCTGAATGTCAAATACGGAAGAAGTGCAATTACTGCCATCTCGTCCGAGTTTGAAAACAAAACTTACGACGAGGTGAAGGAGTACTCTCAGGCATTCTGGGACAACATCAGTAGCATCGATGGATACGAACGATATGTCGGGCAGATCGAGGCTGGAGAGGAGAAAATCCGCAAGACCAAGATCCAGATGGAGGCTCTCAGACGCAAAATGTCCGAGACGAAGTACCCTTTGCTGGAGCTGAGTCTCAAGTTCCCTCCGTCGTCCTCGCTGTCGTCATCCAAGAGAATTTTCAGCGAGGAGGAAGACAGATATCTACTTGTCCAATTATACAGACTAGGAATCGACACAGAGGACATTTACGAGCGGATACTGGAGCAGGCGAGACTCAGCCCCCTTTTCGAGATGAACTACTTTTTCCAGTCTCGGAATGCCACCGAAATCAACCGAAGATGTGCAACATTGCTTGGATGCGTGGTCAAGGAATACGAGCGGAGCATTAACAAGAAGCGCGAGGCTGTGTCGAAACCCAAACCCGCAACCAAGAAAAGCCGGAGGAGATAGAGCCAAGGCTCAATTTCGGTTGTTCCGAACGCAATCAAACAATACGAGCTCATAGTCGGCGAAAAAAATACGTTAGTCTTAGCACTACGTGATGCAGAATTTCCACAGACCCCGTAGTTAGTAATAGAAATTTTCCAGTCGCTAGTACCCACACCTGAGACCCTGAGCGCTGCCAGAATATAAAAGCACCTCAGCAAGCCGTTTTGAGTTGTTATTGTTACAGAGCAAATGTCAAAGTTTTACGATTTTACTGTTACAGACAGCAAAGGAAAGGAGTTCTCGTTCGAGAACTTGAAAGGCCAAGTTGTGTTGATTGTCAACACTGCGTCCAAGTGTGGTTTCACTAAGCAATACAAGGAGCTGGAAGAAGTGTACCAGAAATACAAAGACCAAGGTTTCACCATCATTGCCTTCCCATGCAACCAGTTTGGTCACCAGGAGCCTGGAACAGACGACCAGATTGTCGAGTTCTGCAGCAGAAACTACGGTGTTGATTTCCCTCTGATGAAGAAGATTGATGTGAACGGTCCTAATGGTTCTCCTCTTTACGAGTGGCTCAAAAATGAGAAGCCGGGATTGCTTGGTTTCAAAGGTATCAAGTGGAACTTTGAGAAGTTCCTGATCAACAAGGAGGGTGTCGTTGTCAACAGATACTCCTCGGTCAAGACTCCTTCCAAGATCGCTTCCGATATCGAGAAGTTGCTGTAATCACTAGACGTTTTAGAATGAGCGCATTACGTATTAGTATTGTAATTAATATTGTTTAGATATTTATCTTTGGCCGGTATTATTGTGAACCATCAGGAGTGGTTAACAGATGGCCCATTTTTTCCACCTTGGTCCGCAGATACCCTTCGACTTCCTTCGACTTAATTCCCGCATCGTCCTTCTGCCACGCTAGAGGAATCATAGGAATACGCTTCACAACCTTCACTATTCTGTTCTTACCCTCCACAGCTATGATTTTGTCTGGGTTATTAGTCAGCAGCTGGATCTCAACCAAACCCAGGTCCACCAGAATGGCAGTCGCAAGAGAGAAACTTCTCTTGTCAGCAGGGTGTCTCAGCATCAAGTTGGCTTGCACAGTGTCCGCGCCTAAGTCCTGTAAATTGTATGCTTTCAATTTTTCGCCTAATCCTATGCCACGGCCCTCCTGACGAAGGTACACAATGCATCCATGTCCGTTCTCGCCCATCAACCTCCCAGCCTCGTCGAACTGCTCGCCACAATCGCATCTTGCCGACCACGCTGTCTCTCCCGTGTAACACTCCGAGTGAATACGAACGAGAATAGGCTCGCTGGTTCTGGTCTCGTCCAGCATGTTTCCGTCCTCGTCAAATTTGAGCTCAACGCCCAAGATCTCGTCCCGATCTGCAATGTTTCTTCCCGGGTGCAGTCTTCCAACATACGCTCCTCTGGTCATGCGGTCTTGTTGTGTTTCTCCTGGCCGTCTCTTGAAGAGCGACTTGGACCTGATTTCCTCGCCAAACACAATGGCCAGATGCTCCTTGTTGTCCACGTTGTTGCTGTACAGATGCAAAAAAACATCAGGGCCTTGAGTCGTTGGGATCCGTGCCCGTGCCACACATTCAACCACCGGTAAAGTCTCCGGCAGAAGGTTTCTCTCTAGCTTGTGACCCTGGGGTCCGTTGGACTCTGGATCTAGAGCCTGTGAGGGAGAAACAGTGGGTGATATGAGCGGCATCTGCTCAAATACATCCTGCGCGTCCATATTTAAGTATTATGTCGATATATTTGAGACTGAGTAATCTATTTGTCATTCGAGAATATCTACCTGGAAATCGAGGGGACGTAACAAAGAGGTGTGAGGGGTATATATTTTAGTCGGGTCGATTAGAGCAATAATACTTGAAACGAAATGCCACTGACAGAGAAACAGAAATGGATATTGGGAGGCACTCTGGCGCTTGGTGCCGTTGCTGTATACGTACAGTCTTCTAAGAACCCATTGGTCAAGCCCAAGCCTGTCATCTGGCCTCCACAGACCGCCACCGCAAACAGAATCTTCCTGCCTATCAGAGAGAGGTCTGAGCTGCAGACTTTGGCCCCCATTCACTCGCCGTTGCTGATGAACTTTGTTTTCCGCGGAGATACAGCGTCAAACAAGCAGACGGGCGCACTGCAACGAGTGCTAAGTTTTGATATCGACGACAACAAAGTGATTAGCATGGTGGACATCGAATGTGACGAGCCCGGAAATAAAGGCTTGCTGTTAGACTACCAGGTCACAAAAATTCCTTCCATTGTGGTTCTGAGAAAGCAGATTGCAGGCGATACGTTTGTGGATGACAACCTCATCAAGAACCCAGAATCGGAAATTGACTACGAAAAGCTAAAGAAATGGGTCCAGTCGCAGGCAGATTCTAAATAAATTACGTATAATGCCAGGTTTGTATGACTCGATCGTAGAAACTGCACGTCATGATGGACTTCCCCACCCAGTCGCCACCGTAAACCATCGAATCGTGGTCGTCTTTGAATTCCTGTTCAATAATTATGGTGTCATTGTCGCATCGCAACATTCTGCAACCAGCGTACATGGCACAGCACAGAACCCGGCCATCGTCGTTTGGTCCAGGAATGAGCCGCCAAACCCCACCGCCAATATACTCGCGCTGCTTCGTGCGAGGCGGAAGACCGGGTATGAGACTGTTCGGAGGCACTGCTCTCAGGTCCAGCGAGTTCAGATGGTCGTCGTAGCTACCTGTCCAAACGGTGTACGGGTGTTGGCGGTTCCATGCCGGGGTGGCAGGGAGAACAGACACTATTCCTGCGTCGTGCAGTCGGCTGGTTTTCCACATAGGCAATTCAGGGGCTCGCAGGTCATGCGCAATAAGATTTCTGTCATCTCCGCCCGAGAAAACAACGTTTTCCAGCGCATGGAACGCTCCAAAGGTCGAAAACCAGCATTCGAGATCGTGCACCGTATCGAAGTCTGTTTGGACCATCTTTTCTCCGAGCTCCAGCACAGAGCATGTTCCTGAGGTCGTGCTGAGTGTGACAAGGTTGGATCGGGTTGGATGGAAATTGATGGCTGTTATCAGAGTTGATTCCTCGTAGGCCTGGTAATTCAGGCATTCGGTCAGCTGAGTCAAGGAGTCGTCCAATTTCCAAACTTTCAGATTTCCAGTGGAGTGCACACTCAGGAGCCGTGTATCGTCAAAGGGATCAAACTTCAAGTCCAAGATGGCAGACCCAGCTGCAACTTCCTGTACTTTCTGGAGACCGTTGTTGGAGCGCCATATCTCTATTGTGCCGTATCTTTCCTCGTCTTTCACAAGCCTATAGGTGCCCAGATAGAAAATCGACTCGTCGCGGGGATGGATTCGAAGCGCACAAGGCGGCATCGATGCGTGGTCGACAGATGTTCGGGCCAACGTAGTAGACATGGTTCTCTAGAAAATTAACTGGGTGCTCCACTACCAAAAATAAAATCAAGTTTCGTGTAAACAAAATCACAAACAAATAAACAAGATGGTGAGTATGAGGTTTACATGAATCTAACAAGGAAGTCCGATACCAAAGCATACAAAGACGCTTTTGCCCTTTTTGACAAGAAGGGTACAGGCAAAGTTTCCAGCGACAGCCTCGGCGACCTGCTCAGATCTGTGGGACAGAATCCTACTTTGCAAGAGATTAGCGAGCTCCAAGAAAGCGCTCCTTCTGAATTGACTTTCAGCCAATTTACGCAGATTGTTGAGAGAGAAGGCGGTTTCAAGAAGCCAGGACAGCCTGAAGATTACGTCAAGGCGTTCCAGATCTTCGACAAAAACCTCACTGGGTTCATTGGTGTTGGAGAACTCAAGTACATTCTGACTTCCGTTGGAGAAAAATTGACTGAGAGCGAGGTTGATGAACTGCTCAAGGGTGTGAATGTCACCGATGAACAAACCGTTGATTACGTCGAATTTGTGAAGAGTATTCTGGCCCAATAAGCTAGATGACAGCTCAATCTCAATTTATACCTATTTTACAAATGTTATTCACGTCAGAATCGGCAAGAAACTGGCGATTATCATCATCGGAATACCAAACACGTCCCTTTTTAGCGTCCACAGACTCGATGTGCGGATGCTCTCTCCCTCGGGGGTGAGCAGCGTACACTCAGTCATGGTGGCTCCGCGGAAATCACCAAACGCGATCTTGGAGAAGAGCTGGAAATATTCCACACACGATTTGTCGTCCATGATCTCAACTGCAAAGGTCGATTTCCCCAGTAGCTGTTCTTTGGACCAACCGGTCAACACACAGAACTCGTCCCCGACGTAGGCGATTTGCGACGTTCGACGCCAGACCAGTGTAGGGGTGCCCGAGATCGAGATGTACGTATCGTATTCCAGTAGCGTTCTTTGGAAACATTGTTCTGCAAAAATCAGGTCGTCTCCCTTCAGATGGATCATTCCAGCAATAAACGATGGTCTATATTCGGACATCGATTTGGACATCGAAACGAGATGGGCCTTATCGAACCGTTTTCGCAGGTACAAATTCAGGTCGTGGTACGGCTTAATGTAGTTAAATGGCCGGTTGATTTGGGAGTAGATTTCCGAGGGCTCCTTGAAAAGCAGCCCGCAAGGCATGAGCGCAAGCTGGCGATCCTCTGTTTGCGGAACAGCCACCGAGAACGAGATAGCCGATTGTTTGTTGCGCTCGTTGAACTGCGCAGGGTTGTGTTGACGATACTGCGATATGATCTTCACCACTTGTGGAAACGTCATCTCGGCACCAATGAAATACTGATTGATTATAGAGTCGCACTTGGAAGCCATTGTCTGAAGACTGTAGATGGGTAGTTGGTTACTCTCGGGTGAATAAATGTCTGTGCCCTGGTAAATTGGATTTTGGTAGCTCATGCCGTCCGGCGTGTCCTCTGAGAGGGAGTTGCTCACACTGGGGCTGAGAAACTGGCCTGTCTGCTGAGTCCCGGTCGAAAGAAAGTCCTGATTGATGATATTTCCCAGTGTGGAGTATTCCATGTCTGCTGCTGAAGACATGAACGGTCTGCGCTTCTTCACATCCTCCAGGCCTCCCAGAGTCTCCAGAATACCATTTCCAGGCGGACTTCCTCCCGTAAGGTACTTTTTGGTCTTGCGAGGAGCGTCCGCGCAAGTATCTGCTGTTCCTTTATTAATACACCGTTTGCACGGCCGTGAGTCATCACAGGTCATGTGAGCTTTCCTGCAGTGGTTGCACGCCCGCGAAACCTTTTTCTTGACATTTCGTCTTCTTTTTGGCGGTGGTGTGCTCATTTCAATTGGGGTTCATCGTACAGACGGAGTATATATATTTTCTAGGGCGCAAACATCTCTACACACGCACGAAATGGGGGCACGGGAATGTATTGACGGTGTCAAGCTACCACCACAGGAGACCCACAAAGACGGCGTGGCAGGCAGATATTGCTTACAGAGGTTACCAACGACTTTTAGTGTGTACCAGAGAACTTTCTACAAGAATATTGTGGAACGGTGTATATGTTAGACGGCCGGGGTAGCTACAGATTACAGTCATCTGAGGCGCCAAAGCCTGGAACGGGGTTCTGGATCTTTATCTGGCTTATGTGTGCATATAAGAGACAAGAAAGCAAAAAATGGCGTTTTTTTGTGCGACAATAATAGTTACAGTAATATCTGGTGAAATGCTCTATTGGTAACCACAAATTCAACTTTTGAGTTTCCGAAAATTTTTAATCATGTCTATTAGTGACAAGTTTGCCAACCTTAAGGTGGCTGAAGGTCTTACAACAGAAGAGCTTGCTTTATGCGATCAATGGGTTACTCTTAGTGGCCGTATTGAGGACAATTTGGAGCAACTGAACGACAGCTTGAGATCAAAAACATACGTCATTGGTCTGAAGCCCTCCAAGGCAGACAGCGCTGTTTTCGAGAAGGTTTTCCCTCTGGCCAGCAAATGGACCTCTGTCGACCAAATTGCCAAATTCAGACACATTATCAGATGGATCGATCTGATCCAAAACGAGATCGGTGTGGAACAAAAGCTTCAGATCGACTATTCCGTTGAGCTCCCAAGAGAGGTGAAGGAAAAGAAGAAGAAGGAGGCTGTCAAGGACGCCAAGGAGGAGCCAAAGGCTGTGGCCAAGGAGGAGACCAAGGAACAGACCAAGGGAAAGAAACAAGCGCCATTGGACGACGAAGCTCTTGCTGCTGCTAGAGCCGCTAAAGAGGCCAAGAAGGCCGCTAAGGCCAAGGCCAAGGCAGAAGCCAATGCTGCTAAGCCCGCTGCTGCTGCTCCAGACCCTTCGATGGTTGACTTCAGAGTGGGATTCATCGAGAAGGCCATCAAGCACCCGGACGCCGACGCTTTGTACGTGTCCACCATCCACATGGGCGACGAGGAGGGTCCAAGAACAGTTTGCTCTGGACTGGTCAAATACTATCCTTTGGAGGCCATGCAGCAAAGATACGTCGTTGTCATTGCCAACCTGAAGCCTGTGACAATGAGAGGAATCAAGTCTTCTGCCATGGTGTTGTGTGCTTCTGAGGACGAGACTGTGCAGTTTGTGAATCCTCCAGAAGGAGCCAAGGCTGGAGATAAGATTTTCTTCGAAGGTTTTGATGGTGTTCCCGAGAAACAGCTCAACCCTAAGAAGAAGATCTTCGAACAGGTGCAACCTAACTTCACCACAAACGAGCAGCTTGAGGTTGTCTACAAGCAGGAAGGAAAGCCAGACGCCAGACTGATGACCAAGGACGGTCAACTTTGTAAGGTTCCTTCTCTGGTTGGTGCTACTGTTAGATAAACGAAATACACAATAATATAACTAAGAAACTACACAGCCCTGGAAACTCTTGAACTTTTCTTGAGATGAAATTGGTTCACTCCTCGTTTGAGAAGGATAAAAGCGGCTCTGTGAGCCTTGTTCCGCAGGACAAGGAGGATTTATGGACTTTGTACAATCTCATTGCCAAGGATGATGAGGTCAGACTGAAGACACACCGAAATGTCAAGAAGTCTCCAACAGACAAGCCGGTCCGCAAACTGATCTCCCTCTCGTTGGCCGTGGAGTCTGTTGACTTCACTCCGAGCGACGAGGTGATGCGCATCAAGGGGAGAACCGTTGAGCAGCATGACGACGTTCCTCTGGGCTCGTACCACACTGCTGAGCTGGAGTTCAATCAGAAGTTTACCTTGTTTAAGAACGACTGGGACGATGTCAGTCTGGACCTCGTCAACAAGTCGTGCTCTATAGAGGCCAAGGCCGAGGTTGGGGCCGTTGTTCTACAGGAGGGAGTGGCCCACTTGTGTCTTATCACGGAAAATATGACTATTTTGAGATCCAAAGTGGAGAAGTCTATACCCAAGAAAAAGCGTGGAGACTCCAGCGCCCACGACAAAGCCCTAGACCGGTTCAACGAGATGGTGGCCGACTCGGTGCTGCGTAATTTCAACACTGAAAAATTGCAGGTTATCCTGCTTGTTTCACCGGGCTTCAGTGCTCGCCAGCTGTACGACAAGATCTTCAGCATAGCGGTTTCGACTCACAACAAACAGCTGATCCAAACCAAGTCGAAGTTCGTGGTTGCTCACTCGTCAACAGGATACTTGCAGGGGCTGGAAGAGGCTCTCAAGACGCCAGAGCTGCAGAAACGGCTAGCGGACACCAAATTCCAGCGCAACGTGATGGTGTTCGACGAGTTCTCCAGACTTCTGAACGACGACGACGGCAGAGCATGGTACGGTGAGGCCGAGGTGTGCAAGGCTGCAGAGATGCATGGAGCGATCCAGACCCTTATGATAACAGACACGTTATTTAAGAGTGACGACATCGCGCAACGCAAGAAGTTCATTCGTTTGACCGAGGAGGTGAAGCAGAACGGCGGAGAGGTGGTGGTTTTCTCGAGTCTCCATGACAGTGGCGAGCAGCTTAATCAATTAACGGGAATCGCAGTCATTCTCAACTACCCGGTCCCGGATCTGGACGAGGACGACGAGGACGAATAGTCAGTTGAGGGTCTCTGTGAGCCGATCCGCTAGCCGCTGCGGTCTTATTCCAAAAAGGCCGTTGATGTACCACACATATCCCCCGCGTACGAATATCAGCAGATCCTGAGAGATTCCAAGAAAGAAGCCCAGCTTTCCACCCTTGCGAACGTATTCTTTGGCTTGGATCCGTTTCATCCTGAACGCCCACGCATAGAAAAACCCGGTCAGCGACGCTGCTGTCATGGTGTTGCAGAAATCCTTCATTTTTCTGGCTTCGTCCAGCAGGGCCTCGATTCCAAATAATGTTCCAGTAAATAGTGCTAATTTTCCAGCAGTTCTGGCCCCCATCAGCATCGCCTGAGAAAAACAGTAGTAGCCCTTTCTATTATGATAAATGAACCACGCATTGCGATTGGTGGGAAGTCGGTGGGAATTGGCGGCCAGAAACTTGAACCCGGCTGTCTTGTACCCATGAACCATGCCTGTCAGAGCACCAAAGAGACCGGCAGTTCCCATGTAGAGGGGGATTCGGATGCTGGCCGGGATCCCCAGACGCTCGTCCTTAGAGCTTTCCAGGATCTCTACCACGCGGTCCTTCCAGGAAACATCCGAGATCTCTGAAATATCCACCGTCTCCAGAGACATTGTGGGGAAGAATAATATATTGAAACGTAAATGGTGCATGGATGTGTGATAAGATAAATCTGTTTGTTAGCTCTGATCCCTCTTCTAATGAGCCCTTCAGATGTTGATTCCGCAGCCCTCTTGATTCCGGAGACTCCAGAAATGGCAATAGAGACCAAAAACGCGTACACAGCTCCTCTGATCGTGTCGGTGGGGCTGGTCTGTCTGACCTCTCTCCAGTATGGATACCACATGTCGGAACTGAATGCTCCCGAGGAGCTTGTCAAACAGGCATTGCACCTGGAAAGCTCGGAAATCGGGCTCGTCACTTCGATTTTCTCAATCGGGGGGTTTGTTTCCTCAAGCTTTGCGGGGCAAATTAGCTCGCGCTTTGGCCTTCGTGTGAGCTTCATATTGACTGCAGTCAGTTACACTATCGGCTCATACTTGGAGTACGTAGCTCAATCCTACTGGGAAATGCTATCGGGACGATTTATAAGCGGTCTGGGCGCGGGGTTCGCGCTGGTGTTCGTTCCTCTCTACATTAACGAGATTTCCCCGACCTCAATTCGAGGGGTGCTTGGGTCGATGAACCAGGTCAGCATCAATGTGGGAATTCTGCTTACCCAGGTTCTTGCGTTCAACTGGTCAACAGAGCTGTACTGGCGGCGCATTTTGGCGGCCGGTGCTGTGCTTGCGGTGATCTCTCTTGTGTTCACCGTGTTCGTACTGGAAGAGTCTCCTAAATGGCTAGTTTTGACGAGAAATAACGAAATAGAAGGATTCAAGATTCTCAGCAAGCTGAGGCAAAGCTGCCCATCTCAGTGTGCCAGCGAGATCAAAGTCTGGCGAGAGGAAAGGAGAAAACACCAGCAACTCATAGACCTCAACCCGTCCCTCAAGTCGCTTTCTTTCTACACATACCTGACACACCACCATTACAGAAACTCTAGAATTGTGTCGACAGTGATAATGATGGGCCAGCAGCTCGCGGGAATCAATTCGATCGTGTTCTATGGGGTCAAAATATTGACAGGTCTGTTTCCAGCCCATGCCATCATGATCAACTGCCTGATCAGCACAGGAAACATGCTGATCACTTTTGTGGCATCTCTGTTTCTAGACAGACTGGGCCGTAAACCAATGTTGCTGGTTTCTGTGGCCATCATGGGTCTGGCAGCTACGTCTCTGAGTATTGGAATAATTGCAGGCAATTCTGTGCTCACGTTGCTGGGGATCTTCGTTTACGTCGGATCGTTTGCAATTGGATGCGGCCCCATCCCTTTTCTTCTCATAAGCGAGGTGTCGCAGGTAGAAATCAAGGATCTGGCCCAAAGCTGGGCTACCGACTGCAACTGGATCAGCTGCTTCGCAGTGGGCCTGCTGTTCCCGATTCTCAACAGCAAAATCGGAGGATACACGTTCCTGGTTTTTGCAGGTGTCTGTGCACTGTTCCACACCTTTATCTACACCTTCGTGCCTGAAACCAAGGGCAAGAGCACGTACTCCGAGGTCTGGGGCATCCCACACTCGAGCCATGTGTGACACGTGACCTGTGGAGTGGGTTTGAGGGTTTGTATGAGAAAAAATATTTTACTGACCCGATTTCTACAGTGGGGTGAAAATTGGCAGAGTAAAATTATAGTGAAAATTGCAAGTCTAAATAATTTCTTCCACCAAAGATGCCTACCAGATTAACCAAAACTAGAAAGCACAGAGGACACGTTTCGGCCGGTAAGGGTCGTGTTGGAAAGCACAGAAAGCATCCCGGTGGTAGAGGTATGGCCGGTGGTCAGCACCACCACAGAACCAACTTGGACAAGTACCACCCAGGTTACTTCGGTAAAGTTGGTATGAGATACTTCCACAAGCAACAAGCACACTTCTGGAAACCAGTCATCAACCTTGAGAAGCTGTGGTCCTTGGTGGAAAACAAGGACGAGAAGATTGCTTCTAGCAGCAAAGATTCTGCTGTTGTCATCGACACCTTGGCTTCTGGATACGGAAAAGTCTTGGGTAAGGGAAGATTGCCAGATGTCCCAGTTATTGTGAAGGCCAGATACGTTTCGAAGTTGGCTGAGGAGAAGATCCGTGCTGCTGGAGGTGTTGTTGAGCTTATTGCTTAAGTATGCGAATAATAAATGAGCATGAATGAACAGTAGTAGTTACAAGAAGAAGGATTTCCACTCACCCACGGTTTACAAGCTACTTTTGAACTGGCACGGGAGTCTTCTCATTGGAGACACACTTTGTGGTCCGTGTGGTGTGAGGTATTCTGTAGAAAGCGAGCGTTGAAAAATCCTGCCGCACCGCTGCCAGTTACTTTTATTATGTAAGCGTGTGTTTGTTTGTATTTATATATTTTCCGAAATTCTTTCCTCAATCCACCGTTCTTTACAACCTCACATCCGCAAGCTTTCGCAGATGACAACATCCCAGTGGAACCCGCGTCATGTTATGCCTCCAGAAATTCTGAAACTCTTAACGCCAACCGAGGAGGGCAAGAAGAATTACAACTATATTAATGCATTTTTTCAAATAGTCTCACTTCTAAAACAACAGAAACGGACCGGGTGGGTCGACCACAACATCCCAAATCCAGAGAGCATTTCGGATCACATGTACCGAATGTCCATTATTGCGATGTCGCTTAATGAGAATGCATTTTCTCAAAAACCCGATCTGACCCAGTGCACTAAAATCGCACTTGTCCACGATATAGCAGAGAGTCTTGTTGGTGACATAGTCCCACACGATAGTCTCATCGATAAGAAGGAGAAAAATCGTCGGGAACAAAGCTGCATTATGTATCTAAGTGAGGTGATTCAGCCATACAACGCAAAGTTCTCCAAGGAGATCGTGGAGTTGTGGCTGGATTATGAGGAGCAGCGGACTTTTGAAGCAACTATAGTGAAGGACATTGATAAGTATGAGATGCTGGTGCAAGCCTTTGAGTATGAGAGATCCACAGGCAAGTCGCTCGAAGAGTTTTTCCGCTCACGCGCTATGATCAAGCATCCAGAGATCCAAGGACTGGCCGACTCTCTTATGGAGGATAGGAGACATTTCTGGTCCAACAATAAAACTAATTGAATCTATTGAGCATACTCCACGAGTTGTCAAATCCAAAAAGCATTGGTGCAATTGTGTGACGGAACACCAGCATAATAAGGCCAGCTAGGAACTGGGCCGCCAAAAGTAGGCTACAGAGCCTATCCTCTCTTATAGGACCTGTCCAAACAATGAACATATTGATGATTGTGAGGTTTGTGGTTTTTTTCACCACCCATTGGCCATCTTTATACTCTTTAACCACTCCTAGGAGTTTTAATTTCTCCAAAAGCAATATAATCGGCACTAGTCGCACGTTTAAAGCTGGGTTTTGTTTCCCCTTCTCGCTTGTTGCGTCAGTTTCGCCGTATTCGGTGTAGGAATTGTAAAGCAGGCCATCTGCCTTATTGAATTTAGGCAGTCTATGACGCGGACATGGGATGAGTCCAAAGAGCTGCGGAGCTGAATAGACAAAGTTGATGATCTGGGGCAGGAAGAAAAGCATGAGAGTCTTTGCGAAGTGGCCAGAGATCCCCACCACTGCAAACACCATTCCTCCAAAATAGCACCAGGTATCTCCAACAAACACCCTGGATGGGTACCAGTTGTACTTGAGGAGCCCCAGAGCAACCCCGACGAAAGGAATCAGGAAACAAAGACTGAACATGTGAATTGAATAGCTTGGAGACTCCATTGATCCGATACTCAGGTACCACATGTCGTTGAGCAGAAGCAGCAGAGCGATGACGACAGTCTGTCCAACCTCCAGTCCGTTAATTCCTGCCAGGATATTGACCGAGTTGGGACAGAAAATGGAAACGGAAGCCATGTAGCCATAATACAGAGGACCCAGATCTAGGGAGTTTGAGGCCAGACTCAGCCACTCCTTCACGAAATTGGGAATAAGAATAGCAGTGACTCCGAAATCCATGTAGTACACAACCAGCAGCGGGATCGACGCAATGGCTGGCAGGAAGAACTTATGTCTCCATCTGATGTCAAACAAGTCGTCCAAAAGGCCGAGCAAAATCATCGCCAGCAGCGACAACAAACATCCCAGGTACGTGGAGAGCATTTTGTGCGGAAACATCCTGGACAGCCCGTCTTCTTCGGACCCAAAGAGAAACATGAACGGAATGAACATGATCATCAAAAACATATATGTAATGGCAGGAATCACGCCCATTGTCTCTGGTATCAAAGGTGTTTCTGGCTTGGAGAGATCTTTACCAGCTAAACCACGACGAATAAATGCGCCGGTCACTCCTGGGATAACTGACGTGGTGATTTGATATCCAAGTATAGCAAACCCCAGGGCAGCCAACACCGGCTGAAACGGCTCATAGGGCACAAAAATGAGCGAAAATGCCAAACCAGACGCTGCAAGGAACAACATGAGGTAACGATAATTAATCAAATATTTGGGTCGATCGCCGCTAAAAAATTAGTCTTGTTTTCTCAAGTCCATGAATCAACTGGATATTCCTATAGTGGCATTTCCGCCGTTCAAGCTTCGTTCCAGTCTGATCGACAAAGACCCTGTGATATGGCAACACCTGCTAGAAAGCTATATCGAGCTATTCCGCAAACTGATGGCCATATCGACTCGAGATGACCTCAAGTTGAGCCTGCGAAGCCAACAGCAACTGGCCACCTTCATGAAAGTGTATTTAGCGGAAACCAGCGAAGAGACGTCCAAGATATTTTCCCTTGGAGCAATAAACCCTGGCATTCTCGAGAACCAGAAGCTGTTGAAAATTGTGGTGTTCCAATTCATCAAAAACTACAATCTGGTGAACCTCAAGCTGACAGGGACCGCTGTTTGGGACTTCTGCAAGGTTTTTTTGCGTCTTGCGCACGATAATATCAACGTGAATCAGTCTCTGATCAACATTGGCATAGTGCGGAACTTGGTGGAGGGAACCATCAAGTCGAAAGTGACGTCCAAGTCCGATGACGTTTCTCTCATTAAAGTTCTCCAGGACACTCTCAAAAATCGGATAAGTGAAGCCCAGTTCAACAGAGCCGATTTGGAGACATTGAGTCTTCTTCTGGGCCAGAAAATCAAGCAATCTCGCAGCAACAAGCAACGTGTTGTTGGGAAAGCGCACAACGATAATTTCAGCGAGAAGTTTGTCAATACTTACTGGATAGACACCTTAGAAACGCTGTACAACAAGGGAGACTCTATCCATTCGCAGAAATGCTTCGAAATAATAGTCATTTCCCTGGTGAGTCTGCCGTCGTCAAAAGTGATCTCTCTAGTGAGAGAGCTGAGGATAAATTCTAGAGCACAGTTGGCCAAGAGGTATCCGCTTTTGGCTCGAATAATGCTGTCCAACAGGTACTTGGATATGAATCCTGACCTGAAAACAAAGCTATTTGAGCAGAAGGAGTATTTTGATCAGCATAAAATTCAAAGTCTAATGGATGTGCTTCCGCAGTTGACCGAGGGTCAGTGCAGGACACTGCTGAAGAAATATAAGACCGTTGAAGAATCGATGAACAGGGTCCTGGAAGGAGAAGTCGTTGAGGAATATAAAGAAGAGCCAAAGAAAGCCAAGGTGGAAGTTCAATTTGGCAAGAAAGAGTTTTCGCTCCGCAAGGATAACAAGACCCATGAAAAGCTCAAGAGCAAAACTTTGGAAAACGTTCTTCGACTGTTTTACGAGGCGGACGAGGACGAGCCAGACGATACGTACGATGACCAAGAAGTTACGAGGGGTACGGGCAAGGCAGGCCTTGCCGAGGACTTTGAGATGGACGAGGAGTTTTCTGAAAGTGTTGAGGCAAATAGGGAGAAAGACACAGCATTGGAGGCCCTGGAGCTGAAATTTTTCCATATCTACAGGTCTAATCCAGAAGCTTTTGAGCGCAGTTCTAGATACACAAACTACCGAGCACAGCTGAAAAACGAGACAAAGTGGACCGACGAGCAGATTGAGGGTTGGGCAAGAATGCTCGAGCGCAACCCGAGAAGGTTCAAGATCTTGGAAGAAAAAGCTCTGGATCAAGGTGGTCCACTAAACGGTGGCCTGCAAAGAACTAAATTCCAGCAACACTCCCACAAGGAGCAGGAAAAGTCTCAGTCCGGCAAGTCTTCGAAGGGTGGGCGTAATAACAGGAAACGGGGCCACGATCGAAAAATGGCCAAACAATTTAATTAATTAGCATTCTTAAATGTATACCTATATTTAAATAATTGCATTATTTGAGTTTGCGTTTCTTCCTTTTCTCTGCAATAGAATTGTGCAGTTTTTGCCACATCTCCTCTTCGTCGCTCGAATCGTCATCCTCCTCGTTACTCGCACTGTCACCAGTGTCTTTATCCTGAGTTTTCTTCTTTTCACTGGAGATTTCAGCCACCTCCTCAAAATCTAATTCCACTAAGCACACATCATTAATCTGAGCTCCCAAATAGACCTTTGCAATCATGTCTCTAGTATTAATATCAAAACAGCGCACATATCTGTCCAGACCCCCGGTGATAAGAACATTTTCCAGAACACTAATGGCCCTGATAGATCCAACGGCACCTTGGAATTTTCCTAGTAGCGAACCATTTTCGAAATTGTATTTTGCTGTGGTGACATGCGTATCGGAACAAACTATCTCATTGTCACCAATTTTGCACATCGTTATCAAAGGCTTGTCCGAGACCTTGAAATTCGTGACCGGTCTGCGGCCCTTTGACGAGTCGTAGTATCTGACATTTCCGTACCTGGTGACCACAATGAGTCGCTGGCTCTCTTTGTCATCGCCATCTTCCGTGCAGAAAACAGCCTTCGAAACCCAAACTGGTTCTCTCAAATCGATCTTGGAGTTCGGCACGTTCTTGGCTTTGAACAGTGTCTCCATAGTATTCAAGTTGATGACGGTCAGATCGTTTTCTTTTCCACCGTATGCAAAAATACCCGGTCGTTTTTCATCTCCACAAAAGCAAGTTATAGAACCTTTCAGTTTCACACTGGTGAATTCCCAGCTCTCGGGATCGATGATACTCACTTTGCCTGAGGTTGTGCAGGAGTAGATCTTGTTATCCAGGGCAAACAGAGAGACAAAGTCGTCTTCCACCGACTCGGACAGTCCCTGCAATCTTTTGAGCTCAGTGTACTCGTTCTCGTAGTCATACACACACAAACTGCCTCCTTTTCTCACGGCTATCACCAAGTTGTAGTACAGGATGAACTTCTGTACTCTAGTGACCCTGGACTCTTCGCAGACAGTTTTGACCGATTGAGGCTGAGGAGCCTGTTGTTTGGATGTGTCAGTTCCACGGACACAAACAACCTCCTTCAGAGCACCGGAGTCTTCTGCAGAAACCAGCAGCTTCATTTTGGTATAGATGAAAAAAATGTGAATAAATTTGAAATATTTTTTTCTCGCTTCAGGCTGTGTTGTTGTAAACAAATAGTTTATGTTATTTATTAGAGATGAGTTCCAAAGGCAGTAGAAAATCAAGGAAACAGGCAAATGAACCACAAGATTCCCTGAAATACGTCCGTTTCGATGGGCTTCGCAGGGCGGCCGAGTTTTCTCTGCAGGAAACAGTCAATAAGTTCAACGTTGATAAGCTAGTGGAATGTTATCCGGAAGTCGATCGTGACACATTGGTGGATTTCCAGCAACAAATCGCTCAAATGTGGACGGAAAAAGCCATGGAGGAGTTCAAGGGCATTTATTTGGAGAAAGATCTAGAAAGAAAACTGAACGAGTTGGATGAGATAGTGTTTGAGTCGCGAGAACGCAAAAAGCGCAATGACACACCCTTCAGACTGAACAATCTAGGCGCCAGCGAGATTGTTCAAAACCGGCTTTTAGACACAAAACAGCGTTCAATTGATACTCTGGATCAAAAGCTCAAGCTTTTACAGAAAGAAAACGCGATCTTGGTCGACGAGCTAAATCAGATGCACCAGGAGACCTTGCACAATTTTGAGACTGTGGAGCACTCGTTTTCGCAGCTCGAAAGCTTGGACGAAATGAAGGATAATCTCACAGACGAGAAGTTCGAGCAGTTGCTCCAGTATATCACGGAGAAATGTTTTTAGTTTATCATTTGGACTGGGCACTGATCACACTCATGCATTGGAAATTGTTGGCATAATTGGACTTGTACATCCTAATCAGTCCATCATCACCACAGCTGCTCAAAACTGTTCCAGTGAGATTCCAGCTCACCTTCCAGACCTCGCCCTTGTGGTCATTGTACGAGGCCAGCAATTCTATCTCGAAATCATTTCCGCGTTTTTCCACAAGCTTGAATATCCGCATGAATCCATCCTTGCAAGCGGTGGCTATCAGATGATAAGAACGACCCATTGATGGGGCCCAGGACACAGACCGAATTAATCCGTTGTGCTCAGGAAGCACAATCCCCTGTTTAAATTTGTTGTCTGTCTCGTCCTTGTAATATATGTAAGCTTGATCTAATGCGCTCACAACCAATTTTTCGCTTGAAAACCGAGAAGGACACCAGGAAAGAGAGAAATCCGACTGTAGATGTGCTGCCACAGAGGAGGTCAACACGTCTATCTCGTTGACTAGCGTCCAGTTTTTCAGGTTGGCTGGATCCAGAGAGCAGTAGATTCGAAGTTTGCCATCTGACCCAATGGTGCCAATACCAAGTCCCAAATGGGATGGCATAAAACAACCGTCGTACAGTGGACCGTGGGAATCTGCAATGGTGCACAATTTACGCCATCTTCGTCCCGAGCCAGCTGGCTCTTCGAATTGTTCTTCCCAAATTTTGAGCGTTCTATCGTAGGAGATGGACATCAACAGGTGTCCAAATTCAGGATTGGCAAAATCAACCTTGACCACCGTCGAATCATGAGCCTTCCACGAGTCGTTGAGGGTCCACAGAGACGTCTCCGGATCGAGATCAAAAACCTTCAAGTGCTGATCTGCAGAGCATGTAGCCAATTGTCGACCATAGTAATCATACCTGACGTCCAGCACAAGATCCTCGTGATGTGTCAGAAACGGTTTGAGAGCGTCTTTCATGGAATGTAAGGCGAGAAATAATATTCAAAATAAAATAACGTCTTTATTAAAGTATACACGTCGATCGACGCAGTAGAAATACAATCATAATAGGTCCTTATTATTCGGAATAATCGCTAGCGGTGCGGTCATCGTCGTCAATTACACTTTTGGAGGTGAGTCCCAGTCCTTTTAGTCCATCACCGGGGCCGGACTTGAAAATCCGAGAGCGCGAACCGTCGTCCTCTTCCAGCTCAGTTTCTTCGTCTGTGCTCTGAGTCTGAGAGTCTCGACGCGGGCCAAACATCAGGGGAGGCAAGCTCTGGAGAGTCGAAGGTCGTGGAGGAGATGGAGACTGCGAGCCAGAGTATTTAACGGGAGACGAAAGCGATATCAGCGACATAACAGCCTCTTGCTCGAGTTTGCTGTCCGAAGACGAACGGTGATGGCTGGGTTTGAGTAAGGTTGCAGAGTCGATCTTCAGTTTTGGACGTCCCGGAGACAGGGCCTTGAAAAGGGCTGACTCAGCAGATCCCTGCTTGCTAGCTACTTCATCGAGTCTGATTCTGGAGGTTTTTCTCCGAGGGGTAGAGAACAGGTTCTGAGGACTTGAAGGTGTAATTATTTTGCGATCAGGGCTAGCGGAGGGCTGCGTATAGGTTGGTAGCTGGTTGCTTTTCAGCTTCCAGAAATCCTCGTGCTCCTCCTTGTCCTTTGAAGTGAGGAGTTTGCGCGACTTCTCCAGTTCCAAGTTTTCCTCCAGTTCCGAAATTGACTTTGCGGACCACCCGTGTTGGATTTTCACATTGGCATAATTAAGTCTCGTTTTCAAGTTCTCGGATATCTCCTTGATTTCAGTGTCATTTTTCTTGTGGACACGGAACGAAGGACCACCCGCCTGACGTTTAGGGGACTTCAGCAGACTGTCGTGGAAAATGTAATTATTGAGTTTGTCCGGAGACTTATTGATGATCTTGTTGAGTTCGATCGAGCGTCTTTTCAGTTCTCCATCGTGCTTTGCGACTTCGGGCGACTTCAAAAGACTGTAGAAATCCGTGCTTCGTCTCTTCGAAGGAGTGGAAGTCAAATTGGCACCTGTGGGAGATAGCAAAGGAGTACCCTCAGGCATCAACTGATGTGGCGTACGCTCGGGAGTTTGAGGAAACGGAGTGGGGTCAAAGGTTGCCGATTTTCTCAGCGAAGGCGTCGTGGGCTCGTTTACCTGTGTCATTTTCTGGTCAGTTGAAGATGAGCTACCTGGGGACGTGCTATCTAGATTCCAAGGGCCAGCTGGCGTGTCTTTGGATGTGTTCATAAACCTGGCTTGCAACAAGCCTAACTTCTTCTGTTGATTGACCGGATTGTGGGGCTCAAAAAGACGCACACAAAGAGGTTATGGGTTGCGAATGAAGACAACTTGCTAAACGGCGTGTTGCTTCTTTTTTAAGCAAGTAGACAGTAATTCTATAATTACAAATTTATTTACATTTTTTTATTACAGCATTGTAATCCGGCATATTGAATTACACGGCCCGGCAGTCCGGGGAGCTGCCCTGACACTGAAAAGGATATCTACTTGTGGAGCTAGGGAGCAGACCATCGAAAAGACCCGTTTTCTGTAGCGTAGCGGATGGCAGCTGGCTTCTCCCCGTTTCATCTTTGCACCGCCACCACCGGAGCGTGTGCGTATATATTCATGTTTATTTGTTTTTTCTGCGACACGAAAACGGTAGCGACAGGGTAACACGCAGAGAATATTATTTATTTACTATTTAATCCTGGTGATTGATCATATCGATAAAGTTGGGCATTTTCAGCTGATGGAACAGGAGAACCTTCAAGAGTTGAATGGCAGCCGAACAGGATTGTACTATAAATTCAATGTTGCGAAGGATGAGAACACCTCTGAGGACATGGACTCCTCAGGGGATCAGCTGTTTTCGAACAAGAAGAAGAACTGGCTCAAGACCATGATCACAAAGAAAAGGCGCAACAAGAACCCCGATCTCATGTTTTCTGGAACAAATATCAAGTCTATGCCGATGGTCAGTCGATTCGAGCGACGAAACGACGAATGGCGCGAGCGTCAGAACACCTTGACCTCAGAGACTTCTGGTGGCTCTAGACTCTCCTTACATTCAGGGAACGAGCCAGTGGCGGGTATGGAGAGAGAGATGCGGAAAATTAGGAGAGCAAATGGAGACGAAGAGCAGATATTTCGAGAGCGTTTCCTGGAACGCTCTAACAACAAGTCTGACTGGATGCAGAAGATAAGCTCCAAGATGAGCTCAGATGATCGCAAACGGCGACATAAAAACGTCAAACTCACAGGAAGCGCATTCGATAGGAACCTCAAAGACTATATGTGGTACAATAATGGGGTACGCTATCCAGATCGTCAAAAAGGATTGGAAAACAAACGCTCGAGATCCCAATCGCCTGCAAATCAATCACCGTCATTCAGATCGCCCCAGATGAAAAGCAGCATCTACCGCATCCACGAATCCATTCAAAGCTCGCTCCAATTTGTTCCTATCCTCGGGGTGTTATTCCAGATCTTTGGAATTCTCTACTCGATCCCCGTATTACCTGCAGAATTGGTTCTGCTACTCGAAATATTCGCCTATCTCTGGGTGCTGAGGATTGTGTACAAAGTCTACCTGGGAATAAGTACATTACTTCAACCTATCTGGAAAGTGACCCAGATATTTTCGTGGTAATTTAATCGAATTTATCATAATTATGCATTTAACTAAACAATGATCGAAACAAAGGTAGGTATGCAAGAATAAAATCAAAGCAAATCTTCACCAGTGAAAACAACCAACTTGGAAGAAATCAAACCCCAAAACAAAGAACGTGCGCTGTAGATAGGAGGACCAGCTACTCCAGGAAAGACTTAACCTCGTCTTGGACTTCACCCACAATCTGGTTGAACTTCTCTTTCAAATCATCAAGATCGATATTAATCGACGATGCGATGTCCAGTGCTCTGCTGAGATCATCCTTCAATGAATGCTTAGTGTCATACTCATAGTTCACGTCCCAGAATTCAGTAAGGTTCTTTCCTGCTCCGTTGTAGATCAAAATGTTAGGGGTACCGTCATCTGGAATATCGGAGAGAACACTCTTGGTACCAAACTTGATCACGTTCTTCTTCAGTTGAGCTGGGGAGATAGCAGAAGAAGCAAACATCGAGTCTGCTTCTGGTTGCAGACCCAGGAAGTAGGTGAGAAGTCCGCAAACGTGTGGAGAAGCCATGGAGGTACCAGAGAGAGTGGCGGTGGCAGTTTCCGAGCCAATGTAGGTAGACAACACATTCAAACCTGGAGCGAAGATGTCAACACACTTGCCGTAGTTCGAGAAGTAAGCTCTAGAATCCGAAAGAGTAGATGCACCAACGGTGATTGCGTTCTCTGCAGCTGCTGGGGAATAGTTGCAGGCATCAGCGTTGTCGTTTCCTGCTGCAACGGCAAAGTGCAAACCAGCCTTGACGGCAGCGTTCACAGCCATGTCCAATGCAGGAGACTTGCCACCTCCAAGAGACATGTTTGCAGTGGAACCCTTGAAGCCAGCCTTCTTCTCTTTAGTTTCAGCAATGTGGGCGTTGGCAGCATACTCAACACCCTTAACCACGTCCGACATTGAGCCCGAACCGTTAGATCTAAGAACCTTAACGGCAACGAGATTTGCATTCTTGGAAACACCGTAATGCTCAGACCCAATTGTACCAGCGCAATGGGTACCGTGACCGTTACCATCGATGTCGTCGTCTCCGGTTGGGATAGTCTTACCCCACTTTGCTCTGCCACCGAAATCTTCATGCTTGATGTTGATACCAGTGTCAATGATATAAGCAGTGACTCCATCACCAGCAACGTCGTCATAGAGGTACTGGTTGAAGTTTCCCAGGCTCAAAGATTCTCTGTGGGAGATTCTTGACAGACCCCATGGAGCACCTGTTTGAGTCTCTGCTGTATTGGCTTGGACGACAGAGTCCATCTCAACAAAAGCAACATCAGGGTGTCTTCTGATAAGGTCGACCACAGATTTTGGGAAGTGTCCTGTGTAACCGGAGAAAAAGTCGCCGATTTTGAAGACTTGAGTGAGGTCCAAGGCTTCAGGGTGGAAGAGTTCCTCAGAGGAAACCACTTCAGGGTTGGACTCTAGCTGAGCCAAAGCAATGGCGTGGTTGACTCTCAACCAGTTCATGTGATAGTCAATAGACTCGTGGGAAACGCCATTCTTGAACACCACAATGTAAGAGTCAGGAATGATGTTCTCGGTTGCAATAGGGGACGAGAGCAAAGGTCTTGCATTCGACTCCGACAGAAGGTTAACAGTTGGAAAAGAGGCCAACTCATCCACCTTCGCGTTGGAGTTGACATCCTTGGTGTCCTTCACCAATGCAAATTTCTGGGGGAGTTCATCAAATTGGGGGATAACCAGACCTTGGACTGCCATTGCGGCGACCAAAGAAAGAGCAACTGCGTGTCTCATGATGCAGGCTAAAATTTAAGCTAATAAGTGTATTTCTTCTAATGATCGTAGGGGGGACCAAAGAAGGAAGATAGTAAAACGAAGATAAATTGCTAATACAAAAGTATTAATTTTTCTGGGTGGCAAATCCCAAACAGGAAAGCTGGGGCGCGACTGATAAGGTTGACGTGATAAGATAATTTTGGCCGCCTCGTGAAAAGCGGCATGTTCGCACGAGGGTATGGTGGGCTACCGGGGACCGAGAGCAGCTGTACGTCATGTAGAAATGATAACCAAACGCTGGGATTAGATGGTTTTACGATAAGTCTTGGCCGGGTGAGATTTTCTGTCCTACGGGACTGCACGGCGACGCACGGAGGCCCCAGCATCCATTACCAGCAGCAGACGGTCTAGTTGCATGGTGACGCCCCAAAGAGCTTTATTTCCCGGGTCCCAAGGACTCGAGCATGTCAGACCATGTAGCGTTCCAAGTATAAGTCGACCCGTCGATCGGCGTGGATTTTTTCACATAATTTTCTACCATGTCTCTTTCCAAGGAGTCGGAGAACGAGGTCAAACATCTGTTGCGGATCGTGACGCGTGCGTTCTACGCCCCGCCATGTGTTCTGATAATGGAGGTGTTGTTGTTCCACTCGGTCGTCTACGAGGAGGACATGCTGAAGCTGACCTGCATGCACCGCAAAGTTTTTCGATCGTATTGCAATCGTCTGCTGGATGACCGTCTAATTGTGGCGTATACCCAGAAGGAGGACTCACCACAGTACCGAATGATGACCAAGACGTATTTGTTTGTGCGCTGGGTCGAGGCGATCGACTCGATCAAGTGGAAGATCCACTCGTTGGTCAAAATGGTGAAGGACGAGGTGGACCAGCTCAGCGACCCGCAGGGATACGTGTGTCCGTCTTGCCGGACCAAGTACTCGTTACTGGACGCTGCGTCGCTGCTAAGCGACGACAAAACCTCGTTTGAGTGCTCGGTGTGCAGTGACAAGCTGATCGAGGACGACTCAGGAATGGAGGCCCAGAAGGGCCAGGAGAAGCTGGAGAAGCTCATGTCACAGATCGAGCCGATCATCGAGTCGCTCAAGAAGATCGACAACATGAAGATCGAGGACAACAATTTCGAGACCTCGTTGGTCAAAGCCATCCCGGCAACTTCGAGCTCCACTGCGTCCTACACCGTCAGCTCCAAAATCCCTCGCAGCTCCAAGCCTGGAGGCATGTCCCAATCGCTGCAAAACGCAGCACAAAAATCCCAGGCCACGGTGCACGTGTCGATCACAGCCGACGACGAAGAAATGCGGCAGGAGCGCGAGTCCAAGGAGCAGAAGAGCGAGTCATTGCGGCAAAACGCCCTGCCTTCGTGGCACATGGAAAGCACGGTTGGCAAGTCGCTCATCAACGGGTTGGAGCAGGAAACGACGAAAGTCAAGTCCGAGACTTCTGCTTCTCCTGTGGAAACTACAATAAAATTAGAAGATACAGACTCGGAGTCCAAGTCTGCCAGCTTGCGCAACTTTTCCGGCGCATTTGACACAGGCAGCTCCGAAGCAAACGCAGGCAGCTCTGCAGACACCGCGGAGGAAATGGACGCTCTGGAGGCTTACTATGCACAATTGCGTGCCAACCAGGAAGAGGAGGACGAGGAGGACGATGACGATGACGACCTGGACGACGCGATGTTTGAAGACCAGTTGGAATAGTCGTTTATTAAAATAATTAATTATCGCATAGATCAAGAACAATTCGCGACAAAAATGAGTACAAGTGCGTAGCTGAAAAATATTTATCGATTTTTCACCACTTTTCCAGATTTACTGACAATCGCTATGTCCGAGAAACCTGACCCGTTCAAATCTTTCATTGCCGGAGGAGTCGCAGGAGCTGTCGAGGGAGTCGTGACGTACCCCTTCGAGTTTGCGAAAACTAGACTGCAGCTGGTGGATAAGTCCAGCAAGATGTCTCGCAATCCTCTGGTGCTTATCTACACCGTTGCCAAAACACAGGGACCAGGAGCGCTTTATGTTGGATGTCCAGCATTTGTTATCGGAAACACCGCCAAAGCTTCGGTCCGTTTCCTCGGTTTCGACGCAATCAAAAGACAACTGGCCGACAAAGACGGCAAGCTGAGTGGACCAAGAGGAGTTCTGGCAGGTCTGGGAGCCGGACTGCTCGAGAGTGTGGTGGCCGTTACGCCTGCCGAGGCCATCAAAACTGCCATGATCGACGACAAGAGAAGTGCTACTCCAAAATATCAGCACGGGCTGGGAACCTTCAGACTACTTAAAGATTTAGGATTCAAGGGCTTGTATCAGGGTCTCGTTCCCGTGGCTATGCGACAGGGAGCCAATTCGGCCGTCAGACTGGGAGCATACAACAGCATAAAGACCTTCCTGCAGCAGGCCAGCGGAACCCCCTCCAACGAGCCTCTCAGCAGTCAGATGACCTTCGTTCTCGGGGCCTTTGCCGGGGTGGTGACGGTCTATTCCACCATGCCTATAGACACAGTGAAGACCCGTATGCAAGGACTGGGAGCCGAGAAGCTCTACTCGAGTACGGCAGACTGCTTTGTGAAGATCTTCAAACAGGAAGGATTGATGACATTCTGGAAGGGAGCCACGCCTCGTTTGGGCCGACTGATCCTGAGTGGAGGAATAGTTTTCACCATTTATGAGAAAATGCTTCTTGTTCTGAACTAGAACAGCAGAGCAGTTCAGACCGGTTGCTGCGGTTGCAGAATCCGTATTTCTGCTTTCTTGGCCTTCACAAATCCAAATAGAGCTTTTATGATCAGGAAAATGCCAAAGGAAACCAGAGCGTAGGAGAAGTAAGGAGTAGAATTCAAGTAATTCTTGTCTGATTGTTCAGAAGTGTCCAGCAGCGGTAGATTCGAAGCGTAATGGTCCAGGTGGCCATCGATCGAGCTAGAAGAGTCGAAGTCGATGGTATTTGGAGAAGCCGGCTCGAATCGGCTTTCCTCATGGACAGACTCGCTGCCATACGAGACGGGGATCGAAGTGTAGCCAAAGCTGATCAGCGTCACACCCAATCCGGCCTGGGATCCGTTTTTAGCCGCGTGCGAGGTGTGCAGCAGATACGTGATGACAAATCCCACGAATTGGAACACAATACTCACGGTCATATTCCAGAGGAAATTGATGATGTTGCCAACCGGCAGACCGTCCACAAAAACCTCGTCTTCGTATCCGGCCATAATGGCAGCTTCCCAGTAGGGGGGCGTGGGATCTTGCGAGGCCTCCTCATACGACGGAAGCTGATACGAGTTCTCTGCACCAACCGAAACGCTCGGTTTGGCAGAAAGGTTGCTGAAAACGCCATCCTGTCCTTGGCCCACAGGAGGGGCGCCCGATCTAATAGCGTTATATCTATTTTCAGGGATGATGAAGCGAAGTAATGGAGCGTTGGTGAGCATGTAGCGGAGCTGGTGCCGGGCATATTTCCAGGACAGGCGACTGGAGGCGGCTGTTTCGGTGTCAGTCATCCTGGTTTCCAGGTCGTTGGTGAGGTCTTGCGCGGATGCGTGGTCTTGCTGAAGTCGCATATCGGACTCCACCGGGCTTTGTGCGCTGAACGACTCGTTCAAGGAGCTCATACTTTCTCCCTGACGCGACGGTTCTGGACTTTGAATCGTGTTCAATTCGATGTCATTAACCATTAGCGATGTTTTATAAATTGACAAGAAATATTTCTGTATTATTTCTGCGCCTCTTAAAATAGTGTTAATTACTATAGTTTATTTATATTACACCTGAAAAACTATTTTCGTAGCTTGATTCTGACGAGCGCACGGTTCGAATCAATATGATACGCAACACCGTTGGAAGCGACCACAGGCACTGCACGGTCGACCTGCATCGCTCCTAGCCGTTCCTGGGTGCGGTGCTCCTCCAGAGCCTGTAGCTGTTCCGGAGGTATTTCCACCTGCAACGGGAAGTCCATGTAGCCATCCACAGGAGGCCCCAAATTGACACCCGAAGGAAGCACCGTGGACGGAACCGGGGTGCGGAACGTCTTTGGAAGGTCGTGGAGGTCCGGAAGAACAACTCCTCCGCGTCGTCCGACTCGGGTCTGCCCACGCTTTTTGCGACGAGACTCTCTTTCTCTCTCCTTGGTGATCTTTTCCAGCAGGTCGTAAGAAATCTCTTGAACATAGGGGGTGTAGTCCTGAAGATTATGGCGCGCCCTTATGACCGAGTTCTTGTCTATCTGAGACCGGTTGAGATCCTTGAACTCCTCGTTCGTGATGGACGACCCATCAAACTTGTAGCCAACGGAAAAAAGCGTCTTGACGTAAATCTGACACTGCTCGCGAATGGCGTGCGCGATAGCAGTCATAAACTCGTTGGGCAGGGCCATCTCCTCGCACATCACACGAGCAAACTCCTCGGGATCGTTGTCGCGATTGGCAAGGTCCCAGTCAAACTTGTCCACAAGCTGGTTGTTGCCGATAGTGATGTCCAGAGAAATCGGCAGACGAAGGTCGGTTCCCTTGAACTCTCCATACACCATCGGATGATAGTCATTCACTTGCTCCTTAATACTGTTGACGATCTTGTCCAAGTTGACGGTCTGAGCGTTAGGAAACTTGTAGTCCTCCATAAGAATGCGCGCAAACGTTTCTATCGTGATAACTCTCTCATTCAGGTTCCACAAAAACGTGTCATTCAGCTTGAACGAATCTCTGTCCACGTCAAACTCAAGACGAATAGGAACGAGCTCTTCTGGTCGGGACGCTTGCTTTTCGTACTCCTCGACAGAAATGTAATCATCGGGAACGCGCGACGTACGTTTGCGGTTGCGTGGAAGCACCAGCCGAGTTTTTCCTGCCGTGAAACCATTGCCATAACCAGAATAACCATCGCCCCAGATACTCTCCACATTCTTACCTGCTTCAGTTAGACCAATTGCCTTGAGACGCGACTCCTTCACTGTCTTGTAATATTTAAGATCGCGAGCCATGGAGCTGATAACTTTGTAATTGAACGGTCTTTTAGCCTCCTGAGCACTTCTTTGGTTGTGATAGTCGTCTCTGTCGATCATCTGCTCATAAACAAGAGTCGAGCTAGGAACCTCTTTGCCCTGGCTCTCTAGGGCCTTGGACCACTTCTTCATATCATCCAGTCGCTCAGCAACAGGCAAAGGAGGATTCGAGGCACCTTGAAAAGAGTTTGGGGGAGACTGGGAAAAGCCAGCAAGAGGACATTGATAGGCCGCGTTCTGAACAGCTGGCGACTCGGACGGTTCTCCCGAGAGATCCAATGGGTCCCTGACCGAACTTCTTTTGCGCACAGGACGCTTCTGACCCTGCATGCTTGGCCGTTTCTGAGCCATTGGTTGCGGGATTTGGCCCACCATGGGACTGGGCATGGCTCCTGGAACTGAGGAGGGGCCCTGGTTAGAAAGAGGATTGCTCATCGGCATTGGCACCTGCTGTCGTTGCTGCTGAATCTGTCGCTGTTGCTGCTGGATAATTTTAGCCTGCACCTGGGGATTCAATGGCTGGTTCATTGGCTGATTCATTGGCTGGTTCATTGGCTGGTTCATGGCCGCCTTTCGTTGTTGTTCGTAATGTTGAAGGAACATCTGCAATTGGGGATTTTTCATTATAACCGCGTTTCTTTGCTGAGGGTCCATTCGCATTAAATTCTGGATGATCATCTGCGGTGTCATTTGTTGTTGAGGCGGCGGCTGGCCGCCGGTAGAACCCTCGAACATAAGAACAAAAATAATAAAACAAAAAATAACTTTTGTTTTTTTAATTAAGTGTACTTTTTTGAAAAATAATTATTTAGCTCTATATTCTATAGACAGGCATCCCTAACTACGGTAATCGCCGTTGATGGTGACGTACTCGTGCGAAAAGTCGCAGGTCCAGAATTCACACTCGTGGCCGCCTCCAGTTCCCAGACTCACGTGCACTTCGATGTCCTCGACCTCCAGGATCTCCGAGGCTCTGGCTTCATCCACGTCTTCTGGCTCCCCGTTGACCAGGAGCTTGAGTGGCTCGCCCTCTGCAGGAATGAACGACACGTTGGTCTTCGAAGGAATCACGTCAACACCGGCGTATCCAGTAGCACAGAGAATACGGCCCCAGTTGGCATCCTTGCCATACATGGCTGTCTTGAAGAGCGCAGAGTTGGCAATCGAGTGTGCCACCGTGTTTGCGTCCTCGTACGACTTGGCATCCTTAATTTTCAAGGTAATGAATTTTGTAGCACCCTCTCCGTCACGGACAACCAGCTGGGCCAGCTGCTTGGCAAACTGGGTGATTTCCGACTGCACAGCGTCGTAGTTCTTATGGTCCTCGGTGATCTCCTCTCCGCCGGCAGCTCCATTGGCCAGAGCAGCAAGAGTGTCGTTGGTAGACATGTCTCCATCCACAGAAATACAGTTGAAGGAGCGGTCGGTAGCATGCTTGAGCATCTTCTGCAATGCTGGAGCAGAGATCGGAGCGTCGGTCACGAAAAAGCCAAGAAGAGTGGCCATATTAGGACAGATCATTCCTGCTCCCTTGGCAAGCCCTGCAAGAGAGTACTGGACCCCGTCGAGAGTGAAAGCCTTCGACACGAGTTTTGGGAACGTGTCTGTGGTCATGATACCCTGAGCACAGCTCATCCAATGATCATGCGAGCTGCCCAGGCCCTGCGAGCCCACCAGCTGCGTAATTCCGGCAGTTATCTTGTCCATTTGCAGTCTTTGACCTATAACTCCGGTGGACATAACCAGGGCGCTGTTTGCACCCTGACCCAGATTATGACTCACAGTGTCCATCATCGTGTAGGCGTCCTTCAAACCTCCTTCGCCGGTCACGGCATTGGCACATCCACTGTTGACCACAATGGTGCTGATACCCTTGCCCCCAGTCTTCTCCATCACGTCTTTGCTCGCCAGAACAGGGGCAGCCTGGAATTTATTAGTGGTGAACACAGCAGCAGCAGAAGCAGGGACCGTCGAGTGCAAGACTGACAGATCCAGAGCCGAGTTTTTCTTCACGCCCGTGGCAAACGCGCCAACCTTGTAGCCCTGAGGGTACGATCCCGAGGTGGGAACAAACCGCGATTTGTCTAGGACCTTGGAAACAGAGGAGAATTTGCGCATAACAAAAATATTAAGATAAAATCAGATTTGATTCAATCTGGATTTCCTGGGTCGAGGTGTGGTGGAAGGGGTCTGGGCGACGGACACTTAAGCCACTCGTTTGGTGCAGCGAGCTACGAAAGAGCAGGCAGTTACAGACTAGAGGCTAGAACCGGGGAGTGTCTGCTGGTTGGCGAAAAATCGCGCGCGCAGCTCGCTGTGGAGACCGTCAGCATTTGGGCCACCATCACCATAGATTACTTTTCAAACTTTTTTTCTTACTTAACCATGGTGTATAGTTCTCGCATAAGAATACAAGGTGCAAACACGGACAAACCCGTGGTCAGGCGAGAATTGCGAGACCGCACACCTGCAGATTCGGGGAAAAAGGAGAAGGTTGGGGGATGGGCCAAAAACGCGTCTTTAAATACGAAAAAAACGCTGCAGGCCGAGGTTGACGGATCCGAGTACAATTGGGCGTTGGACGACTCAGAGGGCTCTGTGGAAAGTGCAGTGACAGGACAGCCCCTGGAGGAGCCCCCGTCAATAAAAATCAAGAAGGAAGCCTTCGGTGGAAGACGAAAAGGGAAGGGTAAAGCAGTGAAACGTACTTCCACGCCAGACTCGACCGAGTTTGAGGACGATGCATCGTACGAAATGGCTGAATTAAAGTACAAAAATAAACTGCAGACTAACAAGTCAGAGCCGCTGACTGTTCTGAGCACGGAACGAGAAGCTACGCATCGAAATTTGCGCCCCGTTGCGAAACACGAGCCTGAAGAAAAAACAGCCAAAACCAACGGGAAGGCCAAACGGTCCCGAAAGGCACAGCAAACAGCAGGCGCATTATCAAAACGGGTGAAACAGTCACCGCGCAAAAAGGATAGAACTTTCGTGCTGGCCATGTCGGGAAAGACAGACACCAAGACCGCAGAAAACCCAAGTGAGCAAGAGCACGATCCGACGGTGCTCAACCAGGACTTCTGCGACTCTTGCGGCCTCACAGGACTGTTTCTCTGCTGCGAAGGGTGTCCGAGGTCGTTCCACTTTTATTGTTTGAATCCGCCAGCTGAAGAAGACGATCTCCCAGATCATTGGTTTTGCAACGAGTGCATGGCCTCGCGTCAAAAACCGCGGAAAAACCACATTGGCATTTTTTCCTCTCTATTGGACGACATCCAAAAACGCAACCCACTCGCGTTCAGGCTTCCCCGCGACGTCGCCGAGGCGTTCGAGGGCGTGTCGATGAATCCGGATGGCGACTATGAGGACGACAACATGAAACCTCAGAAGTCGTTCACGCAACTATTGGCTGAGGCCCAAGATCCCCTAAATAACGTCTATGACAAGGAGGGAAACCCGCTTTTCTGCTATAAGTGCGAAGGCTCAGGACTCCACAACCGTCTGCTGACCCGATGTGATTACTGCGCGCTGGCCTGGCACTTGGATTGTTTGGACCCTCCGCTGACATCCGCAAAAATGCTGGGATCGAAGTGGATGTGTCCCAACCATGCTGAAACTGTTCACAAGACGAAACGCAAATTGAGACATCAGCCAAAGGTGCAGGTAGCACTGACACGCGACCTGAAAGTTCCCGAGGATGCAACCATCGATATTGTTAACGTTGAGGATTACGCAGTTGATGAAGTCAGTTTGGAAGAGGTTTTCCCAATCAATCCTATTTTCCAGTTCCGCAACACTGAGGACGGAGCTGCATATAAACTCAACAAAGAAATGGCCAAGATGAAAAAGGCGGAAGAGAACCAGACCGTGACTTATCAAATCAAGGAAGAAGCAATAATCCTTGATTTCATCAAAGGAACCAAACGCGAACAAGAAGAAAGGCTCAAAACACAAGACTCGGAGAATCTTCATTTGTATCACTCTGCCGGTCCTGATTTGAAAGACTATCTGCTTGGGGTTTCGAAACTGAGCGAAAGGTCGATAATAACCAACAAACAGAAAAAACTCAATTTGAACCAATTACTCACTCAGATTGACGACGAGTACAGAGTGGAGAACGAACAGCTTTCCAAAACCGAGCTCAAAGAGTTGCTGATTGTCAAAAAACTGATGGAACTCAAGGGACACGATAAAGTTCTTGAATTTCTTAGATCGTAAGACCGAACTGCATGTACCAATAGACCTACCTTATTCATCCAAATCATCTTCCTTGTAGTTAACCGTGGCTCGTGCAATCGAGCTGCGTCTCTGAGGTTCCAGCTTTCCCACCACAGCTTTCTTAGTCGTCATTTTATCCTTAAAATCATGCTGTCTCTTTTTTTCCGCGCTCGTCTTGGTAGATGAAACACCGGTTATATGTCTAGTTTTCTCCCTCATCAGATCTGTGAGCTTGCTGACTTCGGATTCAGGAATGAATGATTTCACAGACAGTTCGTGGAGCTCACTGGAACTAACAATCTTCTCAAATAAATCACTAGGGAGGCTCAACTTTCCGGGCCAAGTAGCCAGACTCCAATTTTTGTTCTTAGCCAGACTCTTGATAGTCAATTGGGTCAGGTCGGAGATGAAATACATCTTATGTGAGTTCTCTGGGTCCAATTTATCCCTGTATTGTTTCATGCGAGACGTAACGTAATATAGTAACGAGACGTTGTTCATATTGGAGATGAGATCCAAAGCTAAGGTGATATAGGTCAACGCAAATTGGAAAACCTCAAGATAGTCTTGTGTCTCTTCAGCGCGGTCAAGCAGCTCTAGGAACTCCTGGTGATGTGACAGCATGTTGAGCATTTTCACAAACGACTTTTCAAAAATAAGATCGTTCTTGTTTGTTTGGAGTTTGCGCTTGAACATAGACCGAATCCATGTCTTGGTGTCTTCTAACAGTGCCTCTGTTGGTTCGTGAGCAATGAAAAAAACCAGGGGTAAATATCTTTCGGATATGGACTCCAATGTTAGGTTCTTCTTCAACTTTGTCATAAATGCTGATCTGACGTGGTCATTTTCATCTTGAATAAGCAAAATCAGCTTGTTCACCGTATCTTGCTGAATCATAAAATTATATCTTGAGTAACGAGAAAGCTTGAGAAGTCTGATCCCAGCCTCCAATCTCAATTTGGACTGATACGTTTTAGGGGTTGGGTATGTTTCCGATTTCTGGGAGACGATTTCACCCCCATTTCCGACAATAGAATTGAGAAGCTTGAGGACAGGCTCGGCAACCTGTGAAGCATTCTCAGCACTCTCCACTGAAATTAACCAATTGACGAATACCCTGATCGCTAGAAGTTTTGAAAAACAGTCTGAGAACTCAGCAACCTCGGTTTCTTGTATCCACTCGTTTGCATCATCGTCTTCTTCATTTCCAATGGTTTTGTTCTTTAAGAGTATTTGGGATGCTAGGAAAGTGCTCAGCTCTTTAGTCTTATCATCCAATACATGGCGATCAGTCAGGAACAGTTCGGAGATGATAACAAGAGAGGAGTTGAAATTAGAAGCTGAAACATCCAATGGCCATATCTCATCCACAATTTCCGAGATCACCACATCTCTTGTGACGTTCCTTGGCAGCTGACCCAGGATTCTGATCACATACTTGGCTAGCATTGGGGATCCTGACAGTGCCAAATTTTTCAGAGCATCTATATGTTGATCATTATTACTAGTAACCAAAACATCAGGAAACTTTTTGCCAAACTGATATAACGCTTTCAGGTCTTTGACATTGATAGCCTCTCCATTAACAACTCCCTGTATCATGGTCGACACATTATTTTTGAGCACTTCAGGAGTTAGTGTAGCAATGCTTTCCAAGACGTCCTGGGCTGAGTGGTAGCTTCTATGAGAATTGTCCTTAGAAATCCTCAAAATCTCGTTCACATTGCTCCTGTTGTAGAATATGACTGATGATCTGTAAACCAAAAGTTTGATGGTGAACACCATATCGTGAGGTGACACGCTTGACTCTCCTTCAATCTTGATATTCTTCAGCTCTGCAAGTTTACCAAATAGTTCTCTCGTAGCACTCATAATTGTTTTATAGTCTGCCTCAGTGTCAGTACAAATCTTGATCAATTTGAAGTATCTCTTGTTGTTCAATTTTACAAGTTGTCTCAGGGCTGACTGACATTGAACGGACTCAGGGAAGGTAGCAACTAGCCAATTGATTAGCTTATAAATTTTGGATGACGTTTGTTCAGACTGTTTAGCCTCAGCGAATGAAATCAACTGTTGCACAGCTTTGCTTAATTGCTGTTGTCGTTTGACAATTGCCTGAAATGCATTCTTGCCTTTTTCTGAAAGATGACCTGAAACAGCTAGAAGCCTTTCAACTCGTTTGCTGTCATTGGCTTCGAAAGGGAGAATATGCTCAAATAGAGTGTGATCCACCTGCGCATTGACAGCTTTGTCGTTGATATAAATCATTTTCAAGACGTCGTCAGGAATCCAGCCAATGGTCTCATCAACTTTGGAATCTCCAGAATATAGAAGTTCAAAGCAGGAGTCATACAGCGAGCCTAGCAGCTGTAAACACGAATTTCTGATTTCTTGATGTTTCTCTCTCATAAGCTGACCAAGTGTCTTCATTATGGTATCATTAGCGATCTTGGACACAAATAATTGAGCATCAATGTTGGACATCTCGCGAACTGTAGTTAAACGGGTTCTTTCATCACTGTCAAGTAGTGTTTTCACTAATCCCCCATTCAACTCGGATCGAAGATCCGCCTTTTTGTTAAGAACCTGAATGGCAGATTTAACCCAAAAGCTTCTCACATGGGCAGACTTGTCCAGAGGCTTTTTGAGCCAATTGAGATATGTGTCATTGTGAACCACTGGAAAACTCAGTTTTGACTGTTCGCAAGCCAAAATCTTGCCAATGGTTTCTGTTGCCGCAATTCTGACCTGTTCGTCTTTGGCGTCCAACTCGTTTTCAATCAGCCCCATGGCGGAGGAAAGTATTTCAGGCACATATTTCCACAGTTCTAATGTCAATGTATGCAGTTTTTTGAGCTGTGTCAGCAAGAGAGAGTCATCATGGTTTGCGTCATCATACGACTCGTTCTCTTTTCCTTTGGTTGCGTCGTGAATCGTTTCTGAAAAGAACTGCGTTAACAATCGGGACATTCTATCCGCATTGGAGGTGCAAAGTTCCAACGAAAACTTGAACCCTGGAGAGCTGATATTTCCACGTTTCATCAACGTGCTGTTTGCCAAAAACTTATTTAATATCAATTTCAGTGTTCTATTAGGAATGCTGTTCGACTCGGCAATGATCTCGCTCAATATTTCGCACACTAGGGTGCTCAGTTTGGAATCAAAACTCCCCGACGCAGCCATCTCGTAGAAAATATCAAATACCTGTTCGACCAGGACCTCTGCATCGGGCAGATCTGTGACGAGAACAATACATCTTGTCTCGGCTAGCCGCGTGAGAAGGTAGACCTGTTGGTGGTAGTAGGGTCCATCCTGGTTGTTTAGCCCTTTGAATTGTTGGAAGAACAACTTAAACAGTTCGAAAAGCTGCGAAGCGTTGTATGGCGCATCTGGGGCATAAAAACGCAGAATATCCACCAAACAGCACGCACAGTAGGTCTGAACACCATTGTTGGAGTGGCGCATCAACTTTTTGTTCACGAGCGAGTCCTTCACCTTGTCCAGCGATTTCGCATCGAGTTTGTCCTGGTCGAGAGAAGAGAGCTCGTTATGAAGCTCTTGAAGCCTTCCGACCAGCTCCTTGGTAGCTATGGGCTTTTCCACCGTGGAAACCAACGTCTGACCAAATTTCAGTTTGTGAAGTTCCTTGGAAACTGCCATTTGGTTGGAAAAGAGACACTAATCGATACAAAAGTATACAAAAATATATTTTGATCCCACTGACGCGTCGTTGCAGCCACAAACAAAAACTCTGTGGCTTGTGAATTCATGCAGCCCCACGTCAAAATATTTTAGAGGAAAAAATATTTTTTACTCTCCGCTATTTCATCTATGCCCTCTTTTTCTAGGATATTCAATGGCAAGTCGTCCTCAAAGAAGGATGGCGGAGAATCCGGCTTCAGGAACAAGAGGGATGCTTACCACAGCCAGAGGCTTAATAAAGTGAACCCCAACGTGGGAATCAAGTTCTCCATCCAGATTGAGTCTCCACCGCTCTTGTTATACGGTCCTCCGGAGCATAGTTCAGGTGCAATTTTCAGCGGATTGTTCATCATGGACGTTTTTCCCGATGAGGTGTCTCACAATGGCGACGCTAATGGCTCGTCAAGCAGTCAACTCCAGTCTTTGCAATCTACAATCTCACTTACTGCAGCAGCAAGCAACACCAAAGTCAATTATGTCGAGGTCAACGAGGTGACCCTCTCCTTCATTCAAATTATAGACTACGGAAAACCTTTCTGTTCGGGGTCTGAAACCATCGATAGCTGTCCAGATTGCACCCACAAGATTGTAGAATTGGCCCGTTGGGACGTGCTCACCAAGCCAACAGGATTCGCCAAGGGCTCCTCGCACGCTTTCCCCTTCAGCCATCTCGTTCCCGGAAACATCGCTGCCACCTGTGTTCTCTCGAATCCGGCGACGTTTGTTCGCTACGAGCTTATCTGCAAGATCAAAGCCATCAATAAACAGGGAGTCCTGGACTATATAGATCTGGCGCTGCCGGTCATGATCAGACGGTCTGTTCTCCGGGGCCAAGATAGAAACTCGCTTCGAGTGTTCCCTCCAACGGAGGTGACGGCCACGGCCGTGATTCCCAACGTGGCGTATCCGAAATCGACGTTCCCGGTTGAAATTCGGATGGACAATGTTCGCTCGCCAGAACGACGCTGGCGAATGCGCAAGCTCAACTGGAAAATGGAAGAGTGTATCCGCGTTCGCGTAAACCACTGCGAAGCCCATCGGGAAAAATATGCCGTCACAGTTGCAAACACGAAGAAAGCTTGCAACGGTAAGAAGATCTACAAAAACTGTGGAGGACCCGGAAAGCCGGTGTACAACCATTTTTTTGAAGATCCTCCCCGTCGCCACAACCCAGAGGAGGAGCGCGACCCGACAGACGTTACTGGTCCGCAGTTGACGCCCTCCGAGTCGCAGGATTTGGTCCCCGTGGCGACAACGTGGTCGGTGCATCCGGGCGCAGACACCTTGAGTCCCCAGATGTCTCAGCAGAGTGGTCCCCTGCTGAATCCGTCGATTTCTGCAGTTCAGAGCAACGATGGTACTCCGCCGGCCTCTGTCCCGATGACGAAGGAGGAGCCCATGTATGTGGAGGAGATCCGGGTGATCAAATCTGGAGAGCTGAAATCTGGCTGGAAATCCGATTTCTCCAGCAAGGGACGCATTGAGATCGTGGCCGAAATCTCTCTTATGGAGATGATCTCGATGGGACTTAATGTCTCGCTCTCGAATCTGTCGGCAATCAACTCGCTAAATTGCGAGTCGCCCATCTTCGAGCTGGAGCCGCAGAGTGGAGTGAACTGTGCCTGTGACATCGAGGACCACGAGGCTGGAATATTTGTGCACCACAATTTGATTCTCGAGGTGGTGGTGGCAGAGGAGCTGATGCACAACACCAACGCCCAGCCTCTCAGACCGATCCCCTCGTCCACGTATCTCAGCTCCGTTAACCATGCCCCGGTGGAAACAGGAACAAGCAGCAGCAACTCGACACCAAACAGTGCGCGCGCAAGAGCCACTCACCACTCTGTGAACGCGAAACATAACGACGGAGGAACCGGGCCAGACCACGTGAACGGAAACCGGGCCGATCCGCTGAACCACGCAACGGGCGTGCCAACAGGTGTGGCGCGAGTGCTGAGAATGCAGTTCAGATTGATGCTGACCGAGAGATCGGGTCTGGGAGTCGCGTGGGACGACGAGGTGCCGCCTACGTACCATGCGGTCGGGGCGCTGTCGCCGCCCTCGTACAGCGACGTTCAGAGCGTTCCTTCCCAGCAGAGCCTGGTGATACCTCTGAATATGGACGAGAGCATTGATCAGCTCAACGAGGTTGTGCTCCCGCCGCCAGCCAGGCTGCACTGATCAATATTTGGCACGCTTTGGCCGGTCGTACCTGTCAGGTCTGTCCGATCGGTCGGAGGCCCTCGACGGTCTGGCTAACGATGACGGTCCCGTTATATTTGCCGACGCCGAGTGAGACGCAGGACCAATTCCACGTCCTCTAGGAGCGGACGATCGAGACTGAACACGAGCGGGCACAGACTTTCTGGCAGGGACTATCACCGTGGCCTTGCCCGAGCCATCGATATAGGCAAGTATCTCACGGTTCAACGGATGGAACTGGGCGAGCGCGCCGTCGCCCTTTGAGTTTTTCACTTCATAGATCTCGTCTCCACTTTTTAGATCAAATATACGAACGTTGTTATTTTGGTAGCAGATAGCCATCGTGTTGCCGAGGACGTCTGAGCCAACCACGCCGTCGTCCAGATGGTGTATTGAGCTCAGACAGATCAGTCTCGCAGCGTCGACGGTCAGCAGCTGGCCGTCCTGCGTGGTTGCAATGATAGTGTTTTCGGCTCCCGAGTACTTGACAGAGGATATTTTGGAATGCGACAGATGCAGCGTCTGCACAAGCTCGATGGAATGTAGATTATTTTCCAGACCGACTTTATAGAGCTGGATGGACCCCGTGGCCAGCGCAAATACAAGATGCTCCGACTCGTCGTCCCAGAAAAAGTCGCAGATCTCGTGGTTGAGCTGGAGAGAAATAGCAAGGTTCAATTGGGACGCGGACGAGTCCAAAAGAACAATATTCGAGTCGGAGTCTGATATCGCGAGGTATCTTCCGTTTGGCGAATATTTGGCGGCAAGAGGCGTGCTTTTGTGCAGTCTGAACGACTTGATCAGTTTATGGGTTCGAGTTTTGATTTCCCAGAGCCTGACCACGTAGTCAGACGAGATCGAGGTCAAGCGCGCATTTTTGCGTGGGTCCCAAACAATAGCGCAAATCGGGTTCTCGTGAGCAGCAGAAATAATCACAGACTCCTCGATCTTGTGTTTCGCCGTGTCGAACCTCGCCGTTTTGATCGACTTGTCGACACGGGCCCCAGCAATCCGCGACCCGTCCGCATCCCACGCAACAAGCACGGATCGGTACTGGGGCGGGTCCAGCGAGATATTCTCAAACTCCTTAGGAAATGCGGCAGAGACCGTCATTAATATGGCGAGATGTAAGAAATATTTAAATAAATAAATGGCCGAAATAAATCAAATTAAATGGATAAATCAAATCAAATCGAGAATTTCAAATAATTCAATACTCAAACAATTTATATCATTCGATAAAATGGTAAGTGCAATTGATTGGGACGCACCAATTTTGACTGTGTCTAACTTCAGGCCCTCCAAACACCACAGCAGAGAAAGGCAAACTTGAAGTTCGCCAAGAAGAACGAGAGGAAAGTCGGAAAGGCCAAAAAGAACGTGGCGAAAACAGAACTCCCATTGTCGAAAAAATGGATAGGTAAGTGTTACTCTTTGCAGGTCGCAAGACCTGCACGGGCTGTCCAGTACTAACAATAGTCTTCTTGGCGTTTTTGCTCGTTGGAGGTGGAGTGTTGGAGATCCTGCGTATCTTTTTCTGATCGGTCGACCTCGTAAAACGACTGGCTTCTAAGTGCACCAGACAGGACGCCAGCAGTAATATTCCAGTGTCCACAGCCGCAGAGATCTGACGGCAGCCGCGCAGAAAAGTCAACCAACGGGTCCAATGTGTTGGAAGACGTGCACATTGGAAGTTGCCTGTGTACGGATGTTATAAAAGTGGAGTAGATAGCTTAAAAAAAGTATCCCCTAATGTCTTTAACGTTTGTTCGCCAAATTCACCGATTTCCCTTCAAGAGCGACGTTTTCATCACACGCCGTGGCGAAACACGGATCTTGCAAGGATCTGGTGGCCGCTCGTCCAGGACCGGATTCACGGCTACGGTTTTTGGAGGCACGGGGTTTTTGGGCAGGCTCCTTGTAGCCAAACTGGCGAAGCACGGCACGCTCGTTGTTTGTCCTTTTAGAAACGAGATGTCCAAGCGTCAATTGAAGCCCATGGGAGATCTGGGCGTGATTAATTATGTCGAGATGGATATCAGAAACATGAACTCGCTTGAGGAAAGCGTGTGCAAGTCAGACGTCGTGTACAATCTGATTGGTTCGGACCAAAATACAAAGAACTTCAGTATGGAGGACACCAACATAGAAGCAACTAGAAGAATTGGAGAGCTCTGTTCCAAGTACGAGGTGCCGCGTCTTGTGCAAGTTTCGACTTACAATGCCAACCCAGACTCCAAGTCGCAATTCTTTGCTTCGAAGGGCATTGCGGAGAAGGTTGTTCGTGAGGTGTACCCGGACGCGACGATAGTCCGTCCTGGACCGATGTACGGACGTAACTCTGCGTTCCTGAACGATCTCGTGGGCTTGCAAGGTTTTGGAGACAATATCAAATATAGGAGCACAGTGTATCCTGTCCACGGGTTGCAAGTTGCAGAAGCGTTGGAAAAAATAGGGTTCGATGATTCCACCGCTGGCAACCTGTATGAGTTGTATGGAAACGAGCCATATTCGAAGGCAGAGCTTAGACGGATGCTCAAGTACATTCTTCATCTAGGGTTGCAGGGCTACTTCCCAGCAGCAGCAGGGTACTCGATGCCTGTTCCCGAGGTGGTTTACAAGTGCTGGTGCTGGCTAAATGAGAAGCTGAACTCCAATTTGGTTGCCATCAACTACGACTACTATCAGAGAAGCAACATTGACCAGCAATTGGACCCCACCGCCTTGACCTTCAAGGATTTGGGCATGGTTCCCGATGAGCTGGCAGACTACATCTACAGATACGTCAAGTCGCACATTGTTGCATCCTCTCAATCTCTGAACAGAACCGTTTACGATAAAGATGAGATTATGAAGCTCAGACAGTTTGTTAACACACCAAGGGACAGCTTTGACTTGCTCAACATTAAGAATTAGTTTCGTTTTATTTATTTATTATTTATTTATTGATGCCATCGGTGATTCAGGAAGTCCATGTCGTCTTCTTCAGAGCTCAGTCCGTCATAACCTTCCTGAGGTTCGATTTTTCTTCGAGGTTGGACGTTGGTCGGTGCTGGTAGACGGAGTGCTTCCTGGAACTTGCGTAGTTTTTCGAGGGTGGGGTCGCTCGGGGATTCCGAGGTGGGCTCAGAAGAGGAAGAGTCCTCGGTCTTTTCTATAACCGGCACTGGCGTGGACTCAATAACCTGTTCGGGCTCCTCAAGAAGTTTTGATGATTCAGCAACAGGCTTTTTCTTTTCCAGCTTCACCTTTTTCAGAGGACGCATGCGGATCTGGACTTCCTCTTCTTCCTCGTCCTCGAAACTCAGTGAGATCTGTTTCTTGGGTTTCTGTTTGGCTTGTGTCTCCTTTTTCACCGTTTCCTCCTTGATGTTCCAGACATTTTGGATCAGTTGGCCTCCTGTGCCCCTGACAGTATACTGTAGAATGCCGTTCTCGTCCCTGGCTACTTGTGAGCCGGTTAGAGCACGCAGCCAGTACACTGCATCTCCCTTTACCTTGCCCAAAATTGTCCACCCTGGAAACTCGTTGCCAAGGTTGGTTGCCAGGGTGATAATGTACTTGCCCGGATTTTGTGAGTCTGTGGCAACCATGAATGGCTGTGAAAACCTGATTCGCGAGTTCGTCTCGTTCGCAAAGGCCTCCTGTCCAGCGCCGTGCCACTCAATGTACTTGTCTGTGACCCGTGTGATAGCCATGCCCGTGCCCGCTACCACGTTTTCCGCCAGCAGTCTCGTCGCACGCGGGGCCTGGTTGTAGAACGTCTCGACGTCCAGTTCCCCCTTGATACATCGCCAGCGTAATACACCGCTGGTTGCCGGTTCCACAGACATGCAATTTATTTTACAAATATTTTTTTATTCCATGCATACATTTTGCTTCTATGAACTTTAATCCGACCACTCGCTGGTCCACCCCTTTATGTCCTGGCCGCGCAGACCAAACTCCCTGTCAAGATGCTCCTCTAGGAGGCAGTCGACCAGCCATGGATGGTTGCTCAACGAACCAGCATCCATGCGTCGTTTGGGCTCAAATTCCAGCATCGAGAGCAGGAACTTGGAAATCTCGTATGCAAGCGGCTCCTCGATGTGGTATTTCTCCACTAGAACAGCCAGCAGTGTCCACACCTTAAGCTTGGAGATGTTCTTGAGCGCCTGGAACGACTTGTCGAAAAACTCGCGCGAATACTTGCACTTTTTGAGGTAGTCCTTGGACGGCCACATTTGTAGCAGCTCGATTATCTGGGCCAGATGGTCGTCGTTCTTGTTGTACGTGCTTCCTGTCTTTGGATCAAACAGGTAGTCGCCCGTAATAAGCTCGAAGATAAGGCATCCGGCCGACCACAGGTCTGTGGAACAGCCCCACTTGCCGCCCAGGATGACCTCCGGAGCACGGTACTGTCTGGTCTGTATGTCGTTGGTGTAATGTAGATTATTCCAACAAGCGTTTCCCAGGTCTGCGATTTTCACGGAGATGATGGAGTCGAAGTCCATGTTTATAGTGGGGGTGGAGGACTGGCGCGACACGGTTGAGAGCACGGATTCGCGGCGAGAGAAAGGAATGTTGGGCTCGAGGACCATGGAAGAGACACGGCTGGTGGTCTGGTTTACCGAGCTGAACTCTGTTTCCGGCTCCGTTTCTGGCTCAGGGAATGGCACAGGCACCTCTGCCGCGTCGACAAACTCGTCGTGTTCCTCGGAAGACGATTCACCTTCCTCAGGAATGGCCTGCGAGAAGTTGCTCAACGAGGACATGTTGACTGTGATGGGTGGGGGCACGGAAGCAGGGGTTGAGTTGGGGGCGGACTCGCTCTTTGCGGGCAGAAACGAGTCGTGGGAGCTGGTCCTGCGCTGCGAGAAGGAAAAAGACCGGAAAAAGTTGTCCACCGAGCCCCTGGTCTCCACCGGTGAGGTGAGAGGCTTGGACGAGCGGATCGGCTTTGGCCGGTGCGACACAGAGCGCGACCGATCCACCTTTCCCATTTCCAGGCTCTGGTTGGTTCTCGAGCTCATCAGACGCGACAGCTTCTTGTCCTTGCGGTCTTTCTCCAGGATCTGCACGAGCTTCTCCACGTCATTAATTTCCACCAGCACGTTTTCCGGCTTGATGTCTGTGTGGATGATTCCGCACTCTCGGTGGAGGAAATCCAGGGCCAGTAGCAATTGTTTGGCGATCTGCTTCACAAGAGTCAGCGGCAGGCCCCCGTAGCTCTCCTTCAGAATCGTCAAGTCGTTGATGGTGTTGAGATGTTGCTCCACAGACGCAGACGAAATGTTGTCCTCGTCCGGAATCGAGCTTTTTTTGTACTCCTCGGTTTTGTGCTTCTGAAACTGCTTGTAACGCAGCAGTAGGCTGAGCATATTTTCTCCCAGAACCTCAAATATCATACAGATGTGCTCGCCATTGGGTCCGTGGTGGATGAAGTGGTCCAGAAGACGCACCACATGCTTTTTGCCGGGGTGTGATTCGGGCCCGTCGCCCACCTTCTGCAAAATCTTGATTTCGTCGAGAGCTGCCTCCCGGTAGTTTTTGGACGACCGCACAATTTTGATGGCCACATGCCGGTGGTGCTTGGAGTCATGCGCCAGCCACACGGTCGAGAAATGGCCCCACCCCAGCTTCCGCACAATCAGATACTGCTTTTCTGTGCCGTATCGCTCGCCCACAAACGTCGGGTGGTATCCGCCTTCGCAGTAGTCCTTGGCGTCCTCCTCCTTCTTCAGATTCTCCTCCTCGTAGTCCGACTCCGACGACTCCATCAGCTCCTCAGGGTCGTACTCCATGGAGGAGTCGGCCGAGTTCTGAACCTTGAGGAACGAGGATAGGTTGCTGTGTGGAGGAGGGTTGGGCAGCGAGTGCTTGGAAAAAGATAGTCTGTGGCCCAGAGATCGCAAACGGTCCATGCTGGAGCGCGAGTGGTGTGATCCAACGGAAACAGACTGGCCCGTAGGACGCGCGTCTGCCGGGCTTTGTAGGTTGTTCATATTCCCATTGATGTACTGAATCGATATAAAATATTTTCGACGGTGGGGGGTGGGGGCGCGAGGAGGGGTGACTCCGAAACTTCCGGGGCCGATGGCGTCCCCACAATATGCCTGTTCTGGTCCCGGCTACCTTGCAATACCAACGTGTCTCGCACAGTTCAGCCTCGCTGCCTGTCTCCTCGCTGACCCCAATTGCGCTCCCCATCTGCACGCCCGCTTTGTTTTCCCCAAAAAGCAGCACTTTTCCGCGCGCGCTGACGTAAGCGCACCGTATAAATATTTTTCCACCTCTGTCCAACAAGTTATGGCTCAAAACACACTAATTTTCGCAGCCCTGACTGCCGTCGTTGCTGCCCTCATCGGCTACTACTCTGTGTCCTCGTCTGAGCGTAAGGTCCTCAAGCCTGATCTGTTCCAGGAGTACCCCCTGATCCAGAAAACCGTGGTCTCCAAGAACTCGGCCATCTTCAGATTCGGTCTGCCTAGACCCACCGATGTCCTCGGCCTGCCTATTGGCCAGCACATCTCCATCGGCGCAGAAATCGACGGCAAGGAGATTGTCCGTTCGTACACCCCGATGTCCTTGGACGAGGACGCCAAGGGCTACTTTGATCTGCTGATCAAGGTCTACGACAAGGGAAACATCTCCAAGCATGTGGACAACCTCAAGCTTGGCGAGTGTGTGCGTGTGCGTGGTCCGAAGGGATTCTTCACGTACACCCCCAACATGGTGAGAGAGTTCGTGATGGTTGCCGGAGGAACAGGTATAACTCCGATGTACCAGATCATCAAGGCTATAACCAACAATCCCCAGGACAACACAAAGGTGACTCTGCTGTACGGCAATGTGAGTGTCGAGGACATTCTTCTCAAGGCCGAGCTGGACCTGATTGAGAAGAACTTCCCCAACGTCAAGGTGGTGCACGTTCTCAACAACAGTCCCGAGGGATGGGCTGGCGAGACAGGCTTCATCACCAAGGACCTGCTGGAGAAACACGGCGCTGCTGCTGCCGACGACGTCCAGGTCCTGCTGTGCGGCCCTCCTCCAATGACCAGTGCCCTCAAGAAGGCTGCCAACGAGCTCGGCTTCAAGAAGGCCAAGCCGGTGTCCAAGGCTGGCGACCAGATCTTTGTGTTCTGAAACCGATTAATTTAATTGTATTTTCTAAACTACATCATCCAATTTGAGGCTCTCGAGTCGCAGATCCACCGCGCTTCCGCCCGTAAACGCCCGTAGCAGCAATTTGTCATGCAGAGCGTTCAACGCCTTGATGACATCCTTTTTGTCGATGACACACGAGATGTTGATCTCGTTGGCTCCCTGGCTGATCATCTCGATGTTGATTCTCTCGTCAGCCAGGATTTTGAACATGGCTCCGGCAATACCGATGAGCTGTTTCATGTGGATGCCGACCAGCGAGACGATGCACAGGTCCTTGGTGACGTCGCAGTCTCCGTACTCCTTGAGCTCGTCCAGGGCCTTTCCGAAGTTATGCTTCAGGTCCTTGGCGTAGTGCAGGGCCATGGAGATGTGCACCTCCGAGGTGGAGATCAGGTCCACCACGAGCTTGTGCTTGTCCAGGATGGTGAACACGTTGGCCAGGAACCCGTGAGAGAGGGTTTTCTTGTTGGAGTGGATGTTGAGCACGGCGATGTCCGACTTGGCCGTGACGGCCGTGGCACTTTTCTTGCTGGTGAAGACGGACGCAGGGATGTTCTGGACGGAGATAGGGGGGTGTGGCGGGGTGGCCTCGCCGCGCTTGCCGATGTTGTCGGGGTAGATTATGGTTCCCTGGCCGGACGGGTTCATAACGTTCTTGATTCTGATGGGGATGCGGGCCTTGATAACCTGCTCCATGGTGAAGGGGTGAATAACTTCGGAGCCGTAGTACGTGAGCTCTGCTGCCTCGTCGGGGGTGACGGACGCGAGCAGACGCGCCTTCTGCACTTTGCGGGGGTCTGCGGTGAAGATCCCGTCCACCTCTTTCCAGATCTGGAGCTCCTCAGCAGCCAGTCCAACTGCCGTGAGAGCAGCGCACAGATCCGTATAACCGCGCCCAACTGCGCGCAATAACCCTCCAGGCAGCAGCCCAAAGAACCCAGTCATCACCGGAACAGTGCCCTCGGGGAGCTTGCGCACCTCCGCGGCAAACTTCTGTCCCAAAACCTTGTACGACGACGCATTGAGTCCGTTGGCTAGCACCATGTCGCTGGCAACCTGCGACAAGTCAATGTAGCTGGCAGGGATATTTCTGTCCTGCAGGAGATAACTCATGAATCTGCAACTCAGTTTCTCTCCACAGGCCATCACCACATCGTTCGATTTCGCACTCACCTCTCCAATGATGGTGCATGCGTCCAATAACCGTCTCACATGCTCCACTTCCTCCACGGTTTCCTGGATGAGCTGTTCTCTCAGCACAGGGTTTTGGATCCTTTGTTTTGCATTATTCACATGATCTTCCTCGACCAATTTCAAGATCTCGTTGAACTCGTCTCTTTTCTCGTCTGCCGCAAGATCCGCAGCCAAAAGCAGTCGTGTAGTTGTACCCTCAGATTTCAAATTCGTGGATCTGGCACTACAAACTACCACCACCTGGTGCGTTTCTCTGTAAGTTTTGACGATATCGTCGCAGATCTGCTCAGGAAACTTCCCGACACTGGTTCCACCAAATTTCTGGACAACCCAGCCGGATTGTAGCGAGCAAAGTGAAGATACGGAGGCTGTTAAAGACATGATGGAGATTAAAGAGTCATAAAATGAAAAATTTATGCCGGTTCCGGGGAACACAAGGGTTACATTACGTAAGCGTGTGGTAGCTGGGCCGCCTTTGCATGGGTGAAGGGTTCTCTGGCTCGCGAATGAAGCTGGCTGGCGCGTGTTCGCTGGTACAGGTGTGCACAGACGGCGTGGCAGACCTGTGGAGATACAGGCCTGCTAGTTATCTGCGGTCGAGTGTGTTTGTGCGGCTAAGTATATCTGGCCTTCCAAGGGCTCGTGCCAATCTTTGGATTTTCCTGGTGGCGCATTTGCTAGCAGTACATGTGTGTGTCAACTTTCAGCCACTTCAGACAGACGCGTCGTCAATTATCTGTGACTGATCGTGGTTTGGACTAGCCGCTGTGCACTATGACCAAAACGGCCTTCTTACAGTGATGTTAGAGGGCGTGTGGCGTAGTTGGTAGCGCGTCTGCCTTGCAAGCAGAAGGTCATCGGTTCGACTCCGGTCTCGTCCATTTTTTTCCCCACAATATTTTTTTTCCTCCATGGGTTCCAAAGTATCAAAGCCCGCGCGGTCCTTCAAGCCTGCCAAGACGCTGGACCCAGCCCGGCTAGCCACCAGCGACCAGGACAAGTCCTTTCTCAAAAAAGCTGTTTCTCTGGGCATTGTGGACGTGCACGAGCAGCAGTTCCCGCAACACCACGAGTCGCTTGATCTACTTGAGAACAGAAAGCTTCACGAGCAGAACTCAGACCTCGAGACGCAGGTGGATTCCAGCAGACGGAGATTTTCGGGGTCCGCGGGAGGACTTCTGGCGAGCGAATTACTCACGAAACTAATCGACAGCTACAAGGCAAACCCAAAATCTTTCCAACCAGAGGCATACAAACTAAACGACACCACGTGGCGTAAACTCCAAAACATTCTGGATTCCAACATGGTTGGAGTTCCTCAACATGCCGTCAAGCTGGTCAAAAATCCAACGGGTGGTCAGGAACGGTTTGTGATCACTGGAAATACCCAGACGCATGAGCAGGAAGTCTCGGAAGCCGTCCGAAGCTTCCAGAGCAACCAGCTTCTAATGGGAGACAAGAAGAAGCGTGTCTCTAATAAAGCTACCAAGGAAGTGACTAGAGAGCTGTGAGTCAGCTCGAAATAAATTAATGGAGGGCGTATGTCAGTCTACAATTGCAGCTCTGACCTGGGTCTGCCGCTCAAACCAGCTGTCGATAGAGTCCCGCGGAATGACCTCTTTGCCCGTGGCCCGCTGCTTGATTTCAAACAAGCACTCGTCGAGCTTGATGTACTGCAATTGTGTCTGTGGCTGGGGATTTCCGTTCACCAGCTCTGTTGGCAGGTGCTGGATGCGCAGCCAATTGTCGAAGACACCAGGATACGCGTTTCCCAGTCCCCAGTGCTTCTCAAAAGCGTTGCTTCCAAGAATCCACAGCTTCTGGAGCCGCGGCAGGTTCTGGAAAAACCTGGTCTTGTCCTCCTTTATGAAAGACAGCTGGGTCTGTATGCGCATCGAGCGCAGGTTCGGAAACCGGTTGCTGAGAAAAAGCTCCCGAAACTGGGTCTGCGACAGCTGCTCGTGCAGTTCCACCAGGTCCTTTTCAAAACGGATCTCAAACGAGATTTTGTGCAGACTTCCAGCTTGCCGTTGGATGCCTGTCACATAGCGGTCCAGCAAGGTTTCCAGAGAAACTTGTTTCAGACAGTTGTATCTGACAATTAGGGAGAGCTCGCGCAGCGAGTTCGGTGGTAACCTGTTGAGAAACGTGCTCACAGAGTCGATTGGACCTTGGCGCAGGTCGAGTGTGAGAACCTTGATATGTAACGGGTTGAAGTGGTCTAGAATGCTGCCATCTTGGCTTGTTTCGTTCGCATTGACTAGACACACTGTGTATAAATTGTTCTCTAGTTTTTTAAGAATTGTATCTGCAGGACTGAAGACGAAGTTGACCAGACTCAGATGATTGAGACTGGTGTACAGGTCTAGGTGTTGGGTCTGGAGATCGCCAGACATGGACAGTTCGCTCAGTTTGATTTTTCGATGCGGTCTAACGAGCTCGAGCGACAGCAGGTCGGTCGGCTCGTCTATGAGAGTGGAGAGAAGAAGTCCCAGTTGGCCAGAGGGTCCAATTGATAGATGTTTCAGAGGAAAGGGGGATAGCCGATAGTTTGATTTTCGAAAGCAGTTCAATTTCAGACTGAGATTTTCGACTCGACTACTGATTGTGCGCATCAGGTCCAGAGCCACAGGCTGGTCGATCCGAAGAAAGGATAAATTAGTCATTAGGGGAAAGCGCGCAGCAAACTTCGACTCAAAATCAATAAACTCCTGCGGCAGAAATACAATCTGCAGTGCCTTTGTTCTCGCCAATCGGTCAGCAGTGCTGTTTAAAAATCCAACAATGTTTTTCTTTGTTCTTATAAATGTTTTAATGGTGCCCACCAAACGATCCCTTTGAATATACTCCAAATCAAACTGGGTAAAATTGTAGTCTATGACAATAGAACCATACAAGTGGCCCAATGATATTTCAGAGATCTCTCTGCTAGCTAGCGAAACCGAGCAGAGATCTAATTGGCCCAAATGACCACATATAATATTCCAGACCTCGGGAGGTAGCATAAATAAAAGAACACTTATTTATTTTATTTATTTAATTTATATTTATTCCAGATGGAAGGTATGACGGACTCCATCCATTCGGATGATTCATTCGAGTTCTACTCGAACTTGACACGTGAGTCGTTCCAGTACAATGTTGCAAAGCTGCCAAATGAGCAGTTCAGCCCGTCAGAGCTGCTCATACAAAGCTACAAATACTGGTCGCTGGACGACCTCGCGAGATCCCTGGGCTCGTTGCTGAGTGAGATTGACCAGGAGCTGATCGACCTGGTCAACAACGACTATCTGAATTTCATCGAGCTGGGAAACTCGATCGATGGGTCCGTGGACCTGATCCACGACTGCAAAATCGACCTGAGCAACTACATTCGCAATCTCTCGCTGTCCAACGTGAAGATCGACGCAGACCTGGACACAGTGGACTCGTTGATGAGCTACAAACGCAAACTAAGTATCTACAAGGCTCTGATAAACCAGATGATTATTCTAGAGGAACAGATGACTCTCTTTGAGAAAAAAATAGCCCAATCGAACGTCAAGGAACTGGTTATTCTCTTCTTGTCAATCATGAAAATTTATGCATCGCTCACCAAATACAAAAATCTGGAGATGGTGGCACTCGCCGGGAAGAAGATAGCCGGCATGAAAATCGAGCTCAGGTCGATTCTGGACGCCAAACTGAACACCTGTAAGGCTGAAGAAAAATTACAACTGGTAAAGATATACGGCGTTTTAGGAGAAGAGCGAGCATTGATTAAAACACTGAAATCAAACCCCAGTGTATCATCTATAAACAACTAAAGTCCTGCTGATTTTCGTAAATCCCAACGTTTTTGTAAACACTAGTTTGCACCTCCTCCCATATCTGGAACTTCAGCTCGTCGGTCAGTTCCAGGGTGTTCTTCAACACTTTCTTGTACAATATCTCGTCGCGTTTTGTGCCATCCTTTTTGCTTTTCTTGAAACCACTGATTTTGAGCTTGAATTCATGGCGACATTGGTGTTCAATCGCCAGATTGAGTAGATAGTTCTCGATGATGTTGCGCCACTCATACTTCAGAAAAACCGGTCCTGCGAATTGTAAAGCATGTCTTTGGCGCGCCTGTTGCACGATGTAGCGCGCGGTTCGAACCCTGAAGTTTTCATCCAGTCGGCTCTCTTTATAAATATCGGAATTCACCAAAGTTTGGACGTAGTCGTCATCTGAAGCGTCAAGCGGGAGTATCTGAATTCGAAACGTCATGGACGGGTAAGGCGAGACAATTTGGGGCACCTTTCCATTCCATTCGGGCCTCAGCTTATCCAAAATCAACAGCGAGCGCAGGTCGTTGAGTTCCCAGTCTTTGAGCCCTCGTTTAGTGAATGTTGGTCGTCCGTTGCCGAACCGCGATGTTTGCAAGTCTGGCGAATAGTACTCGCTGAAATCTTTCGGGATTGCGTCGGAAAGAAACAGGAACCCAGGAGCCATGGGCCGTGTTTCAGACATGTGTGTTTGAAGCGTTGTGTTGGTGTATATTTGCGTTAATTGACTGAAAAGCGATGAATCTGCCGTCTGGTTGGATAGGAAGGTTTGCGCGGTTGTTGTTCTCTGTAGACGCATCGGCTCACCATCCATCGACGAGTCATCCAATGAGTCCTGAGATGAGACGGTAATAGCTCGTCTTAGAGGCGAGGAACCGTATGTTAATGAGGCATCTTGCTCGAGTTGCGGTGTTGGCACTGCGGTTGTTTTAACACCGTTCTTTTCCTGTAATTTCTGTAAGTGACGTTGGACATCTTGCCGAGCCTTGACGTGAAACTCTTTGGGAGTTTTGTACAAGTCTTGGCCGTCCCTGCCAAAAAGCTTATAGCCGAACATGAGAAACGTGATAAAAATTGAGGAAAAAAAAAGAAGCGGACAAACTTTTCCTCAACAATAGAAATACGCGGGGTGCTATATGCGGAGCTTTAGAGGCACAGAAACTATATTTTTCCGAACCTGGGACGTTCCAGCCGAGAAAAGATTTTAGCAAGTCTGGGCTTCTGTTCCTTGGCCACAACCAGTGCCGGGTATCGATATCACTGAGAATAAATAGAGATATATTGAAATAAATAGATATAAATAGGTGGTGGTGGGGCATTTCTGACTTCGCTTGAGAGCAAGCTTAGCAAAAGTTACATCCGAACCACAGACTAGCGACCGTCCCGCTGTCTCTTGAGCTCCTCCAGCTCCTTCACTCTGCGTTTGAAATCCAAATACTGGCATTCCTCGTATTCGTGTCTCTCGTGAGTGCAGTTCCATGGAAGGAACCATCCCTCCTGGCGACATTTGTTCAACGGAACCAACAGCCGTGCACATCTATCCCTAAAAGCCAGAGGGATCTGGTGCTCCTTCATTTCTTCATGGGTCACTATGGTCAGCTCGCTAGCCAAACGGCATATACTTACATAATTCAGGGAACTCGTGAGCCATCTCCACTTTTTAAATATTTAGACACTACAAAAGTCTGCTTAAGTAATTATCTGTTTGACTTGTTTTTATTTTTTATTTCGCGTTTTGTATGGATCACCATAACTCGAGTCGTCAGATGTTGGGCGCGCGTGATTTGAACCAACAGGAGATCGAGGTGGTTGCGCTAAAGCCGGAGACTGCAGTTTCTACTCTGCAAGCTCCTCTGTCCTTTGTGCACAGTCAATACTCCCAGGAACAGAAACCCGATCTGAAGGAAGAGTTTCAGCCGCGACTAGTGATTGAACAGCTTGTTCTGACTAATTTCAAGTCGTATGCGGGCCGCCAGGTTGTTGGACCATTTCATACGAGTTTTTCGGCGGTCGTGGGGCCCAACGGGTCCGGAAAGTCGAATGTGATTGACTCTCTTTTATTTGTGTTTGGATTTCGTGCCACGAAAATGAGACAGTCCAAGCTCAGTGAGCTGATCCATAACTCTGAGAATTTTCCAGACCTTGGGTTCTGTCAGGTGGATATTCTTTTCAAAACGGTGATTGACAGCTACGACGAGAACGGTGAACTAAAGACTGAATACTTACCTGTTGCAGATCTTGTTGTGTCAAGGAAAGCCTACAGGACCAACTCCTCCGATTATTTCATCAACGATAAAAAATGCACATACACAGACGTTCAAAATCTACTGAAAGACCAGGGAATCGACTTGGATCACAAAAGGTTTCTAATTTTGCAGGGAGAAGTTGAGAGTATCGCGCAGATGAAACCAAAGGCCGAGGGAAACTCGGATGACGGGCTTTTGGAGTATCTGGAAGACATCATCGGTACCTCAAAATATAAGGGCTCAATTGAATCTAGCCTGACAGAGATTGAAGAGCTGAATGAGCTTTGTGTTCAGAAAGAGCATCGTTATGAGATTGTTGAGAAGGCTAAAAACGACTTGGAAGCTGGAAAAGAAACTGCCTTGAAGTTCCTTTGCAAGGAGAAGTCACTTGCGGACAAGAAGTCGATTTACACGCAGTGTCGTTTGTTGAAAGACGAAGAAATTCTGGAAAAACAAACACAGAAGCTCGAGTCTTTACAACAGAAACTAGAACAGGAAAAGGAACAAACGGAGCAGCATAAACTAGATATCAAAAGCTATTCAAGCAAATACGAAGAGGTCACCGAGCAGGTCAAAGCATTGGAAAAGCATCTTGCTTCTCTCAAAAACACGCATAAGAAGGTGGAAAAGGAAAAGGTTTCCATGGACGAGAAAATAAAGCACAACGAAAATAGGAAAAAGAAGGCTGTTAAAGCACTGCAGGCAAGCTCGACTCAGTTACGTGAGGCGGATGCCAATATTGTCGAACTCGAAAAGAACCAAGCGGATGTTCAGGTCCAGATTGAGGAGCTCAATGATTCTCTCGAAAAAGAGCAGAAAGAATTAGATGCGATCAAGTATGAAGTTTCAGATAAAACTAAGGATATAACCGCTGAAGTTGAAAAGTTGCAGCGAGAGTTGGAACCTTGGAGCGATAAGATCTCATCCAAACAGGGGACGATTGATATCAAAAAGTCAGAGATTGAAATTCTTAACCAAAAGAAGCAAGATCTGATGGTGGAAATCAAAGATCTCGAAAGTAGGGCTGAGGAGAAGCAGGAGTTGATCAAGGCTAAAGAAAAGCAGATTGCTCATCTGAAAAAGGAAAAACTCCACGTTTCGGAACAGATCAATCTTGGCGAGGTTGAAGTGAAGAAAGCCTCCGAAAAACTTAATCAGATGGAGTCCGAAACCAGCGCGCTCAGAAATAAGACCAATGATGTTAAAACCCGAGTCTCCAACACTCAATCGCGAAACAGAGTCATCCAGGCATTAACGCATCTCAAAAACTCAGGTAGGCTTTCGGGTTTCCATGGACGTCTAGGAGATCTGGGAGTCATTGACGACAAGTATGATGTTGCTGTCTCGACAGGTGGTGGATCGTTAGATGACATGGTGGTGGACAAAGTGGAGACTGCTCAACAATGCATCTCTTACATGAGAAAGAACAATCTTGGATTCGGCAAGTTCATCGTGCTTGAAAAGCTTAGAAAGTTCGATCTGTCCAGAATTAATACGCCAAACAATGTGCCAAGATTGTTTGACCTAATCACCCCTGATGATCCGAAATTTGCTCCTGCATTCTACAGTTCCATGTACAATACTTTGGTTGCTTCTAATTTGAATGAAGCCAATAAGGTTGCCTATGGTTCCAAAAGATGGAGAGTTGTCACTCTTGATGGCAAATTAGTTGATGTGAGCGGAACACTTTCAGGAGGAGGTAACAGGGTAATGCGTGGTGCAATGCGTCTGAAGTCTGCCAATAAAACAGGTTCCGACATTTCCCAGGCAGAGCTGGACGCGATGGTTGAAGAAGTTCATATGAAAGAAGATGCGTTTTTCAAGGCACAGTCTGCTTTCCAAGAGATGGAAAGTGCGCTGTCGAGCTTTAAAGAACGGCTTCCTGAGATAGACCTTGAAATCTCGAAGCTTTCTTTGGAAATCGATATGGACGAGCAAGAGATCAAAGAGGTCAAATCTCGATCTAAGGAAGTGGTTGCAAATAAGAAGCTGCTTTCGGATACGGAAGCCGCCATTGAGAAAGAGCTGAAGATCGTTCAGATATTGGAATCGGAAAAGAAGAGCCTAAAGGACGAATCCAAAGGACTCGAAGATCGGATATCAGAACTTCAAGAGAAAATTCTTCAGATTGGAGGTGTCAAGTTAAAGATGCAGAAATCGAAAGTTGAGTCGGTTTTGCAGAAACTTGAGATTCTCAATGAAAAGGAGTCCACTGATTCCATGCAACTGAGCAAGATGAAGAATCTGGTGACAAGACTGTCCAACCAGATCTCACAGAATGAGCTGGAAATCAAAGAGTCTGAGGAGGCCACACAAAAAATACGTGAGGACTACGAATTAACGTTGGTCAAATTCCAAGCCTCGAAAAAGGAGCTTGATGAGCTAACAAGCCAGATGGACGAGCTGGTAGAGAAGTCAGAGGAAATCAAAGAGGAACTCAATTTCAAGCAATCCGCCATTGCTGACCTGAGGAAAGAGGAAATTAAACTAATGACGGAAATCGAAAAGTGTGAAACGAGTATCAGCCAATGCAAACGCAACATTCATAAGATATCGGGCCAGATGGAAAACAACGAAAGACGTGAAATTGAGAACCTGATAACCTGGATGGACGACTGCGAAGAGAAGCGTCTTTTACTGGCTGGGGCTCCAAAGTATTCATTTGAAGATCTTAAAAAGATAGACACTGAATTATTGTCACAGGAAATCGAAGAGCTGGAGAAAGAGACCGAATCGATGATGGTGGATCTAGATGTTCTGCACGAGTATTCAAGGAGGTTTAAGGAATATAACGAGCGCAAGGCAGACCTGAATGAATCTGTTTCAACCAGAGACCAGATGAAACAGGTCTGTGAAGATTTGAAGAAAAAACGGCTTGATGAATTCATGGCGGGTTTCAACACTATTTCGTTGACTCTGAAGGAGATGTATCAGATGATCACAATGGGTGGAAACGCTGAGCTTGAGCTTGTGGATTCGCTTGACCCATTTTCTGAAGGCATTTTATTCTCCGTGATGCCACCTAAAAAATCGTGGAAAAACATTAGCAATCTGTCCGGTGGAGAGAAGACTCTTTCTTCGCTTGCTCTCGTTTTCGCTCTCCACCGTTACAAGCCTACTCCGTTGTACGTGATGGACGAAATCGACGCTGCCCTGGATTTCAGAAACGTGAGCATTGTGGCGAACTACATCAAAGAGCGTACGAAGAATGCTCAATTTATTGTGATATCTCTTAGAAACAACATGTTCGAGCTCGCTAAACAGCTGGTTGGAATTTACAAAGTGAGCAACATGACCCGATCCATCACAATCCAAAACAGAGACATAATGACGAGTTAGGATCGGCGACATTATTGGAGCTCTTTCAGCAATTTATCCACGTACTCCACGGGGGAGCTTTTACGTGGACGATGGAAGTATGTTTGCTGGACAACCTTTTTAGTTTTTCTGTCGGGACCTCTAACTGCTATGTCCTCGTCAGATGGTGCACACCGGATTCTAGACTCCTTGACCTCCACTTCCTGCGTCTCGTCCATATAAGACTCGGTCATAACCAGATTGTTACGGGTCTCTGGGGATGACAGCATCAGACATGCGATCAGTGTATAGTATGAATCGTTCACAGCGTTGTGTAGATACGAGTAGGGAATCCCTAACTTGTCTAGGATGTAACTCAGGGCACCTTTTTTGTGTCCAGGGAGCAGAGACTCCCACAAGGGTCTTGTGTCTGTGATTTTTATCGCACTGGGGAACTCCACGCCCCATTTCTTGAAAATGCGCAGGTCAGAGTCGAACCCATGGCCCACCACGATGGTTTTGGACAGATCCAGGTGATCAAACACGTTCTGCAAAATAAGTTTCGCCTGCTCTTTGTTGGCGACAATCGACTGTCCGGTGACATTGTTCATTCTGTTGTTGGGAACATAACGTTTGTTTTGGTATTTAAGTCCCTCTTCCAGAATAATGTGAATATTGACTATATGAGGAAACAATGCATATTTCTGATAAGTTGGTTTATAGATCGACAAGCCGATCTCAAGAACCTGTGCTGGCTTGAACTCATAATTCTCCAGATCTATCGAAAGAAGGTTATATTCGCGAGAATTTATCAGGCTTAAGGAATCAGCGACAGACAGCACGCCGGATAAAGATTGTAGATCAGATAGTCTCGCATGTTTGGGCTCTAAGGAGTCTATTGTTTTCGAGAGATCATGCTCCACCTGCGGTGGCTCGACCTTCGAAGAGAATTTCAGGCTCCTTGAGGGCTTGTATACGCCTAGAACGTATGGTACACGAGCACCGCGAGAGGCAGCTTGTTTCATGTCAAGCACAAAATTTTAAAATATTATTCCGCTTAAGTATCATCGACGCGCCGTTCGACGCCTGTCCTTCTATTACTATGTACTGAGTATAATTACTTGGATCTGGTGAGCACAGAGTTGGTGAGCATCTCCAGGGCATTGCGTGCGTCCGAGTCGGGCACACAGCGCAAGTTTTTGAGGGCCTCGGAGCAATATTTCTCGGCCAGCTCTCTGGTCTTTTCCACTCCTTTGGCATCGTGCACTGCTTTCTTGGCGAGCTCGATATCTTCTGGTTTGGAGAACTTGCGTCCAATCATAGGACCGAGTTCGGGTTTCTCCTTCCAAGCGTACAGCACAGGAGCTGTGGCCAGGCCCAATTGCAGGTCTGCTCCTGCTGGCTTTCCTAGCATTTCTGCAGTGGTAGTGTAATCTAACATATCGTCCACGATCTGGAAGCAGAGACCCAGGTTCCTACCGAACTGGTAGCAGTTTTCAATCACGTCTTCGTTGCATCCTGCCAGAATGGCGGCAGATCTGGACGATTTCGACATCAATGAGGCCGTCTTCAGATACGTTTTATGCAGATAGTATTGAAAGGCAGCTTCGACATTTTCCTCGTGAGAGATCTTCTTGGGAGCACTCACAGAGTATTCGTGAACTTCAACGGGCACCTTTCCTGTCGGTTCTGGTATCTGTTTGATAGAGCCCCCATCCTCTATTTGACTGAGATTTGGTTGCATCACGGTATTTTTCAGCTGCATAAACTCCCCCTCAACCAGGTTCGCAATGGCAGTAGACATCAGCTCCACAACTTCGCTGTTTCTCAACCTTCCAAGCGAAACCGATGCTCGGCCCAGAAGAAAGTCACCGGCCAGAATGGCCATCTTGTTGCTGAACGCCACGTTTCCAGAGTCCCTGCCCCTTCTGGAGTCCGAGAAGTCGATCACGTCATCATGCAGAAGAGAAGCCGTGTGGATCATCTCTGTAATTTCGGCCAGTCGTCTCTGTTTGGGCAGAATTCCGTTTTTCAGGTCCTTTTCCTTGTATTCATCTCTGCTCATCATTGGCTTGGACAATGGGTTCAGGATAATGTCTGGATTGATCCCGTGCAGAACCCTCAGCGGACTGATCGAGTCCAAAGGATTTTGGCCGGCAAACGAAAAAGCTTTTGGGGTCCCTTTGAACTCTTCCTGTTCGTTCACGTCATATGGATCGATGGCTATGCGAGTCCGTTCGGATTCGGGGATCTTAGCCAGCGCCTTGGAAAGCAACAAGACAATCAGCGGTCTCACGTTCTTTCCCTCTGCCTCAAAATAATATGAGGCCACTCGATTTAATGTTGGATGCCCCGAACCAATGAGCGCAGCAATGTTCTTTGCCAGGACCTTCATTTCTCCGGACACCATGCTGAAAGGATCGAATTTAGAGCCCATTGAGGGCTGGACCATTTTTTCGGCCGTCTCCACGGCCGTGATAAATGACGAATACCGCCTAACGAGGGAAACTGGTCGCAACATGCAATGGGGAATTCAGAATAAATATTTGATTTTTATTTTCTTCAAAGAATATTTAAAATAGCTAATTATTCGCTAAATATTTTATTTTCTCGCATCTCCAATGGACTGGATATCCTCCTTTCCCCTGACGCGACATGTGTTGCAACTGACGAAAAAACAGCTCTGCTACATTTTGAAGAGTGGGAAGGTTCCGAAGCACATAGGGTTCATCATGGATGGAAATAGACGATATGCGAAGATCAACAAGATGGAGACAAAAGAAGGACACAACGCTGGGTTCGATACTATGGCACAGCTGCTGGAGATCTGCTATGATTGCGGTGTACAGGCGGCCACTGTGTTTGCATTTTCGATCGAAAATTTCAGCCGGTCCGAGTACGAGATCGAGTGGCTCATGAAGCTTGCCAAGTCCAAGATGAAGCAGTTGGTGGACAACGGCGAACTCTGCGAAAAATACGGAATCAAGATTCGCATTCTCGGGAACCTCAAACTGCTCCCGGCAGACGTGCGACAGGCGCTGTTGGAGGCACAGGAGATCACCAAAAATAACAACCGGGCAGTTTTGAACATTTGCTGTCCCTACACTGCAAGGGACGACATGACGCAGTCCATCAAAAAAATCATCACATCGGGCTATGAGGCCGACGAGATCTCTGAGGAGCTCATCAGCGAAAATCTATACACAGGCGGGCTTCCGAAGCTCGAGCTGTTGATACGAACGTCTGGGGTTTATCGTTTAAGCGATTTCATGCTTTGGGAGGTGGTGGACCCCGAATGTGACATTGAAATCTTGTCGGTGCTGTGGCCCCAATTCACCCCGCTGCTCATGATTTGGATCCTGTTCAAGTACGGATGGAACAGGACGGGAAGATCGCGCAGAAACAAAAAGCTACTTGAACGAACTGAAAAGGATGATTAACCTATCTGATCTACTTTAATACACTGTATTTAGGCCCGTCGGTTATTTGTTGAACTTCTGGGCGCTCTCGAATTCCTCCTTGAATTTGTCTGCATTCTCCTTGTTTCCGAAACGGATGGCCAACGTCTGGGCCTCTGGCGTTCCGTCACTCACGTCTGCAGTAACACTGTAAACCCAAGAACGGTCAGATCCAACATTAGGGGTCAGCTTGTACTCTGGAGCAATGATGTGGTTGGCACAAACCTTCAACGTCTTGTCTCTTCTCATCAAAAGTCTGACCTTCTTGGACTCCTTGTGCTGCAAGAACTTGACGTCTCCTGTTCCTCTCTCCTTCCACTCCTTAGAGTCTGGGTGGAACTTGAACAATTTAGCGCGGATCTTGAACAAAACCTCCTCGTTTTCCTCGTTGGTCTTGACCTCCACCTTCTCCAGCTGAACCAAAGGCTCAAAATGGATATCGTCGTTTTCAGGCTCCTCCTCCTCGTCTTCCTCCTTTGGTTTTGTTTCAGATTCCTTCTCTTCCTTTTCTTCTTTCTCTTCCTTTTTCTCCTCCTTCTTGGCACTGGCACCTCCAAACATCGCAAAAACGTTCGAAGTTGGTGGCTTCAATGCTGGTTCCTCGCTTTTAGGCACGCTGGAGACGGGTTTGTCTTCACTCATGTTGTCAATTAGTGATCTATTTTTCGCCATTAAATTTTTTACAGCAGGGTAACACAACAAACCTTCCAGCTCGCTCCGTCGCGGAATGGTGCTCAAAACTTGGATTCCGGCACCCTGCAAGCCCTAACAGGCCCAAAAGCACTATTTGATACTATCTGACACTATGTGGCCCACCTGTCTGGTTCCGTGACCACCACGGGCCCGCTTTTTTTGGCAACGTCTCCCCGTGAGGCTTGCTTGTGCTTATGTAAGCAAACGTCGTCACAAGCCGTTTTTCCCCCCATCTCTGGAGTATCCATTGTATTGTTTCTTGAGATGTGTGCTTCTCACAGAAGAATGTCGTCGCTTGACGATGTTGATCCATTTGCGAATGCTGATCTTTACTACGGCCCCAAGACAGATCCGTCCAAGTCGGACAAGAACTCGCGGTACGGCCGCACTAGGACTATGTCTGCGGTGATCCCTAATAGACGTTTATTCCAACAAATGCAATTTTCGCCCGGTCCGGGTTTGGAGTCACGCTCCAATGGCAATTCGGCTTTTGACTTGCTTAATCACTCGAGTGATGGCGGATCAGACAGCTCGGAGTCTCCCAAAGAGGTTCCCTCGGGCTTGGTGTCTCCATCGGAGTCTACGTCATCTCTTGTCCGAGGCCACAACATGGAGGTGGCCAATTCACACCAACTTTACTCTCTTCCTGCGAGCTCCTCCGGCAATTTGGGGGGACAGGGCAGCAATTCAACGCTGCGCAGAAGAGCCTCTGCAGATGATTCCTCCAGCACCAGGAACTCTAAACGGTTTTTCATCAGTGACATTGATGCCACGTTAGAGGAATTATTGGAGAATGAGGACACAGACAGAAATTACCAGATCACCATTGAGGACAGTGGTCCAAAGGTCCTCAAGCTGGGAACTGCAAATTCTAACGGTTTCAAGCAATATGACATTAGAGGCACCTACATGCTGTCTAATTTGTTGCAGGAGCTGACCATTGCCAAACGGATGGGACGTAAGCAGATGATTCTGGACGAAGCTCGTCTTAATGAAAACCCAGTGAGTCGTCTGCATCGGCTCATTTCGAAAACGTTCTGGAAAAACCTGACCCGTACTCTGGATGCGAACACCGTTATAGACATGGCATTAGACACCAAGATTGACACACCCGAGGCCAAGCTTCCTAGAGTGTACATTCCTTACAACCAACAAGAGCTGTACAAGTACTATGAAAATCTAGCCGAGAGATGCCCCCAGCACAACTTGCAGGTCGAATATCTTCCTGAACATATCGATGCTGATTTTATTAAATCCATCAACCACAAACCGGGTCTTCTAGCCCTGGCAACAAGAAGACACGGTAAGGAATATGGAGATTTGGAAGGCTATCCATATGTTGTTCCCGGCGGCCGTTTCAACGAACAGTACGGCTGGGATTCCTACTTTGAGACGCTTGGGCTTCTCATCTGTGATAATCTAGAGCCATGCATAGGTATGTGCGAAAACTTCATATTTGAAATTGAGAACTACGGCAAGATCCTGAATGCGAACAGGTCGTATTATCTCGGTAGATCTCAGCCACCGTTTTTAACAGACATGGCTTTGCAGGTTTTCAATTACATTTATCAGAAGGATGGAGTTGAAGAGCTGGATTTCCTTGAAAGATCCGTGAGGGCTGCAATTAAGGAGTACTGGACCGTCTGGTGCTCGACCCCAAGATTGGATCCGGAGTCTGGTCTATCTTGCTACCATCCTGATGGAAAGGGTATTCCTCCTGAGACCGAAGCTACTCATTTCTGCGCAGTTTTGAAACCTTACTGCGAGAAATACGGTGAGACGTTTGAGGATTTCACAAGGAAATACAATGATGGAGAAATCAAGGACCCAGAGCTTGACGAATATTTCCTCCACGATCGTGCCGTTAGAGAAAGTGGACACGACACTTCTTATAGGTTGGAAGGAGTTTGTGCGCATCTAGCCACCGTTGACTTGAACTCATTGCTTTATAAGTATGAGAAGGATATTGCATTCATCATTCGCAAGTACTTTAATAATCACTTGGAAGTTGGTGGAGCAATTGAGACTGCAGAAAAGTGGGAGTTCCATGCTGAAGAGCGGAAAGCTCGAATTGACAAGTATTTGTGGAACGAGGAAAAGGGGATGTATTTTGATTACAATGTCAAAACCAAAAAACAGAGTCTTTATGAGTCTGCTACCACGTTCTACCCGCTTTGGGCCAAACTTGCCTCTAGGGAGCAAGCAAAAGCGCTTTTGCAGAAAGCACTTCCGAAGCTTGAGGTGTTTGGTGGCATTGTCAGTGGAACGAAGGAGTCCAGAGGTGAAATCGGGCTCGATAAGCCTTCCAGACAGTGGGATTATCCGTATGCCTGGTCTCCACATCAAATAATGGCATGGAAGGGATTCCAGAACTACGGCTACGGTGCGGTTGCAAAACGACTTTCGTATAGATGGTGCTATCTGATTACACTTGCGTTTGTGGACTTCAATGGTATTGTGGTGGAGAAGTACGACGCCACATCGACTCTCGAGCCTCACAAGGTGGACGCTGAGTACGGAAACCAAGGATCAGATTTCAAGGGAGTTGCAACCGAGGGCTTTGGATGGGTGAATGCCGGGTTCCTAATAGGATTGGAGAATCTGGATAAGACCGGTGTTCGGGCTTTAGGATTGGTCACGTCTCCAACAGACTTTTTCGCCAAAATGAACGAGGCCGAGAAACAAAGCTACGCTATTCGTGCAAATTAAATATGTCAAAATAATAAAAACATATCACAAATAAATTGATATTTGATTTTGATCCTTTTTAACGTGTCAATGAAACTCAAAGTCATTGTTGATAAACCCATCGAGCTCCGCAAGGTTCTTTCATTTTTGGCTGCGCTGCGCAAAATGTGCGTGTTTCGCTTCACTCCGCAACAGCTCATAATAATATCGACAGGCTTGAATGAGCCCACTGTTTGGTGCAAGCTCGATACCAGTATTTTCCAGCTCTGCGAGGTCGATTCGACAAGAGATAACGTAATACCCTTTGAGATTAACATTGATCCGGTCTTACAGGTCCTGAAAAACTACGAAAAGTCCAACGTCTCGAGTAACCTCGTGATTCGCTTGCAAAGACGGCCTTCCAATGGCGTTGAGATCAAAAATAAAGCGGCCGCGTCGCTGGCCTTTTTTTACACGGAGCAGATCACTGCCAGCTCTGACGTGAGTCACTCGTTCAACGTCCCAGTTCGCCTACTGAAGATGGACAGCGACCTACGGATAGTTGAGCCTGCGATGGATACGATGAAACTGGCCATGAAACTCCCGATGCGTATTTTGCCTCTATTGAAGAGGCTGGAGCGCTACAAAACTTCGGATCTGATTGCAATCACAGGAAATCAGCTTGGAAACCTCAAGTTTGTCATAGAGGAGGAGCAGCGAAAGATCATGATCCAATGGAAAGAAAAGCTGGACGTTTTACCAGACGACGAGGATTCGCAGTCACAGAGCTGGGACGCCAGCGCTCTCCATCCGATATCTTTGAAAGTTAGGCTGAGACATTGGAGTATAGGCGCAAAACTGCTGGAGCTTTGCGATGCCATGTCGTTGATCATCCATGCGCAGGGCGGAATATTACATTGTTACATTGACATGGATCAGAAATGTGATATTGCATACTATTTGAATGGGGTTCAGACAGATTGAGCGCATCAAATCTGTTTGCTAGCAAATTCCTTGATGAATTCGCACAACAACTTCACACTCTCCACAGAAACCGCGTTGTATAAAGAGGCACGCATTCCGCCCACCGAGCGATGTCCCTTGAGTCCAGTGAGTTGTTTTTCCGCAGCAGCATTAATAAAGTCGGCTTCGTTGCCGTTCTTCAGAGTGAAAACAACGTTCATTTTAGATCTCACAGACTTCTCCACTGGAAGATTGTACACGTCAGGGAACTGGTCCAAAGTGTCGTACAACAACTTTGCCTTGAGTTCATTCAACTTTTGCTGCTTCTCCAGGCCTCCATTTTTGATTAGCAACTGAAGGACGAGATCAACAATGTGAACAGTGAATGTTGGAACAGTGTTGTACGCCGAGCTGTTTTTCACAACGATAGGGAACTCGAACGCAATTGGGGTCAATGGAATATTAAGCTTTGTGAGTTCCTCATCTGAGGGATAATCAAGCAGGCTCTTCTTGATGATGTAGATTGCAATACCTGCCAGACCAACGTTTTTCTGAGCACCACCAAAGATACAACCGAATTTAGAAACGTCAACTTTCTTAGACAGGAAGTTCGACGACATGTCAGCAACAATTTCCACGCCAGGGAACTTTTCGACCGGGAATTTTTCGAATTCCACACCGTTAACTGTCTCATTGTCACAGTAATACAGATATGAGGTGTTCGAGAGATCCTGAGGAATGTCCCACTTTTCCACCGAGGAGATGGAGCCAAATTTTCCCTCCAGTTTCTTCACATCCAACACAACGTCTGGCTCCAGTCCCAATCTTGCTGCTTCCTCACAAGCCTTTTTAGACCAGGTTCCGGTCACAACATACGCTGGCTTACCCTTCTTACCAGTTTTCTTGGCAAATGACGCGCTCAAGTTGGTGGCAATGGATGAAAATCCCGTGGTTCCACCTCCCTGCATGAAGAAAACCTCGTGGGTATCTGGGATATCGAGCAATTCAACCAAATGTTTACGGGTGCTCTCGATTATGTTCGCACCAGCAGCTGACCGATGGCTGATCTCGCCCGCTCCAAGGCCGATATCTTGGAAGTTGATCAGGTCTTGAGCAGCCTGCTGCAAAACACTAGTTGGAAGAAGCGCTGGACCAGCTCCAAAGTAATTTGGTTCCTTTCTTTCTAGCGACATAGTTAAGAGTCAGAAATACTAATTTAATATTTATTGTCACCGATTTATAAGCACAGCCTTATTAATTACCTATTCTTTCTTCACCACGTCAGAGAATTTGTTGTACAGGTCGGATTTATCAAACATGACTCCCTCGAACTTGCCGTCATTCAAAACCTCGACTGAGGTCAGATAGTCGAGAGGACAGAGCTTGGGCCAGTTCACGAATTGCACTCCATTCTGCAGCATGTGTCTCAGGGAGAGAACGGCAGCTGCCAGCATCATTCCATTGATAGTCAGGTTCTTGAAACTGGAGAACGAGCCGTTGGGCAACAGGGTGGTCAGGATAACAAAACAAACCGAGCTGAAAAGCACGTAAGGTATGGTCTGCGTGAAAGCTGGTCTCAGATCTTGGAACGGAGACGTAGCTATTTCATACGGAAGAATATTACCGAGAAACAGGTCGTAGCCATCCTGTCTTGGGCCGTCTCTATAGTTGTTCTTCGCGTATCTTGTGATCGAATTCAGCAGGTCATTCAAAGCCCCCTTCTTGGTTCTCTTTCCCGTCCTGGTGAAATCTGTTTTCAGAGCCCCAGTTCCAGAGTAGGCCTTGGAGACGATATCAGCGTTGTCTGCCCAAATGTTCATGAAAATGAAATTGAACTTTGGATCCACAACCTCCCAAGCCTGATCGTTCTGGATTAATCCACTTTCTGTCAGTTGATGCTGCAGATAGAATCTGGCAAACTCGGACTGAACAACGTTGGTTCTATCTAAACAGTCCATGCAGTTTGTTCTGACGGTATGGGATTGTTTTCTGGCGACCACCGTTTTCTCCGAAATCTTCACCACGGAGTAGTCAGTCTCAGATAATCCATGTTTCTTCAAGTAATCGATCAAGAGCTTGACTCTGTACCATTTCATATTTTTGCATTCATGATGGAAGTCAAAATAGGTGTACTTGATGTTTGGGTCATCCAATGCAGTCACAGCGCTTTCATAAGCCAACTTAACAGGCTGCTCATATCCCGACTGGTTCACCAGGTTCACGAGATACGTGGATCCATACTTCTCAATCATTCGACTGAAATGCTTTCTAGTTGGAGTGTAATCTGTTTGGCCCAGAAGAAGATTAGGTTTGTACTTCAGATTGTTCATCTCAGCCCAGTAAACGGGAACAGAGCCTCTGGTTTGCAAGTATGAGTAAGCCTGGTCGCCCTCTGCAGTGTGAACCACCAGAACCTGCTCAGTCTCGTTGAAGTTTGCAACGTTTCCGTCGCAGTCAATTCCACGACGGAAATATCTAGTTCCTGCCCGGAAACGCGATCTTCTCGTGATCAATCCGAAAGTGACAGGCTTCATGTTGATTTTGGTTTTCACAAAATGTGCGTATCCATAGATAACCGGTAGAACAAATTGAGGTGCCGATTTGATCAACTCTTGAGAAACAAAATAATTCCACATAAACTCAGAGTCATAACCTTTGTCTTCCTGCTTGACCAAAGGCCTGGTGAGATCGTAGTCTCTAGAAAAGGCCAATGAGGCAGAATTCAAGTGGGATTCCAGAAGCTTGAGATATTTATCCTCATCTTCGTCCAACTGGAAACGGTTGGAGTTCAGAGGCAAGACCTTCGTCGAAGTCACTTTGTGAACAGTCTTGCCGCCGTATATCTCGCCGGTTTCGCTTGCCCCCGTAATGACAATCAGATAATGTCCAATGTGTAGATGGATCACACCTATGATACCCACGATCGACGTGGGAAGCTTGTCGCTGATGTGCTTCTCTGCGTCGACCAGCTCCACATTGCCGGAACCAGTGACTAGTAGTGACTGAATGCCTCCCGAAAAGGAACCGGTCACCAAATACCCGTCCGAAACTTCAACCAGAGAAAGAACAGAGGAAGTCATGTACAACTAATTATTATTTATACGTAAGCTGTTTCCTATCACACAAACATCCTTACACCACATAGCTTCAGTAGTCCAGCACGCTGCGCTTAGGGAACTCGGAGATGCTTGGCACCGGGATCTCGGGCACCAAATACACGAGTCCGTTATCGTCGATGCGTTCTCTGTCCTTTTCGCTGATGTTGTAGATCTCGGCCACATGGGTCTTGAGCAGCTGCTTGACCTCGACGTAGTTTTTCTGGATCTCGTAAGCCTGGGCCATCATGTTCCGTCTTACAAGGCCTTCTATTAGCCGCAAAGCCTCGGGCTCAGTCTGGTTGAGCCTATCAAGCAGTCTGCCCACAGATTTGACCAGATACTCCTCCTCATAAATTGTTCCCTTCTTTCCTCTGGCCTTTTTCCGTTCCTCTCTTCTTCTGTTCTTAGCCGTGCGACGAGATGCCCCCGTCTTCGCAGTTCCCTGCGTTTTTCCTGTGTACCTGGTGAAGAACGACTCTTTGGTCGACGTTTCCGAGGCTGCAATGGAAACGTTGTCGGGCGTGTCGTTCTCAGCCAGCTCTCCGTAGTAGGCAAACGGATCTTCCTGCTTCTTGGACCTTAGTTCTCGTAGTCTGGCCAGCTGGGAATTAATTTGACCCTTGCAGTCAGCCAACAGTTCCGCAATCACAGCAAATCCCTCACCCAGAGCAGGGTCGATAACCTCCGCAACAAGTTCCTGCTGTCCCTCCTCATAACACACCATCATTGCATGGTCGTACTGGTGGTTCTTGCAGTACAGCCTGAGGGCCTCGCGGACGTTTTTGAGGAATTTCAGCTCTATGTAGGCCGCAGAGGAGTACTCGTGGTTGTCGCTCAGAAGCGCAACCAAACGAGAACATGTCTCAACCAACAGCTGTTCGTCGTGAACAGCCAGAGTCACAGCCTGTCGCCAGTTTCTAGCCAAGACATAGTTCTCCAGTGCCTCCTGTTTGAGGCCCAAAGTCTCATAGGCCAGAGCCGCGTCGGCGTATTCTCTTTTCTCGTGCAAGTAGTCGGCGTACGCTTTCATCACAGCGTCATATTTCTCTTTCTTGTATCGGAAAAGTCCCAGAGCGTGAGTATACAGACTGTATTCGGTGACATAGTCCAAAATCTCGTCGTCTATCTCAGGGCTTTCCTCGTAAGGAATCTGGACGAGGGAGTCCAACGCTTTCTCGAACTTTTTCAAATAAGTGTCGATTGTAAACTTGCGACGGAGCTCGGTCTGGACGTGCAGTTTTTGCAGGAACGGCAGGTACTCTTTTGGATCCTTTTGAGACTGCTGTGCAATGACCAACGTCAACGGAACGTCGTAGATAGCCAGGGCCTCGTTGTAGAGCATGTTGACGTCCAGCAGGAAACATAAATGCTGGACAGCTTTTTCTGTGTCTGACTCGTTCTTGAACGAGCCAATCAGCTCCAGAGCCTGGACAGTCTTGGGTGGGTGCTGACAGGCATACGCAGTGATGATGGTTTGAAGATACTTCGACTTGTATGCGGGAGCTGACAAAACAGAAACAACAGCCTCACAGATCTTGCTTATTTTGTCCTTGCCAGTAGGCTTGACGTATTCCGAGATGTTCATACTCTGGAACGTCTGAGTGGCAGCCAGCATCTGGTCGCCTGATCTTTCTGTCTCTTGATACTTTGTTTCAACCACGTCTTCCTCCAACAGGGTGGAGAGGAAAAGCTCAATGTACTCTGGTTTTTTGATCTCCTTAATAAAATGCTCCACGTTGTTGAAAAATAGCTGCGAATCGTAATCGTGCAGGATATCCAACGCTATTCTGTGAGTTCTGCAGACAACAAACGCTTTTTCGTAGTCTTTATTTTTGATGTGCTGGCGAACCTCCGTCAAGATCATGATTCTGGGATGGATAGTCTCGAGGTTTCCACGAGGAGCCTGCAGAACCACGCTGGCTTTGGACGGGATTGCAGTCACCAGCAGTGCACCACGTTCGACCATCCGTGTTCTTTCATCGTCCTGATTCTCGTCAAATGGCTGCTGTGTGATCGAAGGGTCTAAATGGACAAATTTCAGCTGGTGCTTGGCTGTCGTGTAAAGCAAGTGAGAATCTGTAATTAACATCGACGTGACACCCGAGCAGGCAAGCATATTGTTAACGAAAAGTTTTCCCGTGGCAGACAGTCCAAAACACACGTAGCCCTCGCCGATTTTCGCCACCTGGTAGTCGGAGCACAGCTGTGGAAACTGAGCGAGTTTCGTTGTTTCGAAGCTCTGGAGGTCGAACAGATAAACAGAACCATCGGTGGCTTCATAGGTGAGGTCCAGGAAATCGGCTGTCGGTTTCAACAGAACCGGTTTTGGAGGAAGAACGTCCACAATGGTGACTAATTTGGTCTGCTCGATGTCCTGTGTGCTGAAGAAAGCTATTCTGGAAATCTGGGCGGTGTCAAAAAGAACGGCTACCATGTTTTCTCCGGCACAGCTCACCTGTCTTGGACGGTCCAGTGGCTGGCAAAATTCGGTTTTTGGCACGGTGCACCGCAGAGCCGGCTGGCTGCCCTTTATTAGGGACGAAAGCTCAACCGTGGCAAGACTCAACTCCGAGTAGCTGAGAAGTGCAACCGTGGAGTTCGAGCTCGAGCATGCAACATCAACGAGATTGTGGTTTATCCAGACCTCCAGTAAACTGGCCGGCGGAGGAACGTTGGCTAGCGCCAGAGGAGTTACCTTGCACTCCATACCATCTGCAACCAGAGCCATACCGACATCTTTGGGAGAGCAAGTAGGCCCCAAACCCAGAGACAAGGCCATGTCCACAATTTCTATACGTTTTCCGGAGCCGAACATGATCCGGGTCGGGTTTTCAGGATGGAACTTCATGAAATGGATATCTTCTCCAACAGCGGTGTATATCTCCTGCTTCAAGTACCAATGGTAATTTTTTGTAGTCCATATTTGGATCCTGTCAAACAGCCTAAATGCCAACATCTCGCTGTTACAGGACCAGCTCAGACCAAGAACCTTGCCCGTCTCAGGTAGTCTGGTCGTGAACTCACCGTGTCTAAGACCGTTTTTCTCGAAGAATATAAGGTCCAAGACTGGCTCGTTGATCTCCTCCTCAAACCGTCTGCGAGTGGCAGCTATAAGCGAGCCCTGAGGCTTCCATGCAAGAGGCTCTTCCTGGCCGTCGACCGCCTCAGAACAGGAAAAAAGCTCACCCTCGCGCGAATAGACACGAATCACTCTTCGTTTATGGTCCGGCTCGATCTCTTCGATGCTGCTCAAACTCAAGAAAAGAGAATCACCACGCCACGAAACCTGACTCTTTAACGTGTCGAAGGACGACAGCTGGCCCTGCTGGATCTCAGCAACGGTAGGATCGTGTAAAATAGCATTGTCGCTGTCGATATTAAGACCTGCATTTTTCAGAGCCATGCGTTCTCTCTCGAGCTGTTTAGCTCCTTTACCTTTGAACTGTGTCTCCTTCTTTCCCCAGCCGACGGAGACCTGTGTGCTGGTGTTGACCTCGTTGGGATTCAGGTATTTCTCAGAGATTGGCTCAAACATCCTGGTCAGCAACAGCAAGTTGTCTTCTCCAGTCAGAACAGCCAGTGTCTCTTCGTCCGGAGACCACTCGGCACACTTGATGCCACTGTCGATGGATCCGACTATCTCAGCTATCGTAGTATCGGAATCAGGCATGGCCCCGTCATATATAGCACTCATAATATCACCCTGCTCAAAGACCAACACCAGCTGGCAGGTGTCAGGAAAATGCGCAAAGGAAATCATCTTGTCAAACTGACCAACAGGCAGCGAAGCAAGGACATTGACTTGGCCGGTTTTCATGAATTGCTGGATTTCGATCGTCTGGCTCTCTTGGGACCCAAGAACAATTGTCAGGGAGTCCGAACTCACATCAAACACCGAATCCAACAGCTCAAGGTCAGGATATGTCCGAGACTCCGGTATCACCTGGCCTATATTCAAGACTCTCAGATTCTTCATTACTGCTTGATTGAGTGCCAAATAGCTCGATTTCAATAAATATTTTGATAATTTTTTCTTTGCATTACATAATATTTTCTTCTATATACATTAGCGTCTTTTGGCCAGAGCTCTGTTGGCCCAACGGGCCTCGACCACAGACCAATCAATGCAGTTCCACACGTTTTCCAGGTATTGAGACTTTCCAAACACTCCGTAGTCTCTCAGATAGAACGAAGGATTGCTTCCAATAGACAACAGTGGTTCGTAAATGTATTTCAATGGATCGTAAGTTTCTTGAGCTTGTTCCAGCGAGGGAATATCTATTTTGTACATGCTGAACGACCCATCGTCTTCCGACGACTCTTGTGTCTTTTGTTGCTTGAATGCTCTTGCGTTGGTGACCTGACCTGCTCTGAAATGGTGAGGAGTTCCGTGGTTGTAGGTGTTGACAATGGCCAAAGAGGAGAAACGGGTCAGGTCCCGTGAGTCCTGACCAAGCTCTGGCTGTCTATATTTGAAAACGACCCATGTGTATCCATTTCCCTTGATGGACTTGGCAGATGCCAACAGTTGTGTCTTGAACTCCAAAACACTTCCGAACGATTCTTCAATTTGGTCCCGGATGTCCGATTCAGGGGAGTTGGAGATCTCCGAAAACACGTCTGGGGTTTTGTAAAGCTCATCGATGCCCATTTTCTCCACCTTGTTCTGCACATTGGGTTTCAACGAGGAAAGGAAATAGTGCAAGTTGTAAATGGCGGAAGCATTCTGGAACACAAATTGCTCGGTTGGCTTTTTGGCAGTCTTCGAGAGAAGCTTGTAGTATTTGTCTATTGTGGGGTTGTTGGTTGTGACAGCAAACTCCTCCATCAGCTTAGAAGGCGAGGTCTTCTTTCCCTTGAGGAAAACGTTCTTATTGGAATTGTACTCCACGAAACTGGCCTCCAGCGAGCTTCTCATTGGTGATTCCGAAATTCCGTACTTCAAATCATCCAATCTGATGGCCGTCTGGTCTGTCCATATGTCCTTGAGCACAGACTCACTGAACAGTCCAGGGATTCCTTGATGGTCGGAATTATCCACGATCGGCAGGGAAGGAACGGTGATAGCCGGTCCAATTGCCTCAGACGAACGGCCAGCATTTGCCTCGATCTGGCGACACGCCGATCCAGCACTAAACGCCCGGCGCGCTATCGACGAACAAGAAAGCGTCTTTCCCAGCATTTGAGCAGATGTCGAGAGTGTTTAAAAAATTTAGTTGTAATTTACACGACAGGGTAAAAGATAAGAATGTGTACAGTTTGAAGCGCCTGATGTGTGTTTTCGATGCCAGAGACACCCGAAACGGACGGCTACCAAACGAAGAGTAATTGAGCATAACCAGACCCAAAACGAAGGGTAGAAGCGCCTTTTCGAGGCGCACACCGTGTCGGGAGCCAAAATAAGTACAGTTACCCGGCCATCGTTTGAGAGGCGAATTTTTGCAACGAACATTTTATTGGGAAAGCTGTAAAATAAAACAAGTAAAGAGCAACGGACCGGGCCTTGTTTTACTCAAAACAGTTTTAGATTAGTCTTCCAGACCTCCCTTGTACCCTACCCATTTTCTCTTAGCGGTAGTTATATTTTCAAGAGCAATCAGTAACAGCGGGTATCGAAGTTACGCGTTGCCTTCATCTTCCGATAAACAGGGAAAAACAACAACTGTTACTTACGCAAGCCACGCGATAAAGTCTCCATAGACTCCTGTGCGTGTTAGATCCAAAACTTGTCACATCCGTCACCTCTTGTCACTGCAATTAACACACAAGCCCCATCATGGCTGAACAAGAAGCAGACATTGAATCCATCATTGACAGACTTCTCGACGTGAGAGGTTCCAGACCTGGAAAGCAAGTCCAGCTACAGGAATTCGAAATCAGATATCTGTGTACAAAAGCTAGAGAGATATTCATCAGACAACCTATTCTACTAGAACTGGAAGCCCCTATTAAGATTTGTGGTGATATTCACGGTCAATATTACGATCTGCTAAGGTTGTTTGAGTACGGTGCTTTTCCACCAGAGGCAAATTACTTGTTCTTGGGAGATTATGTCGATAGAGGAAAACAGTCTTTAGAAACAATTTGTTTACTGCTAGCATACAAGATCAAATACCCTGAGAACTTCTTTATTCTTAGAGGTAACCACGAATGCGCGTCCATCAACAGAATCTACGGTTTCTACGACGAGTGCAAAAGACGCTATAATATCAAGCTGTGGAAAACTTTCACAGACTGTTTCAACTGTTTGCCTATTGCAGCTATCATTGATGAGAAGATCTTTACTATGCATGGTGGACTGTCACCTGATCTAAACACCATGGAGCAAATAAGAAGAGTGATGAGACCAACAGATATTCCAGATGTGGGACTGTTGTGTGATCTGCTGTGGTCGGATCCTGACAAAGACATAACAGGGTGGAGTGAGAACGATCGAGGTGTCTCCTTCACGTTTGGCCCTGACGTGGTGTCCAGGTTTTTACAAAAGCACGATATGGATCTCATTTGTAGAGCGCATCAGGTGGTGGAAGACGGTTACGAGTTCTTCAGCAAGAGACAGCTGGTTACCATATTTTCTGCTCCAAATTACTGTGGAGAATTCGATAATGCTGGTGCCATGATGAGCGTGGATGAAAGTCTCTTGTGCTCGTTCCAAATCCTCAAACCTGCCGAAAAGAAGAAGTATGGCTACGGAGCACAGCCTCAACCAGGGGTGCAATCTCCTAAAAACAAGAAGAAGCCTACGAAATGAATTCATAAGCCTTAGGCTTACTATGTCGCAGAATACTTGTTCATCTATTGACCATGAGTTAATTTACTGTTGTGTGCCCAATCAATGCCCAATCCAACTTTCGATTATTTGTTTGTGATTTAGTATGTCAATCGAGTGTTGCTCTTTGGCTAGTTTGCAACACAGGTACTATATACTATGTTAGTAGCAATACGTTAAGACCTTATTCTTCAGGGTCACGTGAGACAAAGCAGGGTATGCGTCCCAGAGTTTTTTCCACCCACTGCCAAATTATTTTATATTTTTCAGGAATAGTATTTGAATTTGTTAATTGCTTAGCTAATATCTTTTCGGTGCATCCCGTGGGATTTCAAGCCTTAAAATTTTTCACCAAAAGGTTAGACATTAATCTTTCAGTATGGTTTTAGTTCAAGATTTGTTGCACCCATCTGCTGCCTCTGAGGCCAAGAAACACAAGCTCAAGACTCTCGTCCAAGAGCCAAGATCATTCTTCATGGACGTGAAGTGTCCAGGTTGTTTGCAAATCACCACTGTTTTCTCTCATGCTCAAACCGCTGTTACCTGTGACTCCTGCACCACCGTCTTGTGCACACCAACTGGAGGTAAGGCTAAGTTGTCTGAGGGATGCGCATTCAGAAGAAAGTAAACGAGACAGGGGAAGAAATACCAGCATAGACCGAGGTGTGTATTATAGTGAATAAAAACACCATAAAGAAGCACTATAGTGTTTAATCAATCTGTTTAAAAGTTATCGATCAAGTATAAAGATGTTTGAATCAAGATATTTAACTATTTGGAGAGCTCTGCGCGTTCAAAGCATCGTGGTAGCGGTTGATTCCGTTCTTGTAGGCCTGTAAAATATTAGTTCACTTCTTCAGAAGATTGAGTTGACTAGATCACTTCCAATCGTTGCACCGGCACCAAAGATGGCGGCATTACCCAGCTTGGACCCGAATCTCTTGAAGGCATCGGAACCATGGTGACGTCCCTGTTGCTGCTCTTGCTGCTGTTGGGGCTGTTCTGCAACGGTCATAGGAGTGTATTGTTGTGGAGGCTGGTAGGATGACTGAGATCCATACATTGGAGTCATTGGTTGCTGTTGGAAGCCTGGCTGGATAGGAGCTCCTGGTGCCACAGATGGGGAAGAATAGCCCAGAACTCTGACGTAATTAGCAGGGAACATTCCCACCCTTCCATCTATAGAACCTTTCCACCACGAGTCGCTGAGTTTCTGGATGACAGTGACCTTATCACCTGCTCTGAGCTCCAGATCTTCTGGTTGTTGTGGTCTGTAATCATAAAGAGCTTGCGCAAGTTCAGTGGAAGCAGATGCTGCGTAACCTGGGGGACCAGAAGGAGCAGCAGGTGCTGAAGGGTTAGCTGCGGGACTTGGAGTGGCGGTGGAGCCATCTATGTCTTTCGGGGTCATTCCGGGGGTATATCTTTCTGGCAAGGAGCTGATTAAATGGTTCATCAAGCTCTGTGTGATCACACCAGATTCAGACAAAAACTCGAGTTCCTGGACGTTAGAATTTACAAAAGCGAAATTCAACTTACGGTCTTGACAGTTGTGAGAGAGCGATTGATCGCGGCGGACATTGATTTCGGTAGTAAAATGGAACGAATTTAAATTATTTTATAGAAATCGCCTTTCTTGGTAGGCGCAGAGCGTCACGAAATAATGATGTGGTGCACGGATGTATGAAGGACACGCACGGGAGCTCGAATAGTACCAGACTAATATACACTTGCAGGCCACGCCGAAGAGCCCTGATGTTCTGATGACTGTAGTTGATCTACAGGGGACCCAAATAATCCTCCTTGATGCTTCCAATGGCGCTGATACTGTTGACGTCGGACCTTGTACCAATAATCTTTATTCTGACCTTTGAGCCTTTCATGATGGCCTGGTCTTCACTGATGTAAGCTGGAGGTGTATGGGAAGGCGTGTATTTCATATCTTTTGGAATCAGGTGCTTAGAGACAAAAACCGAGAGAGGACCCACGTCGGCGAAGAATCCCATGTTGTTCACAGAGGACACAATTGCGTCCACCACCTCACCCTTGAAGGGTTTCCACACCACCGCACGGTACTTCACCTCAAACTCTGCGTAACCCTGTTGACCAGGCACTATTTTCCCCTTCCCCACGTCAATGCTCATGCTGTCGAGAACACAAATGATGTATCCAAACTGACCCGTACAGGTGCCTTCCACATCCGTGAGCAGCTTTTGCTGCAGATATTGGTTCATCTGAGGTCCAAAGTACGATGGGTGGAGCGTGAGATTCAGCGACAAGTCTTTAATAAAGAACATGTTTATGGTAGAGATTTCGATAATTTACGAAGTATTTTTCATCCATTTTGCTCGCGCACAATATTTTAAAACTTGGACGAGAAATTTCAAAAAAAAAATCTAACACCAGCTTTCAAATGTCTAACAAAATCGGCAAGACAGGTCTTGGATTCAGCCGGGTCTGGCACCATGTGGATGTGTCTGAAGATAAAAGAACCCTGGGACGGTTGGCCTCTCAAATCGCCATCACTTTGATGGGAAAACACAAACCTGTTCCGCACGAAACCCAGGACGCAGGAGACTATGTGGTTGTTTCCAACGCCCAGTATCTGCGTGTCACCGGAAACAAGATGAAGGAAAAGACATACTGGACTCACACCACACGTCCGGGTTCCGGAAAAGCCACCCCAATGGAGAAGGTTGCCAGAGACTATGGGTACGCAGAGCTCATCAAAAGAGCGGTCAGCAAGATGTTGCCAAAAAACAAACACAGATGGACGAGACTGAATAGATTAAAAGTTTACGACGGATCGGACCATCCTTACAAGCAGAATCTGATTGCCTTTGCCGACCAGCAGCAGAGCGTTCTCGACAAAGTGAAGAAGCTGGAAGAAAGAACCAAGCAATTGGAAGAGTACGAAAAACAACTTGCGGAAAGAAACCTCTAGCCAACGAACATGTCCATAACCTGTGTATAACGAATGAAAATTAGGTATTTTTGAGCTGTATTCCTCATCTTAATTTACATAATTATTTTTTCCGATCATCTTCATCTGGTGGTAATACCACTTTTCTGAGTGTACAATCTAGGCGAAATGTTCATACTCATCAGCTCCTGGAACAGAAGCTTGGCGGCATATGGAATGTGGATCTGATATATGTTGGTCTTGTTCTTGCAAGACTTGCACTCAAATTGGTTCTTTTTCAGGTTTGCAATCACACTCATCAATCCACAGATACCGCACACATGGACACGGAATGCATCAGACGAGTCCATCAGTCTCTCCTTCAGGAATCCGGCAGCACCGTGCGCAATCATACAATCACGCTCCATTTCTCCGAATCTCAAACCTCCGTCTCTGGCTCTACCTTCCATAGGTTGACGAGTAAGGTTTTGGTACGGTCCTCTGGCTCTGGCGTGGATCTTGTCGTCCACCATGTGTCTCAATCTTTGGTAGTATGTAGGACCAAAGAAGACTTGCGCCATGAGTTTTTTACCAGTGTGTCCGTTGTACATGACCTCGAAACCTCTGCTCTGGTATCCGTTTTCTCTCAAAAGCTTAGAAACGGCATCCACGGTCAGGTCTGTGAATGGAGTGGCATCTCCCTCATAACCACGCATGGAAGCCACTTTCGAAAGCAAACACTCAATCAAGTGCGCAACCGTCATACGAGAAGGAATGGCATGGGGATTAATGATCAAGTCAGGAACAATACCCTGAGAGGTGAAAGGCATGTCCTCGTGTCTATAGGTGATACCAATAGTACCCTTTTGTCCGTGTCTAGAGGCAAACTTATCTCCAATCTGAGGAACCTTGGTGGTCCTCATTCTCACCTTGACAAACTTCAATCCCTCAGCATTTGTAGTCAGTAAAACTTGATCAACAATACCGTTTTCGGTCGTTCTGAGAGGAGTCGAAGCATCTCTTTTAGTGTGATACTTTGTTCTTTGACCGAGTTCTTCAGTGTCTGGAGGAATAGGAACAGTTTTACCAATGATGATGTCGTCACCGGAGACACGCACACCTGGAGCGATTAATCCATCATCATCCAATTTCTCATACGTTCCTTGTTTGAATCCCAAAGTGCTTGCACGCATTGGCTTTTCGAATTCTTCAACCACAGATATACCGTTTCTTCTTTCCTGGTCCATGTAGGATCTGAAGAAAAGCGAACGGAACAAACCACGATCAATAGAGGACTGGTTCATAATCATGGAATCTTCTTGGTTGTAACCAGAGTAACAAGAAATTGCAACAATGGCGTTCTGACCAGCAGGGAGCTCTCTGAACTTCAGGTATTCCATAGATTGGGTTTTGGCCAGTGGTTTTTGTGGATAGTACAGGATATTGGCCATCGTGTCCATACGGACACTGTAATTGGTCAAGAACACACCCATAGCCTGCTTACCCATCGCAGACTGATACGTGTTTCTAGGAGACTGGTTGTGGTCAGGGAATGGAATAATAGAAGCGGCGACACCAAGAATCATGGAAGGATGGATTTCACAGTGAGTGAATGAGTGTGCTTTCACCACGTTCTTAATTCTCTTGGCTGGATCAAGGTCCAGCTCGGTTTTTTGAACTTCGGCACTAGCAGAGGAAATGAGGTCTTCAGGGGACATGGCAATCAAAACTGTTTCCTCTTCCTCGGCATCCAAATATTCAATGATTCCGTTACTCAGCAGAGAGTCCCAGCCAAACACTCGTTGAACCGGTCCGAGTAGTTCTCCTTCATCGTCAAATTCTTCGTCCTGAGCGATTTCTTCCACCTCTCTGTCGAGGATCTTTCGGCAATGTTCTTTGGTCAATTTCAGTTCACCTTTATGCTCACTATCTGGATCGTCGTCAACGATGAACAGGGGTCTATAAATTCTTCCTGCATCTGTGAAAATTTTGAACTCTCTTTCTCTGATATCTCTGATAAGAGACACCTCTGGAGAAATGGTACCACTTCTTCTTAATTGTCTCATGGTATCAACCAACATGGCTGGGTCTCTGTGCGTTCCGACCCAGTTACCGTTCAAGAACACTCTGGTGGCATTTTTGTGCTCTTGTGGCTCATAATCTGACAAAGGCTCAAGTCCCCATTCTTCCAACAAGTACGTGATAGGTTCGGAGGCCGAACCAACAGAGGCACACGCCATCAAGGAAAGATTCTTCACCAAACCACATGCTTGTCCTTCAGGAGTTTCTGCCGGACAAACGAGACCCCAATGGGTGTTATGCAATTGACGTGGTTTAGCTAACTTACCGTCTCTTCCAATTGGCGTGTTTGTTCTTCTTAAATGCGATAGTGTCGAAGAATAGGTGTATCTGTTCAAAACCTGGGAAACACCTGCTCTACTGCTCATAGCCTTCTTTTGTTCACCCCAGTTACCAGTAGCGAGAGAGTACTTGAGACCAGACGTAATGGTGTTCGATTTCACAGCACTGACAATGTTGAAGTCGTCCCCTCTTTCGATACATCTTTGCATGTATCTGTAGATGTCTCTCGAAAGTTTTCTGAAGAGAACTCTGAAAAGATTGGCAAGCAACGGTCCAGCAAGATCTAATCTCTTCTTACCAAAATGATCTCTGTCGTCTGGTTCTTTTCTTTCTAATGCGCACAAAAGCAGTCTATTGACAATGTAACCAAGGAAGTAAGCTTTGTTCGTTTCGTAACCCGAGTCTTGCGAGATATGCGGAAGGAACTCACGTTGCAAAATGTCTTTAGCATATTGAATACGTCTTTCCCTTTTGATACCGATGGAATTTCCTCTTCTACCAATGTAATCCAATGCAACTTCTTGCGACTGGATCAAGAAACCCTCTTCAATACATGGCTTCAGCATTTCAAGCATTTGCCAGTCATTTTCATCGTAACAGATATGTTGCAGAATGTCTCCGTCTTCAATCACACCTAAAGCTCTGAAAACAATGACTATAGGAATGTCCGCCTTGATGTATGGGAGAGTGGCCTTGATAGATCTTCCGACACCACCGCTCTTGAAGTTCGAAGCACCACCTCTGGCAAGTTTGACCTGGATGGACGAGATCAGTCTGGAACCTTTCTCCAAAGCGGACCGAAGCTCGGCAATGTGAGAAACCGGTGATGGAGCAGACTTCTTGAAAACTTGGACTATGTTAGCTGCCGATCTTTCTTGAGCAATAAGAACCTTCTCGGAACCGTTGATAATGAAGTAACCACCCATGTCAAATGGACATTCTCTAATTTCGTAAAGTTCGTCTTCAGACAATCCGTACAAGGAACAGAACTTCGACTTCAACATGATTGGCACTTTACCGATGAAAATTGTTTGGGATTCAGCTCCGGATTGATGGACCTTGATCCCGTGTCTTTCCTCTATGATTTCATCGCTGTCGTCGTCGAAGTTAGGTGGCATGATAACCATCTCGTCTTGTTCGATTTCTCCGTTTCTGTATCTAGTAATTTCACCCTCTCTGTACCAGACAACTTGCGTAGTCACAACATCGTCATCATCAAGACTCTCTTTGACCATCTTCTTCATTTCCACATACAGTGGAGCAGAGTAGGTTAGATTTCTCAGTCTGGCTTCCTGAGGCAGAAGGGTGCTCGTGGTACCGTCAGCTTCGGTCTGCGAAGGCTTCGAAAGGAAAATATCACCGAAAGTGATTTCGTATCTTCTGTTCACGTCGTCATCTTCGGTAATATGCTGTGCTGGCTGATCAAGGATCAGTTTTTTGTCTTCAAGAACCAGTTCCTGAATGGACGACTCGATAAACTCTTCGAACGAGTCCAACTGCTGCGAAACAAGACCCTTGGCCTCAAAGAAGGACGAGATGACAGTCCAACAGTCTTCTGTCGTGACCATCTCGTATTCTGGAACGTCATACATGCTTTCGTTGAACGACATGTTTATGCTGAAAAATATACTTTATTGAATACCAATTGCTGGAAATAACCCTCAAAAGTCTCCAAACTCACAAACACACTAAAATTGGTGGATGTGGACACTTTCCAACGATTCAAACAAAGTGTTACCAGAAAACAAAGATGTTTATCTTAGTGTATTCGCCTTCAAGTATTTTTTTTTTCCAACGAACACAGGCCTTGACCAACTATTTTACCCGGACGAGTTGGTGTATTTTTCAGCTCTGTCCAAATTCGATATTTTTTTCTACACCTTTTTCCAGTTATGTTCCAGGGACTTCAAGCATCAGCCTCGGGGCTTTTCGCCGGGATGCTAGTTCAATCACAACGTACCATCATGATGGGCCGTCTCCGTCCTTTTCCTCAAAAAGTTGTGCCGACTGTTTCCAGAGACGAGCGTGCCAAAAGATCGAAAAGAATTGTTCAATTGGTGAGAGAAGCTATCGAGAACGACGAACCTCATTTTTCCGTTGGTGCTAAGAAAATATACTTTCCAGGTGCCAGAGTTACTCTTTTACGCCCGAACGCAAAACAGACTCCGTACCAAGCCAAATTTCTTGTGCCAAAGTCGTTCAACAAGTTGGACATGAGAGACTACCTCTACCACATTTACGGCCTTCGTGTTCTTAACGTGACAGTTGCCTTGACTCCTGGAAAATGGCAGTACCCTATTGGACCTGGATTCAGTTCGAGACACAGAATCCCACAGAAGAAGAAGATGACCGTTGATCTAGCTGATCCATTTGTGTGGCCCGAGGAAACAGAGTTCTTCAAAAACCAGGCCGAATTTATCGAACAGAGGGACGCATATAGATTAGACAAGCTGGAGGCTGTTGGATCCGACAAGCTGAAACCATCCAAGGCTTTTGAGGGAGTCATCGATAGACATCCCCAGCCGATGAACTTCGTCCCAAAGACCGTTGAACGCAAGATGAAGAACCTGAAAAATAGATCTATCGTTGCGAAAAGACAATTAAAAGCAGAAGAATTCATTTCCCAACACATCCAGCTATAGCACTGTACATATAAACTCACTTAATAAAATCATGAACTTAGATTCACTCTCGTTCCTGTGTCATGTTCACTGACCCGCTTCTGGATTTCCACCCCAAGCCCCAGGATGATCGTCTGTTTTGGGCGTCAACGCCAGCTGGGGTCATCTTGCGCAATGATCCCGAAGAGTTGCGTTCCTTCAAGCGAGGAATATTCAACGAGCTCGAAGACTCGCTTCGCAACTCATCCTTGTTCACGACGTCGTAGTCCTCACGATAGTCTCTGTGTTCATTCAGTAACATGTTTCTGATTGGCGAAATCAACGACGAAAATAGAACCTGTGGATAGTAGTCGACTCCATTAGGATCGCTAGAAGTAGCTCTCCGAGTTGTCGAACTCCATAGCTCATTCACCACGTCAAGAGTGGACTTCGGGCTTTTCTCTCGCTCGGTAGAAATATTGAGCTTGAGAAACGCATAGTTAGTGAAGTATTGATCTATAATCTTGTTGTAAATGCCAGCAATGTGTCTCATAAAGTCAGTAGTGGTGAGATCCGCGGCGTAATGGTTGAGAACCACCAGAGCATTCTTGAAGTAGTACTGGTAGAGAATGGTGGATCCGGTCATCTTGATGTTGGAAGAATCAATTGTGGACAGTGGAAAAACCAGCCAAACTCGAAGGTATAAAAGCACCAGCGAATTGAATGGAATGAACCCCAGAAGAGTGCTCACCATCTTGTTGGAGATGATAAGGGTGGAAACAGCCAAAACAAGCCAATAAATAAACCACCTCTGCAATTGACCGTTAGGGGAAAGAACCACTGGCTGTCGAGTTTGGTCAATGTTGGTGAGCAGTTTGAAAGATTCAGTAAGAGGATAGAGATAAGAGACCCAAACGCCAGCCACCGCAAAAAAGGACCCTAACATGGTGAATTTTTATAACACTAATAAGCACAGCAGAGTATTGTAGTTTTGATTATCAGTTTTTCAGAGTCAATAATCAAGTCAAAACCTTAAAACATAGCAATATGCAGTTCCAAAAAGTGCTTTACTCAAGTTACTTCAAGGACCAAAATTAATTATAAAATCTATTTATCTGATCCTATTTACTATCGCTGACGTAATCACGAAAGAGACTAGTACAGAGCCCAATCGTCGATGTATTTGTTCAGGTCGATGAGGAGGTTGCACGTTTCTTCGGGACTCGATATCCAGCAAGTGGCAGCCGCAGTGCGACTGGCGTAATCATTGGACCCCAGGGAGCTGAACTGATCGCCAATGTGCAATGTGTTTTCTGGACGGATGATGCAATTATCGTTGGAGCTGATGTACTCTTGCAGGACCCGCACACCATACGATTTGTCTCCAATATCGACCCAGATATCCGAACCTCCATTGAAAGCACACCATCTAATTTTCTGTGCTGCAGGGAATTGTTTCAGACGTTTGTCCGCCCGCAAAACGATTTCCTCTAATTGCTCACGGATCAATTTTCTTCCTGTGAGTGGGACCAGTCCCACAGCTCTTTCCTTGCGAATCACCATTGCAGGAACACCCAATTTATGGATCAGGTCGTTGAGAATTTCTTGCGCAAAGTCCAAAGTGAGCACAATATTCTCCTCAGACCAATGCAGCATGTTTTCCAGTAACCATTTGTCCTTGGAGTAAAAATCTAGTTGTTTTTTTCTATTATTGTATCTGAAAAGATAGTTTGCCTCGCCACCCATGATGAGCAAGTTGTCTCGCTGATCGTCGTTGAGCAACGGCGACGTTTGGATTTCGTCGATCAAGCCTCCAAGTCGCTCGTAGTATTTTGAGCCATCGACGTACCCCGCCGCCGTGACGATTCCAACGTACAGATCCTTGGCCATCAGCTTGATCATTTGCGGCAAAATTGGGGATTCCGAATCGAAGTTCTTACCGTCATCGTAAAGCGTAATGTCTCCATCAAAAGTGATTAGACGAAGTTTGCGGTCATCTGTTGTTTTGGAGTGGAAGAACCGAGACATCTCCAACAGCTGCGCCGTATTGAGGATCAGGCGGATGTCATTGAAAGACGGTGCCACCAAACGTCGTTTGCTGATTGCACGACGTTCATCCTCGATATAGAAAGCTTTCTCGAGCGGGAGTCTTGTGAAGAAGCTGCCAACACTAGGCACAAGCTGGACGAGTCGCGATAACTCTGGAGAACCCGATTTGGTCATTTCTATATTGTCGTCAATGAGGAGTTCGAGGTCGTGAAAGATTTCCGCGTAACGTCTTTTGGCTTCTGAATTAACCATCAGATCGTCTACCGCAGAGATCCCATTCGACTTCACGGCATACAGAACGAAAGGTGTAGCCAGTAGCCCTTTGATCCACTCGATCAGTCCATCACGTCTGTGTTCCTTGAGCGCGTATTCGACCCGATATCGACTTGTCATTCGCTAAATTGTGTCCCGATTAATTAATTAATTTAAGACGATAAACATATGGGGTCGGAGCGCATCTCTGCACAGCTATTTTCTTTGTCGCGTAATAAACATAAAATTGGCAATTGAGGGGAAGGAGTTTGCGGGTGGTGATTTTTGAAGGAAGTGTAGTCCGAGAGGCTGGGCATTCGAATAGGCTATGACCGAGGCGTAAATGGTAATTTTGGTGAGCGGCAAAGTATGATCATAATGACGATTTTCGTGGCTGGCTACCACCAGGGCTACAGAGCGTCCCCAGGGACCCAAATACTTGCAGGCTACGTTATGTCAAGCTGCCAGAAAATCTCCACAAGTGGGTGAGCCTTTCTCCATTGCTTTTCCCTTTTAATCACAAATGGGGTCAGCAGCGTCGGCAAGTGGCCAAGAGGGGGTGATAGCTAAATGTTAATTTCTGTAGCCCTGGAGGACCCCACATCAAGCTTGTATAAATACTCGTGGTTGGTCTTGATAAAGGACAAGAAGCAAGACAATTCTTTAAACGAAAACAAACAAAATGGCCATTCCTGACGAGTTCGATATCATTGTTGTTGGTGGAGGATCCACCGGTTGCTGCATTGCCGGTAGACTCGGTAATCTCGATCCTAATGTCACCGTTGCCCTGATCGAGGGAGGTGAGAACAACCTGAATAACCCATGGGTGTATCTCCCTGGTGTCTACCCAAGAAACATGAGACTCGATTCCAAAACTGCAACCTTCTACGAAGCCAGACCATCCAAGGCTTTGAACGGTAGAAGAGCCATTGTCCCATGCGCAAATATCCTCGGAGGAGGATCTTCGATCAACTTCTTGATGTACACCAGAGCTTCTGCCTCTGATTACGACGACTGGGAGTCCGAAGGATGGACCACCGACGAGCTTATGCCTCTGATCAGAAAACTCGAGACATACCAACGTCCTTGTAACAACAGAGAGTTGCACGGTTTCGATGGTCCAATCAAGGTTTCCTTTGGTAACTACACCTACCCAACCTGTCAAGACTTCTTGAGAGCTTGTGAGTCGCAGGGAATCCCATACGTTGATGATCTTGAAGACTTCAAGACCTCGCATGGTGCTGAGCACTGGTTGAAATGGATCAACAGAGATCTTGGAAGAAGATCCGATACTGCCCATGCTTACATCCACCCAACTATGAGAAACAAGCAAAACTTGTTCCTGATCACCTCCACCAAGTGTGACAAGGTCATCATTGAGGACGGAAAAGCTGTGGCAGTGAAGACTGTGGCAATGAAGCCAGTCAACACTAAGAAATGTCACGGAAGAACATACAAAGCCAGAAAGCAGATTGTTGTTTCCTGCGGTACGATCTCTTCCCCATTGGTCTTGCAAAGATCTGGTATCGGTGCTGCTCACCACTTGAGATCTGTTGGTATCAAGCCTATTGTCGACCTTCCAGGTGTGGGTGAGAACTTCCAGGACCACTACTGTTTCTTCACTCCATACTACGTCAAGCCTGGCGTTCCAACCTTTGACGACTTTGTGAGAGGTGACCCGGTCGCCCAAAAATCCGCATTCGACCAATGGTACTCCAACAAGGACGGTCCATTGACCACCAACGGTATTGAAGCTGGTGTCAAGATCAGACCAACCGAAGAGGAGTTGGCTACTGCTGACGAGGACTTCAGAGCTGGTTACGCTGACTACTTTGAGAACAAACCAGACAAGCCACTTATGCACTACTCTGTTATTTCCGGATACTTTGGTGACCACACCAAGATCCCTAACGGAAAGTTCATGACCATGTTCCACTTCTTGGAGTACCCATTCTCTAGAGGTTTCGTCAGAGTTACTTCTGCCAACCCTTACGATGCTCCTGACTTCGACACCGGTTTCCTGAACGACGAGAGAGATTTGTGGCCTATGGTTTGGGCTTACAAGAAGTCGAGAGAGACCGCAAGAAGAATGGAATCGTTTGCCGGTGAAGTTACCTCTCACCATCCTCTCTTCAAGGTTGACTCTCCAGCTAGAGCCAAGGATCTTGACTTGGAGACTTGCAATGCCTTTGCTGGTCCAAACCACTTGACTGCTAATCTTTACCACGGTTCCTGGACTGTTCCAATCGAGAAACCAAGTGGAAAGAACACTCAGCATGTGAGTTCCAACCAAGTTGAGATCTTCTCGGACATCGAGTACAGCGCAGAAGACGACGAGGCTATTGTTAACTACATCAAAGAGCACACTGAGACCACATGGCACTGCTTGGGTACCTGTTCCATGGCTCCAAGAGAAGGTAGCAAGATCGCTCCAAAGGGTGGTGTTGTTGACTGCAGACTTAACGTCCACGGTGTCCAGAACCTCAAGGTTGCAGACTTGTCCATCTGCCCTGACAACGTTGGATGTAACACCTACTCTACTGCATTGACTATCGGTGAAAAGTGTGCTACTCTGGTTGCTGAAGATCTTGGATACTCTGGATCCGATTTGGATATGACCATTCCAAACTTCAAGTTGGGAACTTACGAGGAGACTGGACTTGCCAGATTCTGAACGTGACTTTAAAGGACGAACATGACGTTTAAGGGTGTTTCAATTTATTGGTTCTTTTTTTGGTTTCTAAATTCCCCTTAAATAGCTTTTATGACTGACGTGATGAATTGAGAAACATGAATGTATGTAAACGCAGATTAAGAGAAATAAAAAATATAAAAATTGAAAAATAATTGATCAAAAATCAAAAAACGGGCTAATTAGTCACTAGTGAGAATGCCATCCATTTCCAAAAATGTGGTCATGATTGACAACTACGACTCGTTCACATGGAACTTGTACGAGTACTTGTGCCAAGAGGGGGCCAAAGTTGAGGTTTTTAGAAACGATCAGATCTCCATCGCTGAGATTGAGCAGTTGAGTCCTGATGTTCTTGTGATATCCCCTGGTCCAGGACACCCCAAGACAGATTCCGGTATATCCCGCGAGGTGATTAGCCATTTCAAGGGAAAGATCCCGGTGTTTGGAGTGTGTATGGGCCAACAGTGTATTTACGAGGAATTTGGAGGTGATGTTGAGTACGCTGGAGAAATTGTGCACGGAAAGACTTCGACCGTCAAGCACGACAATAAAGGAATGTTCAAGAATGTGCCCCAGGATGTCGCGGTTACCAGATACCATTCTCTAGCCGGAACGCTCAAGTCTTTGCCCGAGTGTCTTGAGGTGACTGCTCGTACCGACAATGGCATTATCATGGGTGTCAGACACAAGAAGTACACTGTGGAAGGTGTTCAGTTCCACCCAGAAAGTATTCTGACTGAGGAAGGACACTTGATGATCAAGAACATCCTAAGTGTCTCGGGTGGTTATTGGGAAGAGAACTCGAACGCTCCGTCGAAGAAGGAAAGTATACTGGACAAAATCTACGCCCAGAGACAAAAAGACTACGAAATACAGATGTCAAAGCCTGGTCGCACTTTTGAAGATCTTGAGGAGTACTTGTCCATGGGATTTGCTCCGAAACTGGTGAATTTCTACCAAAGATTGGAGCAGAATATTTCTTCTGGAGACATTGCCATTTTGAGTGAGATTAAGAGAGCATCGCCATCCAAAGGTGTTATTGATGGAAATGCCAACGCAGCCAAACAAGCGCGGAAGTATGCAGAGGCTGGCGTTGCTACTATTTCTGTTTTGACCGAGCCTACTTGGTTCAAGGGTAGCATCCAGGATTTGGAGGTGACTCGACAGGCTATCGACAATGTTGCCAACAGACCTTGCGTTTTACGCAAAGAGTTCATCTTCAACAAGTACCAAATTCTGGAAGCGCGACTAGCTGGTGCAGACACCGTGTTGTTGATAGTGAAGATGCTGGAATTGTCTCTGCTCCAGGAGCTGGTTGAGTACTCCAGGAGCCTGGGGATGGAGCCTTTGGTGGAAATTAACAACGCGCCAGAGCTTGAGACTGCCTTGAAGGTCGGAGCTAAGGTTATTGGCGTCAATAACAGAAATCTGCACGACTTCAATGTGGACTTGTCTACCACGACGCAAATGAACGAGCTGCTACCCAAAGATGGAGCTAATGTCATCTTGCTGGCATTGAGTGGAATTTCCACCCCGCAGGACGTTTCCGACTACAAGAAGCATGGAATTTTCGGATTTTTGATTGGAGAGGCTCTCATGAGAAAAGGTGACGAGGTGGGAAAATTCATTAGCCAGCTCCAAAAGGCCGAGTAATTAATTCTACAGGCTTAAATGCTTAGATTTTAAAACGCCTGGGTGTAAGGGTTACGTGGAAAACAAACAGCGTAAATATTTTTGGAATGCTAAAAAGGTTCCAGAGTTTCTGTTAAAAATAATAATCAACCTGGGTTATGAGGACAATCTTTTGGCTGATTTCGCTCTTTCTCCTTCAAATAGGGGTGCTCGCTGATGTGGAGATATACGAACCTACCTCGAGTGATTCGTACACAGCTAGTGACGGAAAGGTCACAATCACAATTGGTTTTCAGGACGACGGAAATTCACCAGACATTTCTGAAGCAATGTCGTTCACTTACGTCTTGTTGACAGGTCCCAACGACGACATGGAAAGCAGATCCACGATTGCTAGCGGACTCACCAAATCTGATCTTAACAACTATACCTACGAGGCTAGCATCGATGCAGATGTTGGAGAAGACGGCTACTATTTCGTTCAAGTGAAGGCCAGTTATGGTACTGATTCATTCACTCTTCATTATTCCGACAGGTTTAAGCTTGAGGGTATGACAGGAACCTTGGCGACATCCGGTTCAGGTGATCCTCCTAGCGCACAATATAACAACATCAACGCTGCTGTCAACTCCGCCTCATTCAGCATTACCTACACCTTGCAAACAGGTAGAACGAGATATGCACCAATGCAGACACAGCCAGGATCCACGGTCACTGCAACAACCTGGTCGAGGAGATTCCCTACATCTGCCGTCACCTACTACACGACCAAGCATGGTAAGCCAGACGTGTATTCCACCGTCACACCTGGTTGGTCTTACACCATGAGCTCGCTTACAAACTTTGCAACCCCAGCTCCATTCCCCAGCGTTGTGGGATGGTACAATCCTAGTGAAAAGCTTCAAAGTGCTACTCTGGACAGCTCCTACAGAAAGATGAAGAAAAGAAGATGGGACGATTAGACAATCTCGATCATATAGCTACTAAAACACAACAAATTGTATGATTTTTCGGCAATCATGAACTCACACTCGTGTAGAAAAGCTCCGGCACCTTGTGGCTCATTTCCACCAGCTTGGTCACAGCAGCCTCGTTTATTTCCGAACCAAAATCGATGATTTGGATGATTTTCACACTGCTATCGGCGTCAACAATCCCAATACACTCGTACCAGTTGTCGATAATCAACGATTCCAGAAGACTCTGTTGGTTTTGGAATTTGAGCTGGATCGAGCCATTACACTGAAGAACAGCAGTTCCAGCTGCAGTGGCTTTATTTATGAGTTTCCCAATCACCCTCACGGTTTTCTTAGGGTACTGAGAAATACAAGCGGCGTCAACTCTTATCGATTCCATGTAGAAAGGTAGATGAAGTTTATATGGCAATCAATTTATTGCAGTGCATTTACGCGTCTCTCAACACTGATTACGTCATCTCTTACTGTGCAGGCGTCCAAACCATTAGGTCAAAAATTTAATGAAAAAAGTGGTTTCGGACAAACACATCTTCACTCACAATGATTTTCCTAAAGACCATGTTGCGGGTTGTGGACAACTCCGGCGCAGAGTTGGTTGAATGTATCAAGGTTCTGGGAAAAAAACCAACCAGACATGCAAATATCGGCGACAAGGTTGTCGTTGTTGTTCAGAACGCTAAGTCGCTGAATCAGCAAGTCACTGGAGCCAGTGCAAACAACAGAGTCAAGAAGGGAGACATCTGTCGTGCTGTCGTTGTGCGGACAAAGTCTCCAACTATCAGACCGGATGGAAGTGTGATCCGTTTTGACGACAACGCCTGTGTTCTTATCAATCAAAAGGACGAACCTATTGGTACGAGAGTTAATGGAGTGGTTGCTAGGGAGCTTAGACGTAAGAACTTCAACAAACTGGTGTCCCTTGCTCCAAAGGTCGTCTGAATAACGTACATGTCGCTACTCTGTATATATCGATCAAGACTGTTCTGTGTAAGGATGTAATAGTTTCGAAAAAATTTCAGCGTATTTTTCATCATGACCAGAGCCAGACAGCTTCCGAAGGCCTCGAGAGCCTTGTTCTTGAAGGATCTTCCTGCCTCGCGTTTGATCAGACAAAGAACAAACCTCCACTTGATTGCAAATTACCAAGACTCTGCATATAAATTCCCCCAGGTGTCAAAATTGCATTTGGTTTTCAAAAATCACAACTCCAACGGTCACATGGGTGCCAAACAGTTTTGGAAGTGGAACTTGCGCACAATCTGCTTCCACAATCCCGAAATGCAGATTGAAGTCACCAGAGTTGACTGCCCAACGAAGGAGGAGCAATTGAAGTGTCCTAGTGTTCTCCAGGTTTTGTATTCAAACGGACAGCAAATGAAGATCGACTGTAAAAATAAGCATTCCTCGGACATCATGAAAGAACTGGTGGAACTCACGCAAGCGGAAAAGTGCACGGAGGACGAGATTCCTGTTCTCAGACAGTAGCTGTAAATAGATTAAGATAATGGTACGAATTGGATTATAGATGTTATTACAGGCCGTTGTAGCTTACAATCGTAATTCTAAGCACATATGGTAAAAGTATAAGTTGGCTTGATCAGAAGTCGCGCCATATACGGGTCTTCTGCTCCTCGATCGATTACTACATCTTGACCGTTATTGGTTGAAAAACAGGTCTGTCGACGCGTCGATCGTATTTTTCGTTTAAAAAACCACACCATTTTACTATATCAAAAAAAAAGGATATAAAGTCTGCGACCTTTTCCAATTTTCCTCATGTCTGGAACTGCAGCTTTGATTCACGAACTGCAAAACGCAGGGTTATACGCGCTGGACGTGCTTCTCGCACTGTCTACAGCTCAAAAGATTATGTTCTTGTGCTCACTGCCATTCGTTTACTCAATTGTTTGGCAACTGCTCTACTCGTTGAGAAGTGACAGAGTTCCCCTGGTGTTTTACTGGATTCCATGGGTTGGATCCGCTGTTCCTTACGGAATGCAACCATACGAGTTCTTCACCAAATGTCAAGAGAAATACGGCGACTGTTTCTCGTTTTTGTTATTGGGAAAGGTGATGACCGTGTATCTTGGACCTAAGGGCCACGAGTTCATTTTGAATGCTAAGTTGAACGATGTTTCAGCTGAGCAGGCATATACCCATCTGACCACCCCTGTGTTCGGTAATGGTGTGATTTACGACTGTCCTAACTGGAAGTTGATGGAGCAAAAGAAGTTTGCCAAGGTGGCCCTCACCAAGGACGCGTTCGTGAAGTACGTTCCTTTGATTAGAGAGGAGATCCTCAAGTACATTAATTCCGAAGAGGTTTTCCGTGGACCTAAGGGCAAGGTCGATGTGCTCAAGTCTCAGCCGGAGATCACCATCTTCACTGCTTCTAGAACATTGCTTGGTGAGGAGGTGAGAAACTTGCTCAACACTGGATTTGCCAAGCTCTATTCTGATCTTGACAAGGGATTCACACCAATTAATTTCGTTTTCCCAAACTTGCCTCTTCCTGCTTATAAAAGAAGAGATGATGCTCACAACATCATTGCAAGCACGTACATGAAGGTGATTAACAAGAGAAAACAGGAAAATGATATCCAGGACAGAGATTTGGTTGATGCTTTGCTCAAGAACTCTACTTATAAAGACGGCACGGCTATGACAGAAAGAGAGATCGCCAACTTGCTAATTGGCGTGCTCATGGGTGGACAACACACCTCTGCCTCTACTTCTTCGTGGTTCCTTTTGCATTTGGGAGAAAGACCAGATTTGCAACAACAGCTGTATGACGAGATTAAGTCTGTGCTTGGTGACAGAAAAGAGGTCACTTATGATGATCTTCAGAACCTTCCTCTGGTCAACAACACCATCAAGGAAACTCTGAGAATGCACATGCCGCTCCACTCGATCTTCAGAAAGGTGACTAACCCACTGCAGGTTCCTGACTCCAAATTGATTGTTCCTAAAGGCCATTACGTTCTGGTTTCTCCTGGATTTGCCATGACCAACGACAAATACTTCCCTAATGCCAGCCAATTTGAGCCACATAGATGGGAGAACAATATTGTTGCTTCGGGTGCCTCTGATGCCGACACAGTTGATTACGGATTCGGAAAGATCACTAAGGGTGTTTCGTCTCCATACCTGCCTTTTGGAGGAGGCAGACACAGATGCATTGGTGAGCAATTTGCTTACACTCAATTGGGAACCATCCTGGTCACTTTCATCCAGACATTTAAATGGACCAGTAAACTTCCGCCAGTGGATTATGCCTCGATGGTGACACTTCCAATGGAGCCTGCTGAAATTCAATGGGAAAGAAGATAAAATTAAGTAGGTAGTACATTATTTAAGTATCTCTGTGGTTGACCACCTGTAGCTCTCTTTCGCCTGGATTTCTGCGCGACTCGCTGTCTTTCTTAATTACGTCGTTGATTTTCTTGGTGAGTTCGTCCACCAGATTACTCGCGTGTTGACAGCAGTTCATAATGAGCCCAGCATCGATGTTGAGACCACCACACTTCACCATTTGGCAAAGCTCTCTATTTTTGTTGATTGTGAAAGTCATGGAGCCAAGACTAAGTCTCTCCTCTAATAAATTTGCGTCTAGTAAAATCAACTCATTGTTGAGGTTTCCTTTGATATTTTCTTCGTCATCGTTGGGGTTGTAGAACTGGAATGTGAAACATAGGGGAATATGCAAAACAGATAGCGGCACAGGGTTTCTCTGGTCCTCATCAAAGAGAATCACACTGTTTCCCTCTATCTCCATGTCTGGCTTACGGAAATGCAGAAGTGCCACCATCACGGCGATGGAGGAAATGTCAATGAAGTTTCCATCGTAGTCAAGAAACTGGAGGTCTGCACGGACAGACCAACATTTTGATCCGGCAATTATACACAAACTCTCGAGGTCCAGAGCCCCAGAGCGTCGCACGGCTTTCTCGATCAATCTTGAGATCAAAATCTCGTCGCTGGACTGTTTTCCACCGCTGGTAAGCCCGCTCTCAAAGAAAGGAGAACAAATGGGCGAGATTTCGGTGCTGATCTGAAACAAACCCTCAAAAGGCCGGTCTTCAAACGGTTTAGTTATTTCTGCGGTCACCCTGCACGCAACTTTCGTTTTACCCAGGCTCACCTCAGCGTATCCGTACTCATCCTTCGAAACAGAGATCTCAACGTCTCTCATCTGAAGAAGCTTGCGGCCATCTAGTCGGATATCCTGTTCCAAAGCTTTCAAAACGAAGTCTTTCTCATTATTGGATATATCGTAGTCTCTCACCATTCTATAATAAAAGTAATAATTTTTTATTTCATTCTTTTCCAAATATTATTTATTGCCGTTCTCGACGATGTTGCCTCTAAGACAAATTCAGCCACTTAGACCTGTAATGGCAGCCAAGCTTTTGGCCAGGTTACAAGCAAGGAGTGGTTACTCCACCGGTAACCTCAATTTTTTCAACAGATCTAGGTTGCCATCGAACACGGTCATCAGGTTTGTGCCCCAGCAGACAGCATGGATAGTTGAAAGAATGGGAAAGTTCAACAGGATCTTAAAGCCAGGTCTGGCAATTCTTCTGCCGTTCATTGATAAAATCCAGTACGTCCAGTCTCTCAAGGAGGTGGCCATCGAAGTCCCTTCCCAGAACACCATCACTGCCGACAACGTCACTTTGGAAATGGACGGAGTTCTTTACTACAAAGTGGTGGATGCGTACAAGGCCTCGTATGGTGTTGAAGACGCACAGTATGCGATTGTTCAATTGGCGCAGACGACTATGCGTTCGGAGATTGGTCAAATGGCGCTCGATCTGGTGCTCAGGGAACGGACTGCCTTGAACCTCAACATCACCACCTCGATCAACGAGGCAGCCAAAGATTGGGGTATTGAGGTTCTGAGATATGAAATCAGGGATATTCGTCCACCAGCCAACGTGATCAACTCCATGAATCAAGTCGTGGAGAAAGAGAGACAGAAACGAGCAAATATTCTGGAGTCCGAGGGACTGAAGATCAGTGAGATCAACATCAGTGAGGCCCACAAGCAGACCGAGATTCTAAAGTCGGAGGCTGAAAAGAGCAAGAAGATCAACTGGGCCAAGGGTGAATCGGAGGCGATGTTGCTAAAGGCTAAAGCTACTGCCGAATCCATCAGACTCGTTGCAGAGGCCATTGCCAACAGTCCCCATGGAAAGGAAGCTGTCTCGTTGAATGTCGCCGAAAAGTACGTTGAGGCATTTGGAAAACTGGCTAAAGAGTCCAACACAGTGATATTACCTGCCAGCTTGGACAACCTACCAAAAATGATTGCTAGTGGTATGAATATCTACAATCAGCTCAACGAAACCGAATTGGCTAGCAAGGTTGTTGTTGGGACCGCGCAAGAGCCAATCAAAAAGGACTGATTTGCTATTAATGTATATACGATAATAAAAAGGAAGTGTTGAACTAAGGCTTTTTTTTGAAGAAACTGTCCAGTGCACCCTTTCCAACTGCCACTTTCTTGACCTCCTTGCGAACCACTTTTTTCTCAACCTTTCTCTTCCGATTGTTCGCGGCACTCATTCCGTTCAGCGTATTGATGTTGTCTTCTGCAAGGGCGTTCATTTGCTCTCTCTTTTTGAACTCGATCATGTACTCGTCTAGAGCATTTGTCGAGTACAACTTGCGCAGCGCAGTCATATAGAGAACGTCTACGTACGACTCCAACATCTCGAATGCCAATTGGACCATGCGTACACGCAAAACCTCAGCAGATGGCTCAAATCCAGGAAGAACCAGTTGGATCTTCGATGACTCAAAAAGCGAGGCAGGAACATTCTGCGCAATATTCTCCACTTTCTTTTGAAGATATGCGGTTATGCGGTTCATGGACGGTCTGTAAAAAGTCTCGTTGTTTTCCTGTGCTATTTCACAGATCTCGAGAAGCGGTTTCTCAAACGAGACGTTATGTTCCAGCAGTTGCTGGAGAATTTCCGAGTCTTCAAACTGCTCCATGAGATCCTGATAGCTCACCATTCGCACTCTGTCGCGACTCAACGCATTGATAAAGAATTCGAGCAGCAGATACACGATGTTGTATTTGGTTGCAACCCAAACATCGCAGTTTTTTCCAATCATCAGACTGTCCTTTTCCGGGTCGGTGGCATATAAAAAGATCGTTTTCAAGGGCTGCTGGTCCTTGGTGAACTTCTGGCTTTTGTTAGATGGGTCCTTAAAGTTGGTTCTGTTCAGCTCGTACACTAGGCCGTCGCTGACCAGGAGTTGCAAGGAGCCGTGGTGTTCCAGAGTGACCATATTGGATCCCAGTCCTTTAGGAACAACAATCAGGCGCAGTGCCGAGTCTGGCTGTTGAACGGTCATTGGAAACTGAATTTATTTTGACGCGTCTCGAGATCAATCTGAAAAAGTGATTTTTTTATTTATCTAGAAAATAATTCATGAGACTGCTGGGAAGACAGTTCAGCACAACGCTCAGGCGAGCGAATCGGTTTTCCGATTTCAAAGAACGAATACACGATTTAAGCAAAATGTCTGAACATTATTTTGACCATGACAGGAGTATCAACTCTGAAGAAGAGGTGATTTACCAATTGAAACAATTGTTACCGACTGATGCGAAGCCCGCCCGAGACATTGCTTCTTGGAAGTTTCTTACCCGATCGAGACACCTTGTCACTCTGCCCGAGCTTCCTGAGAAACTGAACAAAAGAAAGGTGCATGAGTATGTCAATATTTTGGATAAGGTGAAGACTCGCAAAGATGACAAGATGCCAGAGTATATTAAAGAAACCTACATGAAGATCATCCGCACCGGGGCTCCCCTGAAAAAACGGACCTACAACATGATGCTGCGGTTTTTTGCTTCCACCTACGACTTCCAAAATATTTGGGAAACCACAAAACTCATGTATGAACGAAAAGTCGAGCCCAATACAAGCACATATAATTCAATTTTGGCCTCGATGAGGACGACCCAAAACCCCAGAAAGTTTGCGATCATCAATCAATTCCTCAGAGAAATGAAACAGCACAAATGTGTTCCAGATCTCAATACCTGTTACATTATATTTGAGTGTTTAGACACTCAAAGAAAACCAATATTTGATTATTTGACTGAAAAGGAATGCCCTCTAGCTCCTGTTGCACACACGGTCACCAAATATCTGCATGAAGTTGACAAAATTCCAGTGGACCAACTACCATCTGAGTTGGAATCTCGTGGGATTTCGTGCTATCGAACCCCCAAACTGGTAACTGAACTGGTTCGCTGCGCACTGAACGAGGATCGCCCGGAAAAGGCGTGGTGGTTTGCTATGGAGAGCCTGAAAAGGTCGCTAAAACAACTTCCGCCGTCGGTCGCAGTTTCATTCGTGGAGTACTTCGCCAAAAAAAGACAGCTTCACAATTGCATAGCCATTATAAACAGCTTCGAGGACCACTTTCTTAAAAGAAAGGTCCACAAACTTTACAAAATTATGTCAGACACAATGCTTACAGTGGAAAACTCTGAAAACTGGTGTGTGCTCTCCAGACGGTTTTTCATTGAGTCTAAGCCGTCGTACTTCAATAACCTGATCAGGGGCCAGGACATGAAAAAAATACGAGAGGTTCATAAAAAATATGGGTACCATAAAACCCGACTCACAGAATTGACCTACGAAGAGTACGATAAAGTTAGCGACGTTTTTGATAAGCTCAGGTGGACTGATCCAACCAAACCGCATTTCAAATTGGCGGACAACCCTCCCTCCTTCCAGCACGCAGCAGCGTTTTTCGGAGAATCTGCTGACCTAACGTATTAGGTCATCTCGGGCGACCCGTCGCCTACTAATTTTTCTTGTGTATATGGGCAAACAGATATTAATTACGTTGTCATTTGATGGAGCAAACTCATTTTGGAGGCCTTAGAGCCAATGGTAGTTCCAGCAATGGTTCAGGCGACATGAATGGACGTGGGATGGGTGTTTCGCAGTACACCCTACCCGGAGTCATTCAATATTTACAGACCCAGTTCACGATGGTGGAACGTAATCGAATGATGAATGATTTGGAGAAAAGTGCTTTGAAAATCCGCATTGTTGAGCTGGAAAATGAACGCAACAACCTGAAACTGGAAAATGAACGACTAAAGGGGAGAATTGAGGAGCTTGAGGCCACAGACACCTCCTCTAAGACAATCGCATCTGACAAGGAGTCTGACATTGACCAGCTACTGAAAGTGAAAAACGTTGATGTGAGCAAGCTAGTAAGGGCTAGAAAGTTTTTGAAAACGACTACGAACGAGATAATGTACATGTTAAAAAGCCCCAGTTTGGAATTAGCAGATCCGTTGAAGATCTCCAAGGAGGAAACCCACGAGATGTATCAGAGATCTGTTGATCCATCGGGACCACAAAAAGGGTCTACGGCACAACTGTCTCCATCTCCAGATATGGAATTTGTGGATATGTCCATTACTTTGGAAAAAAGCCACAAATCGTCAAACGACGAAATGGAAGGTTTAGACGCGTTGATCTTGAAGGAGGACGAGACCGTTCTTTTAGAAGGTGAAAAGGTTGGAGATTGTCTGCTTGTGGCACATCTATTGTTTGCGTACACTCCTGAGTCCAAAAGCATTTCTGTTTGGACCAAACTTGACTCAAAACCAGAACTGAGACACACCATCCACATAGGCTCAGTCAATATTAGAAAAATGATTTACAGCGAAGACATTTTGGTCGTGTTGGGTGATAAGCAAGTGCTATCATACAAGTTGGACTCCAAAACCATCAGTTTACCGCTGGCTACCTACGAGTGGGAGGATGAAGTGACGAGTTTTGATTTCAAATCCGATAGGTTAGCCGTTGTCTTTGACACAAAAATTGAAATCTTGATGCTCGAACGCCAAGATGAATGTTTTGAACTGATCTCTAGCATTGACCACCAGCTGGACGCCAAATTTCTGCAAGCCAAGTTCACCGCCTCACAGGACTACGATTTGGCGATTCTCTCGAGCCAGTCCCTAATTCTACGCAACACACAACAACAATTCAACAACAAGCTCACCAAGACAAAATTGCTCACGATGCCGAAATTTGAAAGCGTCATGATGACACCCGACTGCGTGGTTTTACGAGAAAAATCCACGCTATTTTGCATTTGGTACAATGACTTCGCATCTAACGAGCGGGTTCTTGATACGCTCTCTTCGGATCAAACGCAATTGGGCTATTGCTTGGACAATCCGTCGCTAGTCTATGTTTTGGCTCCCGAAAAAAATAATTTCAGACTGACATACTACCAATGGTCTCCAGGCTCCACCAACAGCTCGCTGCAATCGGAGCTGATCACAAAAAAGGTTGAGTCGGTTTGTGTTGGAGAAATTGGAATGAAATTGGGTGTTGTTTGTATTTCCCAGGCAGGAATTATTGTGCTCAATAAATAAGAAATTATCGACATTACACGCGCTGTCTCGGAAAAAGATGCTTTTTGATTTTACATTATGATTGGCAACCACTTTGTATTCAAACGTGTTTTGTTGACCATCTTGTTCAGTTTCTTTGCATTCTTGCTGGTCTACACCGACTATCTACAGGAATTGTATCTTTTCAGTAACAAATTTAGGCTGACAGACTTCAAAGTTGACATGGAAACTTATCATTTCTTGAGAGGTTACTCGGACCTGGAGCAGCACTCGCCATCATCCACACGACTAGCCAACGTTCTGAATACCATTGAACAGACAAACGGTAAGTTGGACACAGCGGTTCCAGATTTTTATCTTTATCCTCCCTTTCCTAAGCTCGACCTGGTGTATGTGGGTCCCACATTTATTGAGAACGGGTCGATTTCCTTGAACTGTGAATACAGCTTCTCCAAGTTTCGATGTCGTGTCCAGGGTCTAATCCGCAGCGAGAAAACGTATTTGGTGAACACTTACCTGAGTGACTCGAAATTCGAAGAAATAGAGTTTCACACCTCCATCAGAGATTTGTACCAATTCTACAAGATTGGACACAAGAGTTTGCCAGCAGTGAAGCCGACGAGCCGGTTTGTCGACAAAAACCTTAGCAATGTGCGACTCATTGCAAATTATCTATTTTTGTTTGGCTACAACGGGACCCACATTCCTCTGTTCACGTCCTCGGCAGAGGACATCGACCACGATGTTATCGAGCAAAAACGAAAACTGTATTTGAGAATCCAGAACTCTGTACGAGACCTGATCGGTCTGGTCCATCTGAAAATGCTGAACTTCGCGCTGATTGGAGTTTCCTTCATTTCTGTTCTGGTGCTTCACCTTGTGCTCTACTGGGTGCTATATCTGGTCTGCAATCATCAAAGAAGAAAGAAACAAGAAACAGGGCCCTTTGTCAGTCGAGAAGACGCTGTTATACAGGTGTATGCTGCCCATTCTGGGAGCACGATTCATTTTGACCAATCGGCAACCGCGCAGGACGCTTCTGCATTTACGGACATTGAGCATTCAGAAGACGGTGTGGACGACTTCCAGAACCAGGACCTACTAGGAAAGTGCCGATTTGGATTTGGGCTGATCATTTTGTTCTGTCTCGCGCATTACCTGGTGTACTATCTAGTTAATTTCTTGATCCAGCAGGCCATCAACCAAATATTTAGAGGCCTCATGCGGGGAGATATTGAGCTTAGCGGGCTGAGCAGCACAAATACGCTCTCTGGAACTTCTGGATTGCCGGAAATGTCTCCGATACGAGAAGACACAAACTGGAATAATAATGGCGGTGAGACGTTTACTGCGCTCCTGAACATATGCGGCCTGGTGCTAAACACGCTCATATTCAGCTTTTTCCATTACCTATACGGCATATTGGTGTACGTTTACACACTTAGTTGAGCTATGCCAAGAATCCAAAATTCCCAAATTTCTGCCTCCGATATATTCGAGCCGGTTATAAAAAGGCTCATGTCCATTTGTGGGCTCTGTGCTTACAAATTCGAACATGAGACTTTTCCTTGGTGTTCCGCTGCTCTTCCAAGTTGCAATGGCTGGTGCCAACCCAATGGCGTTCGCCGAGGCTCTGGCCCTCGAACACGGATCTGATTACGCAAACACTATGGGCGAGATAGCTATGCTGTATCCGACCGATAGAGAGTGGTCTGAGGAGGCAGAGACCGTTGCTCCTTGTGGCTCGTACTCCACCCCGGGAAACAGATCCGAGTTCCCGCTAGACGACGGTTTTGTTGCGCTTGTTGCAAAATCGCACAAGGCCTGGGCTGTCAATCTTAAGATCTCCTACGATTCAAACCCTACTTCCAACGATAACTTCGACACCTGGGCCACCCATAACCTGACCAGCCAGATCGACATCGGACACACCTGCTACTATCTGCCGGATGTTCCTTCCACCGTGAACAGTGGAGATTATGCCACCATTCAGTTGGAGTACATGGCCTTGGAAGACGACTCCAATGTCACCCATTACGCCTGTGCTGACGTCGAGTTTGTGGAGAAGAGTGTGTTTGAAGTCACCGATTATGCTCTCTCGTGTTTCAATGCTACTGATGACAACTACTACTCCTCCGAGATCACCGTGGACACCTCTTCGTGGCTGGAATCTGCCTCCTCGGCACATTTTGCAACCCTATCAGAAAGTACCACTTCGGCTACTTCCACGAGCTCCTCCAGCTCCACTTCGTCGTCTGACACTGCCAGTACCACGTCGTCCAGATCCACGGGAGTTGCAGCAGGCGTGGGCGCGGTCTCCTCTTTTGGACTGATGCTTGGCAGCTGCCTATTATTCCTCCTTTAAGTATACTATAGCTACAAATTTAGAGTCGGGAACAGCCGGTGTGCAGTAAACGATTTAGTGCGGGCGCACGACCTTTTCAAAATTTGACTCTCGGTTTTTGTCAATTATCTGATTATTTTTCACTCCATGTACAGACTCGCTCGGCTTGCTGTGTCTCGCGGCCTGCCCAAGATTGCAAATGTGCGGTCGTTCCATCGCTCTGGGGCTGTTCGTAGCTACGAGGAGGAAAAGGCGGTTCTGGACTCTCTGTCCAGCTCTCTGTCCGAGTCTGATGTGAGCAGATTGTCCAAGATGAGAAACATCGGTATTTCGGCGCATATCGACTCTGGAAAAACAACATTCACCGAGCGTGTTTTGTTCTACACGGGTCGTATTAAGGCCATCCACGATGTTCGTGGAAAGGACGGAGTTGGTGCCAAGATGGACCACATGGATCTGGAGAGAGAGAAGGGTATCACCATTCAGTCTGCTGCCACGTACTGTTCGTGGGACAAGGGCGACGATCACTACCACTTCAACCTTATTGATACACCAGGCCACATCGACTTTACTATTGAGGTCGAGCGTGCGCTGAGAGTTCTTGACGGTGCTGTTCTTGTTGTTTGTGCCGTTTCTGGTGTCCAGTCGCAAACGGTCACTGTTGATAGACAAATGAAGAGATACAACGTTCCAAGAATCACGTTCATCAACAAGATGGACAGAATGGGGGCCGATCCGTGGAGAGCGGTTAGCCAGATCAACTCGAAGCTCAAAATGGCTGCTGCTGCCATCCAGGTTCCAATTGGATCCGAGAAAGATCTCTGCGGAGCAGTGAACATTATTGACCGTCAGTCCGTTTACTTTGAAGGAAGTCAGGGTGAAAAGCTGAGAATCGAGAAGGAGGTTCCGGCCGACCTGGTGGACCTCGTCGAGGAAAAAAGAGCCGTTCTGATCGAGATGCTGGCCGACGTTGACGACGAGCTTGCTGAGGTGTTCCTCAACGAAGAGGAGCCTAGTACAGACCTGATCAAGGCTGCTATCCGTCGTGCTACCATTGCTAGAAAATTCACCCCTGTGCTGATGGGTTCCGCCCTGGCCAACAAGGGCATCCAGCCTGTTCTGGACGCTGTTGTGGACTATCTGCCAGACCCATCCGAGGTGCTGAACTCTGCCCTAGACATTGCTGACGGAGAGAAATCCGTCAACCTGATCTCTGCTTCCAACCTGCCTGCTGTTGTGCTTGCTTTCAAGCTCGAGGAGGGAAAATACGGACAGCTGACGTACCTGCGTGTGTACCAGGGTCGTCTGAAAAAGGGTATGATGATCACCCACGTCAAGTCGGGCAAGAAGGTCAAGATTGCGCGTCTCGTTAGAATGCACTCCAACGACATGGAGGACGTGGAAGAGGTCGGCGCCGGAGAGATCTGCGCCACCTTTGGTATCGACTGTGCCTCCGGAGACACGTTCACGGATGGCCAGGTGAACTACTCGATGTCGTCGATGTTTGTTCCCGATGCAGTGGTGTCGCTCTCGATCCACCCTCAGACCAAGGACGCTGTCAACTTCTCCAAGGCTGTGAACCGTTTCCAGAAGGAGGACCCAACCTTCCGTGTTCACTTCGACAAGGACTCGAAGGAGACCATCATCAGCGGTATGGGTGAGTTGCATCTGGAGATTTACGTGGAGAGAATGCGTCGTGAGTACAACGTCGAGTGCACGGTTGGCCGTCCTAGAGTCTCGTACAGAGAGACCGTTCTGGGCAGCACTCCGTTCGAATACACCCACAAGAAGCAGTCGGGAGGTGCTGGTCAGTACGCCAAGGTCATGGGTGAGCTGAAGGCCACGACTCTGTGCGACCCAGAATTTGTTGGGGCCACTGAGGGCGAGGATATCAGATTCAAAAACAATTTCCAGACTAAGATCGTTGGTGGAAAAATTCCGGAAAAATACCTGCTGGCCTGTTCCAAGGGTTTCGAGGAGAGCATGGAGAAGGGTCCTTTGACAGGATCGCGTGTTCTGGGAGTCCACATGCTGATCAACGACGGTCAGACACACGTGGTCGACTCCTCGGAACTCTCGTTCAAGACTGCTACTCAGTTTGCTTTCAAGCAAGCATTCATGAACGCCCAGCCTGTTGTTCTGGAGCCAATCATGAACGTGGTGATGTCGTCGCCTACAGAGTTCCAGGGTGCTGTCATTGGACTGATCAACAAACTGGGCGGTGTGATCCAGGACACAGAAAACACTGCCGAGGAGTTCACCATCAGCAGTCTGTGCTCGCTGAACAACCTGTTTGGTATTGCCTCGCAACTGCGTGCCCTGACCCAAGGTAAGGGAGAGTTCACAATGGAATTCAAAGAGTACCAGCCATGTCCTCCTCAGCTGCAGAAAAAACTGATGGAGGAGTACCAGAAGAGAGGAAAGAAAGATTAATGTATATATGTAAATAGCCAGTTATAACCAAGCGTCACATAACTAATTGAGTGCCGACAGATCGACCTTGCCGGAATCGATCCAGGACTGGTCCACAAGCTTGTCCTTGGCCGTGTACATGTGCACGTACGAGGACTTGATGGTTCCCTCCGAGACGCCCGTTTTCTCGCTGATCCGTGACAGCGGGACCTGCTGCTTGAGAATGGCAGTGGCAAAGTAGATAACCGTGGCTGCAATGGTGGTTGGAGACCGTCCCTCGAGAACCCCAATCTCCTTCAGAGTGCGCGCGATGTGTTGCGCAGACGTGGTGATCTGCGGCGACAGTCCCAGATGAGAGCAGAAACGGCCCACCAGGTCCTCGGGGTTGGTCTGTGTCGTGGAAATATTATTGTTGCGGCGAGTGATGAGTCCATCCTGTTCTGCATCCTTTCTCTGGATAATCTGCTTGATGATCTTCGAAACCTTACCGATATCCTTCTTGGGCACGTTGGTCAGTGCCCAGATCTCGTTGTACGTTCTAGGAACGTTGGCCTTACGACATCCAAAGAAAATAGAGGCGGCCATGATGGCCTCCTGACTCTTTCCTCTCAACATCTTGTCATCGTGAACCAGCTTGTAGACCTCCTTGGCACCATCCTGGACCACCCGCGGCAGCTGGTATCCATCACAAAGCTGCGAGATCTTGGAATACGCCGTCTGCAAGGCGTAGTCTCGTCTGTCCACCACGCTTCTGTTCTGAATTCTGTTCAGCTCCTTGGCCGCGCGGTTACCGTCCACTCCCGCACTGATCACCGTGGAAAGCTGGTCTGAGTCCAAAACTCCATTGGTTGCTTCTCCCACACGAGAAGGATCGTCTCCGTTCTGGTCATCGTTAGCAAACGTTCTCCACTCCGAACGGGTATCTATGATTCTAGAACTCAACACCAGCCCGCACAAAGCACAAACTATATCACCCTCGCTATGTCTTTCGATAATCTCGGGTGGGTATACTTTGCACTCTGGGCAAACAAGGGTGATGTTGAGATTGACGCCCTTTGGTCTTTCAGATGGCGAAGGCATACAGACAAGAAAAAAAAAATACATTGCTTATGTAATTTATTGAGGCACCGATGCTGCACCGCTACTGCACAACTCTATCCGTTAACTTGTTCCTGAGGTTGCAATTACATAGGCGATCAATAACACACGACTGAAGTACGCACACACGTGATGGGCGAAGAGACACAGGCCCTAACACCCACAAGATGCGTAGCTGTCTCCGTCAACGTGAATATTGACCGCATCGGTGTAGTCGTCGCTGAACTCGAGACTCTCCTCCTGCTGCAGGGCGTTTCTGGCAACAACGTCAAAGGCCTGTTCCACGTTCACTGCCTCCTTAGCACTAGTCTCGAAGTATGGCAAGTTGCCCATACCAGCGCATAAAGATTGGGCCTTCTTCGAAGACACCAGTCGTTTGTTCTCCTCGACATCGATCTTGTTGCCGATGACCACAAACGGGAAGTTATCAGGATCCTTGATGTTCGCCTGGATAAGGAATTCGTCTTTCCAGCTTTGGAGGTTCTCGAACGACTTGGTGTTGGTGACATCGTACACAAGCACACAGCAGTCAGAGCCGCGATAAAATGCTACTCCCAGCGATTGGAAGCGCTCCTGACCAGCAGTGTCCCATATTTGCATTGTCACTTGTTTATCGTCAATGACCAAGTCTTTCGGCAGAAAATCGGCGCCAATCGTGGCTTTATATTGCTGTGAGAACTTGCCGTTGATGAACTGTTGCATTAGGGATGTTTTTCCGACTCCAGAGTCGCCCAAAATAATAACTTTGAGGATGGTTTTTTTACGAGTCGACATGGGCAAATAAATGAATTAATTATAATTAAAAGGCAATCAATTATAAATTAAAAAAGTATATTTTTGTTATAAAAGGATAAGAATAATAGTCGAAATATTCATCCATAGAATTGAAACAAGAGAATTGAAAGTAGTTGCAATAGTATGTTCAGACCTGTGAAATTTTATTGATGCTCAGCTTTAGCTTGGGGTTCACTCCTGCTTCTCCAAAGACTCAGAACTGGAGATCTCAATGCGGCGCATACCCTCCTGCTGTGCAAGCTTAGGGAGCTTGAGGTTCAGTAGACCATTTTCGAACTTGGCCTCGATTTTGTCGCCATCAACGCTCACCGGCAACTTCAAAATTCTCGAGAACTTTCCAACTGTTCTCTCAGAGTAGGACTTGGTTGACGTGGTGGTTTCTGGAATCTCACCCTTGATGACGAGCTCGTTGGTCTTCTGATTATAGTCGATTGTCACCTGATCTTTTGGAGCGCCAGGAATGGCCACATTGACATTGTAAGAATCGTCATCCTCATGGATATCGACTGGTGGAGTGAACGAGTCTCCAAACAGAGGTCTGAACAGGTTCAGTGAGCTGGAACCCGAGTTGGACTCCTTTGTGCTCACCTCCTTTCCCTCCTTTCCCTCCTTGTTCTCAGGAGTCGTTGCCTTCTTGTTGGCCTCAACTCTGCGGTTGGTTGCAACCAGCGGACTAAGTGGAGACCTGAAGAAAGGATCATTGAACAGACTGTTCATGTTGGCGACTTCCTGGTTGATGTTTTCAAAAAAGCTGTAGAATGGATCGTTGTAGTAAGACATATCGCTGTGTTGTGTTTGTGTTTCTGTTTTCTTGGGGACATACGTTCTGCTTGCAACTGAATATATACGCTCATAAAGTTTGCCGCACAGCCGCACATCACGTCAGCAAGTGTCACAGATCGAAGTTTCTGGGGTTTCGACGAAGTTTCTCGTAATCTCAAGAACGATGTCGAGAATCCGCCAGCGTTCGGGAAAAATCGCTCGGTTTTGACTCGTCACGTTACGTTCAGTGCACGGCAACGCAGGTCACACCATCACACGAGGGTCACCAGCTTCCACTTCTGCCAGCTACGCAGCCGTGAGCTCACAGTGTTTCAGCCACCATCCCGGTAAACGGGGGCCTGCGACCACAACTACAACGATCTCCCCTGCCAGTAATATCCACCCTGCCTTCGAAAACTTTGTAAACCCAGGGCCATGTTCCATATAACGCTCCTCGAGTCGCGGAGCCTAAGCGCAATCTCCCCATGCTTAGGTCAGCATTTACATTTATTAACAATTTGGTTCACAAAAAAATATCTGTTTGAACGCACTAGACTGAAGAGACCTGATTTCAAGAGTCGAAGACGCCGCCACTGATGTCTGCGAATAAGTCAACAGAAAACTCTACCAAGACTGGGGTCTCCAATGGTCAGCGTGTGGTCTCGGGTAGCCTTGACGGCGAAGGGCGACGGGGTGCCCCCTCAGACACAAGGAGTACGATCTCTAAAGCTGAAGCCAAGTCCAAGAACATGCAGTCTTCGATGGTTGCCGTTGTTCAGGAGCAGGCAGAAAATCCCAATGTTGTGCGTATCATGCCTGTCGCTGGCTCCGTGGCCGGTTCCAGCACCCCAGCAAACATATCTCCCAACGGTTCGAACCAAGTAAGTGGGATGGGTCCGACGCCCACGGGGGGCTCGATGTCCGCTAACTTGACCCGGCAAATGAGTGCTCCAGACGTTGCGAAGAACGCAAGTCCCAGCACCGGCGCTGCCGCCACAGATTCGTTTCTAACGCATCTGAAGTCCAAGCGTTCGGTAATCGATGGCTCTGTCGGGGAAGAAAACTCGCGTCCGAAAAAGAGCAACCCCACGGCAAGTTTGATGAACCTGCGTAATTCCAACACGGTCTCGTCCACATCCACGGTGCAGAGCAAGGCCTCGTCGCGCGCAGAGTTTTTTGCCGCCAAGCTGCACGATGCCATCAAGGTGGATGAGAAAAATAGCTCTGATTCAGATGAGACTTTTGTCTACGACACCTCTGCCAAGGAGCGGGCTGATGCGGACACGGGCATTGACGAAATGCTGACGCTACAGCAGCATCCCGCAGACACCGAGGGAGCCAACGTGACAGACAAATTAGAACGGCCGGTGGACCCAGCACGAGACGCGCCAGGGCACTCTGTTTCCAAAAGCGAAGACCTCACAAGCGAAATTGCAAGCAGCTTTTCGGAAAACGGGAATTCGCACCAAAACAACTACTACTCCGCCCAGAGCAACGAGCGCAACGACACCACCGAGAACAGCGTGATAAACTTGAACCCCATTGCTCCCAGATCGCCAGTGAATCGGATGGAGGACAAGAACCAGCTGCGGCAGATAACCTCGCGGGTGTTTGACTCGAAGGGAGTGAACCCTCGCCGGTACTCAGGCATGGACTACGAAATCGACGAACTCGAAGACAATTACGCTAATCATCTGATGCACGATGCCGATTATTTCTCGGACTCTGGCGACGAGGCGTCGCTCAGCGAGCCAGGGTATACTAATTACGGAAGTGTCAGCTCTGAAGGATACGCTAACCAGTACCAAAATGGAATATACCTGCAGCAGCCGTTGCTGGAGGGGCGCAATGGGAAACTGGGCGGAGGCAAGCTGCTCAAGCGCAAGCCCAACAACATGTATTTTTCGCCGCATGACTTCACTGGGGCGCGCGAGGTGCGCATCCGGCAAATCAAGAGTTTCTGCTACACAATTGGTCTGATTTTCGTGCTACTGAGTGTGGGCTTTATGAGCGGTTTCATACTGGCCACGACAAAAGAGTTGCAACACACGAAAATCGAGAGCGTTTCGGACCTCGTGATCTCGCAAGAGGAGCTCGTGTTTAGTATGGAGGTGGAGAGCTTCAACCCGGGATTTTTGTCGATTTCCATTCAGGAAGCCAACGTTGACATATTCGCCAGATCCAAATATGTGCAGGTGGACGAGTCAGATAAAAAAAATCCGAAACCCGTGGCAAGCGTGGTTCTGCTAGGCACTGTGACGAGTCTGGATATTCCGCTACATTTCCAGGGCGGGTTTTTCTCGCGCCAAAAAGATTTGAGCATGACGGAAATAAAAGTCCTCAATCCCTGTTCTTTTGACGACTCTGAGGAAATTAATATCCTGGAGCCCTCTGAAAAGTGGCTTAATATTTCGAGGAACCCATTTGAATTGATTGTGCGCGGGGTGCTCAGCTACCAACTGCCGATCTCCACGTCCAACCAGACTGTCAGTATCAGTCGAACTTTCGCGGTGGATCCTAACAAACCGGGGGGAGAACTCCCCGTCGTCAAAGAAATCGAACTTGTTATGTAACAAAAGTTTTAATTAATAACCCAAAAATGGCCCAGTCGGTGACTAGCCGCCGTTCGCGAGTCCGGATGTGAAGGGTTTCTTAAATTTATTTTTCTGCAAGTCGCAGACGGCTCTATGGAGCGTATAAATTGCACGATATCCCCAACTTGCGCCATTTATCCCTCATGACTCTTGAAGCTAAGCTCGCTGGACTCACTATCCACAACAATTTCAGTGCCTCGTCTTTTCAGCACGTGGATAAGGCCGATTTGCAAGGGTCGGGCTACAAATCTGCCGCATTCCTTGGAAAAGAGGACCAGATTAACAAGGTTATGGACGAGCTCGATTCGTCGGGGTTTATTCCGGAGAATCTGATCGAGTCCGAGACAAGGTATTTTTACGACTCGCTGGGGATCACAGACACCTATTTTGCCACAGAATCGGTGTCTGTGATTGTATCCCACATTCTTGCCCTCTATTCTGCCAAGGTGGATGCGTTTGCGAGAGGCCTGACAGACAAGCCATTCCTGCACCACCGCCGGGAATCGGATGCTCGGGCCGTCTATTTTGACGCTGCCAACGGGGATGACTTTGAGCATCAAATCGATGACAAGTATCTGGACAAGGCTGCGGGGGAAACGCCATATCGTATGGAATCTTTTAGTTCGAGACTCCCCACTGGCGATGCTGTCAAATGTCAATTTGTCTACAGATGCAATTTCAAGGCAGCTGCAGACCCTCACAGCTCGCAGATTGAGGAGATCGGAGATGTCACGTTCCTGAAAACAGCAACACCCCACACGAAGTTGCTATATTCGGAAGTTTTGAGCGAATTGGCCAACACTGAAGGACCTGTGATCAAACACTTCACTGTGGCGGCAACTGGCGAACAGCGAATCATCATAGGATATCGCCGTAACAGCTCGCCTCGCTACAACTCGGCTCTCAGCACTCTGGCCAGATACTACAATGTCAAGCTCGGACGCAAGTATGTCGAGAACTTCGCCAATGGCTGTTCCATCATCTCCATGTACATTGAGTACACGGATGGAATAAGTCCCGATGCCACCATTTACCAGATGGCTAAGGAGGCCTCGCTGCTCTACTGCATCCCCAACAATATGTTTCACCAGCAGTTCTCCAAGGGAGAAATGTCGATCCAGGAGTCGATCTACGCCCACTGTGGTGTCATTTTCGTGACCCACTTTCTCAACAGACTGGGCCCCGAGTTCAACTCGCTTCGAGAGCTGCTGTCCCACACCAGCTCTCCACACAACGTCGAGATCGTGAGCAAGATCAAGAAGCGGCTCAGCTCCGAAACGTACACCCAGTCGTACATTGCAGAGTGTTTTGAGGCCAACAATGCCCTGATCAGTCAACTATATAGACACTTTGTTGACAACCACTACACGTCGAGCTCGTTGGAGTCTACGCTGTCGTATCAAAGGGTGTCTCAGGTGAACCCGATTTCCAGCGACGAGGACTTTGAGGCGGCGCTCTGTCGCTCTTGTCCTACGAACGAGGGCCACATGCTTGTTCTGAGAGCTCTGTACTCTTTCAACAAGAGCGTTCTCAAGACGAATTTCTTCATCACGTCCAAGATCGCCCTCTCGTTTAGACTGGATCCCTCGTTCCTGCCCCAAACAGAGTACCCACAGACCCCGTACGGTATGTTCTTTGTGGTTGGCTCGGACTTCAGAGGGTTCCACATTAGATTTAGAGACGTTGCTAGAGGCGGAATCAGAATTGTCAAGTCGCGCTCTTTGGACAACTATCTGGCCAACATGAGAACTATGTTTGATGAAAACTACAACCTGGCAAGCACCCAGCAGCGCAAGAACAAGGACATCCCAGAAGGAGGGTCCAAGGGTGTGATTCTGTTGAATCCTGGTGCTGCGCAGAACCGTCCTAAGGAGTGTTTCACCAAGTACATCGATTCGCTTCTCGACCTGCTGATTAAGGATCCTCACAAAGAAACGTTTGTTGATCTCTACAACAAGCCCGAGATGCTGTATATGGGTCCGGACGAGAACACGGCCGGGTTTGTGGACTGGGCAACCCTGCATGCTCGCAAGAGAGGAGCCATGCTCGGGTTCCCGTGGAAGGCATTTTTCACCGGTAAGTCGCCATCATTGGGTGGAATTCCTCACGACGTGTACGGAATGACCTCGTTGAGTGTTCGTGCCTACACGGAGAAAATCTACGAAAAGCTGGGAATCACGGATCTGAGCAAGATCACCAAGCTCCAAATGGCTGGCGGTGACGGTGATTTAGGCTCGAACGAAATCAAGCTTTCTAAAGAGGAGACGTATATTGCTATAGTGGACGGGTTTGGGGTTGTGGTTGACGAAGACGGACTGGACAAGGACGAGCTGCTGAGACTAGCCAACGAGCGCAGAGGAAACGACGCGTTCGACAGGTCCAAGCTCGGACCCAGGGGTTATCTGATCATGGTTGATGACGTGGACTTCAAGCTGCCCGACGGAAGAGTGATTGCGAGCGGTCTGGCCTTCAGAAACAACTTCCACCTGACCCTGAAAGAGAATTTCGCTCCAAACGCCATCAAGCTGTTTGTTCCGTGCGGAGGACGTCCGAACTCCCTTGACGCCAACAACGTGAACTGTCTGATTGACGAGAAGACAGGAAAGAGCATCGTTCCGTTCATTGTTGAGGGAGCCAACTTGTTCATCACACAGCCGGCCAAGATCATGCTGGAGAAGGCCGGGGCGATTGTGTTCAAAGACGCGTCCACCAACAAGGGCGGAGTCACTTCGAGTTCGCTTGAGGTTCTTGCTGCGCTCTCGTTCGATGACGACGGATTCCTGAAACACATGTGTGTCGACTCGGTCTCGCAAAAGGTGCCTGAATTCTACCAGGGCTACGTCAAGCAGGTCCAGGAGATCGTGGTGCGCAATGCGCGTAACGAGTTCGAGCTTCTGTGGTCGCTGAAACAGCAGTCCGACAAGCCGTTCAGCATTTTGAGCGACGAGCTGTCGATGGCAATCAACAAGCTGGCCGACGAGCTGGCATCCTCGAAAGAGCTGTGGGACGACGACCAGACGTTCAGAAACGACGTGCTGGTGGACGCGCTTCCTCCGCTGCTGCTGCAGCAGATCGGCATCCGCAGCATCCTGGAGAGAGTGCCGACCGCGTACCTGCGGGCCATCTTCGCCACGCGTCTGGCCTCGGAGTTCGTGTATACCAGAGGAGTCGACAGCAACCCCGCCAAGTTCCTGGAGTTCATTTCGTCGCTGAAGAGGCGGTTCGAGGCGGCTCGCTAGTTTTCTGAAGCTCGATGTCCACCCGTCTCTGTGCCTCATGCTCAATCATGTTGGACTCCATGATGCGGGAGCCCATGGAGTCGGCCAATAGAGCGGCCACAAAGGTGGACGCCCCGATGTATATCTTCCACTTGAACGGAAGCCGCTGGTACTGTTGCCACAGACTGGGCTTGGGGACCGCCGGCTGCGGCCGTTTGGTTGTTTTAGACATATTTTCCCCACACGTTTTACACAGCCAAAATAAAAAATATATGGTGAATTATATTTACATTATGCAGAGTCGTGGGAGGTGATACGGTACATCTCGTCGTCTCGCAAGCTATCCAGGTCGTCCGAGACGTCCGGGTCTCTGCCGTTGAACGTGTCGAACAGCCGCTCACGCTCTTGGTCCTCCTGCTCAAGATAGTCTTTATTAGTCTTGGGGTTGGACTGGGCCTTGAATTTTGTAGCATCCAGGGAGTTGCGGGCCACGGGGACGGTCTGGTTGAGCGACGTGGACGAGCGGTCGCCGATGGACATGGACCGCTGGGACCGCGAATACTCGGACTCGAAGTCGTCGTCGGGCTGGATGATATCGAACTCGTACTCGTCTCGACGAAGAGCACGGCCTGGTTTTTTGCGGCTCTTGAGCATCCAGATGCAGATTATGAACCCTATGGCAACGAAGAAAATAAAGTACTCCTCGTAATGCGTGTCCGATGAACGGTAGACGCCGTCCTGGGAGTCGTCGACCTCTGGAACGGACGTCGCGCTGGCCGAGGGCAGTTTTTCCTGCACAGCGGTGCTTGTTGGCACAGGCTCTGGGCTGACCGTGGACGACTCGAGCAAAAGAGAGGTCGTGTCGGTGTTCTGCGCCTGTTTCTGGGCGTAGTCCTCGTCCAGACTGAACCGCTTGGCCTTGGACGCGTCTATCGACTCGCCGAAAAACCGCAGCTGCCAGTTCTCGAACCGCACCTTGTTCTTGTCGTTCTCGGTTTTCACCTCCAGAGTCCAGTTTCCGTGGCCCGGCTCGCCCCAATGGGCAACAGAAGAAAACGTCCAGTTGCTAAACCCCCCGGTGTTCTTGTCCTGCGGCCTCTTCACACCCAGATGCGACTTGATCCCGTTCGGAGAAACAAGCAGCACCTCCACGTCTCCACGCCGGTCGGCCTTGATGTTGACCGTGACGGTCACGTGCTCTATCCGCTCCAGGTTGGCTGCCTCCAGGTCTGTGTCCCTGACCTCAACGGTGGTCGTGACAGACCCCGTGTTTTCGATCGACTGGTCCACGTGCTGTATCGGCGCATAGTACCAGGCCTGTGGTTTCAAAAGCGTCCAATTCTGCGCAGCAGTGACCATTTTGTCTGCGTCCAGCTTGCCCCACCCAAACACAGGCGAGTAGCGTCTTCCCTCGATGTATGAGTCCTGCCAGCTTGGGTCCGCAGAGTTGACCTCGGACGCGGCGTGGACGGTCAGGGCCTGGGCGTCTCGCCACGTCAGCTCGGGGTTGGCTTCCAGAATGAGCGCATAGATGCCTGCTGCCAACGGGGCTGCCGCAGACGTGCCTCCGTGGTTGCTGGTGCACTGGTTGTTGATGTCTGTGGTATGGATATGCTCGCCCGACCCCGAAGAGTACGTGGACACCATGACTGCCGTGCACGACTCGGCATATGGCGGATGCAGTCCCTTGTGGTCGATCGAGGTCACTGTGATGGAGTAGATGCTGTTTGTGTAGCCGTCGAAATTGCAATTATCGCCGTGGTAGCCTCCGTTCCCGCTCGCAAAAACATACAGCGCGCCCTTCTCCTTGCGTCCCTCCTGGACGCCCTTCAGAATGGCTTCCTTGACAACCTTCTCGGGAACGTCCATGGACTGACCGTCGTCTGGAGGCCCCCACGAACACGAATATATGTCGTTCACGTCCAGGCCGTGACACATCGCAATGGCCTCGTCGTCAGAGGTGATCTCGCCAGAAAGAATGCGAATCCCAGAAACCTTGGAGTTGTACGCCACGCCGACTCCACAGAACCCGTTTCCCTTGGCCGCAGCAATCTCCGCCGCACATCTGGTGCCGTGGTAGTCGTCTCTGAGTCGTGGCTTGGGCAGGGCTGTGTTGTCGTTGTAGTCATAGGAGCCCTCGGCACAGAAGTTCTGAGCAAGATCGGGGCTCTCGTAATCGAGACCGTCATCGACCATCGCAGTGACCACGCCCGATCCGGTGATGTTACGTTTCCACACGGGAACGACATTCACGTCGTTGCCGGGAAACTGGACGTTCATGATGTGCCACTGCTCGCCAAACGTGGGGTCGTCGATGCCAAGCTCCTTTTTCGCCGTCTCCAGCTTCTCGAAAGAGGAATCGCTCGCTGGAACTGGTGCTCGACGAACAAGCCGTCGGGGGGTCTGCACATGCACCGATCGCACGCCAGAATCTGCCAGAATGCCCAGCAGGGGGTCGTCGCGTCGCTGCAGGCGCTCGGAATCGTGCAAAAAAGGCCCAAGAGCCTCGATCGAAGAAGGAACGAGATTCGTGCTCTTGTCCACGGAAAACAAATGATACTTGTCCAGAGCCCGCGAGGGATGCTCGTATCTGAACGAAGGCACGCTCTCAAGCAGTCCAGGGACATCGGAGCTGTCGATTTCCAGCAGGAAATACAGCCGTTGTCGGTAGTCGCGCGCAGGGATGGACATACTAGGATATAAAAACAGCGCACACAGAACTGGGTTTTATTTTTAATGTTCTTACGTAAGCCGTCGAGGCTGTGCAGCCAGCTACATGGTAGCCAGGGCGCCCATAGGGTCGTACGGAGGCAGCACGACGGGCTCGGTCTCAAGGTACTGGACGAGCTCTGGGACCTCTCCCTTCTCGACGACGACCTGGTACACGTACTCGCGGAAGTAGTCGTGGGTCATGACGTAGTAGCCCTCGCTTCCCTTCTTGTTGGACCAGCTGTTCTCCACTCTGTAGCGAACAGGCTTTCCGTCCTCGTCGACGTGCACGCCGGTGATCAGCATCGCGTGGGTCATCAACGACTGGTTGTAGATGACTCTCGAGGCCTTGTCGACAGCTCTTTGGTCGAAGCCGATCAGCTGGTAGTCCCACAGGTCCACGTCCATGATTCCTCTGGAGTTGTCCATGAATTTAGGGGTGTCTGTTCCGAAGAAGACAGCCTTGTTGTTCTTGATACGGTTGATCACGGCGTTGGCAAGGATGTCGATCTCGACGTTCAAGTAGGTGACTGGGCTGCAGCCAACCACGTTGTTGAGTCTGTCGATTTTGATCATTCTGTTGTATGGGTTTCTTGGGTCGTTGAGCAAGGACAGGTACTCTGGGGTGTCGAACTCGATCACGTCCTTGACGAAAGCCTTAGGAGTGGACTTGACAGACTGGTATTTTCCGTCCTTGTCGTAGAACTCCCAGACAAACTCCTTTTCTGGGGCTGGAGGAACGCCGAGGAAGATGCACTGCAGACGGTACACCTCAGCGATCATCTGGGCCTTGTCGGCCTCCACAGACTTTCCGGCCGCCAGCTTCTCACGCAGGACCTGTGCGTACTCACGCAGCTTGGTCAGCAGCAGTCTGTTGAGGGTTCTGGAGGCAGTCGTGCTGAACGAGTCGGGATACACCGAATTAGGAACAAGACCGTACTTGTCGACGATCTGGGTCATCATGGCAAATTGGCCTCCGTCACAGATCGGATCGGTGAGGAAGTACTGCACCAGACGCGAGTTGACGTCCTCCTGGTACGTGTCGCAGATCTGGTCCAAGAAATAGTTGGCCTTCTCGAGCTTATCGTAGAAAAACAAGTACGATGGGGACAGCAGACACTCCTTGAGATTGAACTTGGACATGAGCTTGAGACGCATCATGTTGGTGGAGGCAAAAAGCCAGCATCTTCCAGAGGCCTTTTGGTCGGTCACTGGAGATCCTTCCTGCTCAACCTTGTTGTTGAAGACATGGATATCGGCGATTTCCCTCGATCTGTTGATAAGCAGCTCGTCAATGTTGCCGTGCTGGAAAACAGAGGCAGCCAGCTTGGAAACCGAGTCGTCCTCAAAGGACTCGGTCCATTTCGAGAGAGCACTGAGTGTGATTTCGGACATGGTAGAAGAATAAATTCGTGAAAGATTAAACGGCACCTGCAATCCTTATAAGGTGCCGTTTGGGTTACGGAGTATGTCATCAAAAATTACGGGTCAATAATATGTGAGCTATATCTTGCTCTGCTCGAGCACGTCCGGGGTGGTGACGGGCCACTGGTAGTTCTTGGTGTTCTGGAACACGTAGCCGTTCTTGACGAGGTACTCGCTCAGGCCCGCAGGGCCTCTGGAGCCGTAGGCATACGGCTCAGGGGTCGGAGCGTCCGGGCTCTCGAGGTAGTTGAGCAGCGGAGTGAACAGGCCCCAGCTGATGTCCAGCTCATCGTCTCTAACAAAGTTGGAGTGGTCGCCCCGCAGACAGTCCCTAATCAGAGATTCGTAGGCCTCGGGGATGTAGAAGTCCGAGTATCTGCTCTTGTACGACAGATCCAGCTCGGTGACGGCGATATCGTTGGAGATCCCCGGCACCTTGGAGTTCATCTTCATGTACATGGCCTCGTTCGGCTGGATCCGGATGACCAGCTCGTTTCGGTTGACGTTGTTGAACATGCCGTTGGAGTTCTCCTTGAACTGGATTCTGATCTCCACCTTTCCGTCGTTCAGCGCCTTGCCTGCCTTCAGAATGACAGGAACACCCTGCCATCTCTCGTTGTCCACCTCCAGCGTCATGCAGGCAAACGTGACACACTTGCTTCCCGGCTTGACGGTCTCGTCGTCCAGGTATCCTGGCTTCGACCCGTCCTCAGACTTGGTGTACTGTCCGACCAGCACGTTTTCCTTGTTGAACGGCTTGATCGACTTGAGCAGACGCACCTTCTCGTCTCTCACGGCCTCTGCGTCGAACGAAACAGGTCTCTCCATCAGCAACAGGGTCAGCACCTGGAACAGATGGTTCTGCATCACGTCCCTGATGATTCCGATCGAGTCGAAGTATCCACCTCTTCCCTCGGTGCCAAACGGCTCCTTAAACGAGATCTGGATCGACCGGATGTGGTTGTTGTTCCAGCACGCAGAAAGGAAGTTGTTGGCGAATCTGAAAGGAACAAGATTCTTCACCATCTCCTTTCCAAGATAGTGATCGATTCTGTACAGCTCGTCCTCGGTCCACAATGGAGCCAACTCTTCTTGCAGAGCCTGTGCCGACTCGAGATCGTGGCCAAAAGGCTTCTCGATGATAATTCTGGCCAGACCCTTGTCTCCCGGATGGACATACTTCTTCAGATGAGCAGCCACCGTGGTGAACACAGAAGGAGGAAGCGCCAGGTAGAACAGACGGTGCGACTGTGCCACCTTGCTGTCCGCGTCGTACTTCTCAATGGTAGCGTTGAGCTTCTCGTAACCTTCTGGAGTATCGTACGGACCAGAGATGTAGGTGACCATCTTGAGGAACTCGTCCACTTTGGACTTGGCATCGTCCGTAGGGGTCTTGAAGAAGGGTCTCAGTCTTGTTTTCAGCTCCTCGTCATTCAGTTTGGACCGAGCATAACCAATAATCTTGGTGGAGCTGGAAAGTAGGCCCTCCCTGAACAGCCCAAAGAGAGCAGGGAAAGTTTTTTTCTTGGCCAGGTCACCAGAGGCGCCGAAAACGACGATGACCGTGTCCTCTTTAAATTGAACCGGTGAAGACATGCTGTAAAAACACAGTTCAATAGACTATTCGCCACTAATGAGTATTAATATGTTTTTTTATGAGCAAGCGGGCTTTAGATTTCGCATTGCACCGCCACAGGGGCCACACTTTTCGAGCAAACTTCGTAGTGCACCGCCACAAATGTCGTTCGGAGAGGAGTAGTCCTGGTGCACTCCGTCTCGGGGATTGTCGGACATGTGGCGCAGCAAGCGGTATCTCCTACGGGACTAGCTCATTTAACGATAAACTATTGCTACATAGCTACCAACGGGACCCCAGCGCAATCGACGTGGTATCCGTGGGCTGCTCCACGGCGCGGAACTGCGTGCGCACCAGACGGGCCTCGGCCACCCCGTACTCGGCCCCAAACCGCCCCATCCACTGCCCTAGCTCAGTTCCGCCAACTCCGGCCGCCGAAATACTGGTGTAGAGGTGTCGTATCTGCTCGAGCCACTCCTTCGAAGAAATCTCCGCCGGGCCACTGATCTGGCCTCCTCCGTTTATGCATCCCCCCGGGCACGCCATCACCTCGACGACCTCGCACTTGTGCACCTCGGGGCCCGCCGTCTGGGCTTCTGCGTCCTGGCCCAGTCTGGCGCGCCGCCGCGCTGCCAGTCCCCCTGTGCTTTTGCTGCTACCATTTTTGAGCTTGCGCACGAGGTTCTGGATATTTTTGAATCCGTTCACAATCCCGGCCCGTGCAACCACCTGCGACCCTTCCATTAGCCGCAGTTCGTAGATGTCCGAGTTTCTGCCGCTCACCGTGCAAATTTCCGCCGTTGGATGCGACTTTTGAACATGCAATAAATATTGGAAGGCATAGCCTCCAGACGAGGACCCTTCGCAGTTCATCCACGAAAAAGTCGGCTCGACCCACTCTGCAGGAGCGCTCATTTTATAAATATCTGCCAGAGGGGTGGTGTCGGCCTCCGCTTGCCGGATGATCTCGTCAATATCGATCTTCTCCTCCTGTAGCAACTGGATCAGCTCCCGAGGAGTGATCACACAGTCAACATCCACAGCCTCCTCCTCGGTCCCAATCTCCGGCCGCGCAGCCTCCAGCTTCTTATCGAAACATGGCATGATCGAAACGTGGTAAACCTGGCTCAACGAACATCCATACTGTTTGCTAACCAGTCTCTTGAAAATACACCCTGTAATTTGCTGTGGAGATTTGACGGTGCTCAGACGCGGCAAAATGTGCGGGTGCGTTTTCTCCGCATACAGGACCCAACCGGGACAGATCGAGGTCAGCGTGGGGCCCTGTTCTCCAGAGAGTTTGGCTGCCACAACGTCCTGCGACAAAACCTCTGTCGCAATGGCCCGTCCCAGCCCTGTGCCCACCACGCTCGAAAAACCCAGCCGCTGCGTAAAGAGACGGATCAGAAATCGGTCCACAAGTTCGATGTCCAGCTTTAGAGCCCCCGCCAACGAGGCTCTCGACTGATGACTAATGCTCATGACAAAGGTTTTGTTGTGTTGGTCTTGTTTCAGCGCATTGACCAACTCTTTGTGCGAGTGCTGCGCAACCAGCACCTCCTCGGCAGATGTTATGCATCCCGAGCACGCCAGACAGTCCGCAAGCGATATCTGGGCCTCCTGGAGCCGGGAGCTGGACCCGTCCACTTCGACTTCCAGAGCGTGGCCCTCGGCGTCGATCTGGATCTCCACGGGCTCAGAGCCCGTTCCCCGGCGGTCCTTAATTCCAGACTCGACCGGCTTGATGCATGCCACGCCGGGCGTGATGAAATCGTTCAGATCATCGGCAGATAAAATAGCACTCATGGTTCTATTTGTTAATCAGTTTTTTTTTGCCTATCTAATACTATACACGCACTTTTTATTGGCAGATAAAAAAATCATGTCAAATCTGACTAATGCTCACTAGGAGTTTCGCGATTGGACTCGAGGTCGCTAAATTCGTTGAGCTCGAACTCGTTCTCGGGGGCCTGAGACTGAAGCGAGTCGTAGTGGTTCTGGTCGTAGATCGTGATTCCCACCAGTTTGAGGTAAAGCTCGATAATTCCCAGGAACCACAGCTGCACCAAGCACGCCGCACTGGCCAGAACCAGCACGTACGACGAGTGGTCAGCCCCCATGTCCTTCACAAGCTTCAGCTGCTCCTCGTTGGCACCCATGAAGGTGATTCCAGCCAAAACCAGGGCAAACGGCGGCAGGTACTGGAAAGAAAGAATCTCGCCTGACGAATGACACCGACGATCCGCTAGCAAAAAAGAGATCTCCCAGATGCGCGCAAATCCCCCGAGCATCAAAACCCAGCCAAAAAATCCATGCACCTTCGTAGAGATCTCCATGTGCTGTGCATGCTGCGACATTGCATAGGCCGTGAACATGAGTGTCAAAGCAGGAATCGGGTTCCGCCTGTTGTTGCGAGAGAGCCAGATACCCAGCATTCCGCAGGCCCAGAATATGATCCCCATGCTCGTGTGTTGGTAGTCTCCGTGGGACCATGGTTCCCAGGGACGATGCTCGGTGAACGTGTTGACTATACCCCAGGCGGTGATCATGACCGAATCGTACAGCTCCTGTGAGTGTTTTTGATTGTCCCCACGACGAAGCCATGGAACCACAAGGACGATCGACAAAAGAAATCCGTATGCAACAAATGCACTCCCCATTATTCCATGGGCGTTACATTGTCCTGTGTGCAGACCGTAGCAGAAGCCTAGAGCAGACACAAGCGACATCCCCGCCTTGAGGTATCCGCAGAAGGCTAAAAGAACAGAAAGAGTCTTGTAAACAGACCCTGCAATTTTTGGGCCAAGGGGGCCAATTTTGTGGGAAAAGGCTGCCGATCCCGTGGCTAAGCTCCCGGCAAAAATGGTGACGCAGTAGAAAAACGCAAGAAACCACGCCGTTCCCCGACTGGCAGAGTTCTCGTGTCCATTGGGGTCGGGAAAGCGCAGAATCACCGCCTCAATGGCAGCATATATCGCACACATAGTCTGGATCGAGATCCCTGAGGCCATTCTTCCCGCAAGCACAAAAACGGCCGCAACGGACGGAATGACAGTCAACACCACTACCGAGCACAGCCAATGGAAAATCATGGTTTTGTTCACATTCTTGGCCAGGCCCTCGAGATATCCCGTGTCCTCTTCCTCGCCCTCTTCCATGCCGGCGTAAGCCGGTGCAAGTAATGCTGCTAAAACAGCGAGTCTCAAAACATATTTCATTGTCTGGAGATTATTTTTGATCGCATTTTTGATGCGTCGCACCGCGAATTTTCGACGCGCGTCGATTAACTCTTGCCAAGCTTGAGACCAAACACCCGTTTCTTCTTCTCCTGCTTATCTGTCTTTTCTTTCTCAACGAAAATAGGTGTGACTCTCTGCATCATTTCTGGGTCTGCATGAGAAGACTCTTTGTGGTACGCACTGGTGTCCAATTCTTCACTTCCCTCAGCAGCCAGGCCGGTGTAAAGAAGATGGCTCAGGAACTTCTCCTCGTCCTCCACCTCTCTGTAGAACAGCAGGTATGCGGTAGCGAGCCCAGGCCCGTCTCCAAAAAATCGGTAAACGAAATTCTCGTCGATGCATTCCACGGTCTCGTCGTCAAAAAGTAGCCAGCCAAATCGATCGGTCTTGACCAAAGAAACATAGTGGCCGTGGTAAGGACCACCTCCAATGTGGACCACCACAGCATATAGTTCGTATAGCTTGTCTGAGTCCGTAGAGTCGTCTGTGGTGTTGAAGATGCGCAAATGTTTGGAGTATTCCACCCGGTGGAATAGCTTCACGTTTCGTCCAAGCTCTTCGGAGTACTTGAATCTTTTCAGGTGCAGCGCTAGAACCTTTGGCAGCTTCTTCAGTTTGATGGTCTTGGCGGCTTCCTGTAGCGAATGGCAGCATTCGCAGTAGAACTTGTTTGAGTCGGTCAGCATCTCGCTCTGAGAAAACATCTTGAGACAGTAAGTGATGGATGTGTTCTGCTGCAAGTCGATCGAAAGGTCTAAAAACATCTCATCTCTCGTGGAGACGGTTTCACACGCAAGACATTTGGTCTCGCTGGTTAAATAGCCTTCAAACAGGTGGTGGATGTTGGATTTTTTTTCCGTGCCTCGACAATGTGCGTCCACAGACTCGATGACATCGTTAATGAGGAAGTTCAAAAACTCGTGTGCATCCTGATGCATCGAGCTGCGGAACATTTCGTTACCTTTTTTGACCATTTCCACTAGTCGCTGCGCGGAAACAATCCCAACACTGGAGACGTTCTCTGTCATACACTCGAAAACGTCCTTCAGAGCCGTGAACACGGACTCTGGCATGCCGTACTCCTTGGCGTAGGAATGGTCTAGGTTGATGATCGGACCACGAACCAACGCTTGGCGTTTCCGCTGATCACTCGTGGCTTGGGTGTTGTCGGTGACGCCGACCACCGTGATGTTTCTCTGCTGGTTCAGTGAGTAATTGATGTGCAGGTTGCCGTACTCGGGGTACTTGGTGGTGAGCAGCCGCTCGAGCTCAGGGTTGTTGAGCTCTGCCGCGGAGTTGGGGTCGGCTGTGCCAGCTGTGGGTGGGGCGGACTGGGATTGTCCAGATTTGAACAGACCACGTACTTTGGAGCTCTGAGGCGAGCTCGCGCCACTAGAAGACACAGTGCCGTTGGAAATGCTGCCATTTGCAGACGACGGCGCGGTCAGCGAGGACAAGAATGCGTGGGGCTTGACTCCTGCAACTCGAAGCTTTCGCCGACGGGCGTGTGCTGCATCGCGGTTTGGGAACGACAGAACCTCGTGACGAAAAGCAGTGGTGTAGTACAGCGCCTGCAGAATCGATGCAATGTAGCAGGTGTACCCGAAATTCTCCATCCCAAAAACTTTGTTGGAACCGTCTCCGTAAGGCATGTTGGGACGCAACGGGTCGAGCACCTGGTATTCTAGGGCGGGATCCAGCGGTTCTTCGGCCACCGGGGCACTCTCGAGGTGTGAGAATTCACCCTTCCACGAATCGGTGTCTGTTTCGGGGCGACTCGGTGGAGACTCCTTCCTCGATTTGTCTGCTTTCCATTTCTTGAACATTGTTGAGACGAAAAGAAAATATCAGGTGTGAGGTGTCCTGTATTAAACCGTGGGGCATAATGTTTAAAAATATGGGGAGACCAGATCCTTTGTTCTTGCGTGCACGTCTTTTGGGGGCAGGAAGCTCTGGGAGGCCGCGCTGTATTTAATGAAACCAACCAGCGAAATTTCGGTTTAGCTGTTGTTTCCTGTCACTCAATTGGGGCAAGCGCTGAGGGATCTGGCATAATTAAAAAAGATAACTATTTAAATTGTTTTGTGTCAAAACCGCTGTTGTGAATCAAATCCCGATAAACTCCATAAAGCAAGACCCACACAGTGTTTTTAATCAAGGGATCCGAAATTAATATGGTCCGATCCCCCTTTTTTTCTGAGCGTTTATAAATTTCTTATGAGCTCCGGACACACAGCACCTTCGTCAGCAGCAAACGCACGAACAGCAGCACAGACAGGCACTCCAGTATCGCAGACTTCGTTGTACAAGCAGTCCAGTCCGCGGTGCGGGAATGGCTCGAAGGAGAGCCTGCCTGTGTCGTTCGTAAGTGCGCAGCAGACGCTGGAAACGTGCACGGGGTCGGAAGCCGTGCTGCATTCTACGGAGCAGGAGACCAACGACACCACAGACAAAGAGGAGCCACGCGAGCCGTATCCTCATTTTGGGGGGAACGCTCCCTTGGACTACGCGATGCCATTTCTGGGGCTGGGAAAGCAAGATCTGAAGGCGTCTATTTCGGGGCTGGAGTCAAGACTGTACGACTCGCCTTACATTCCGGACTCGCCACGCGCATTGAGACGACACGAGGATTCGGAAACCATCTCGGACAGGTCGATACCCAGTCACTTAAGCTTGACTCCGAAATCGGAGAGACTTGCCCAAAATCGGATCGTTTCAGCCGTGCTACAGCTACAGGAGGAGTCGAACTCGCACGAGTTCTTGCAGAGAACGCTGGGATCGAGCTCCGCGTCTTTGCTCCCAACCGAAAAGGTTCTGGAGCTCTACGGACAGAATGCCAGAAAGATAAAGGACCCCGAGGTTCTGTTCTCGTACGCCCAGATCCTGGTGCGTAGTGCTCTTAGTTCACGATCTGTGGAGCAGAGAGACAACAAGAGCCGCAAAAAATATTTAGTGGAAGCACACGAACTTCTGCGGCGAAGTTGTCGTGGAGGGTGCGTAGATGCACAGTACTTTCTGGGAGACTGCTACGCAGTCGGATTGTTTGGAAAGGCAGACGATTCAAAAGCGTTGGCTTATTTTGAGTCTTCTGGAAAAGCTCGTCATGCAGAGGGAGCATATCGAACCGCGGTGTGCTATAGGAAAGGATGGGGTTGTTCTCCGGATTCGCGCAAAGTCGTCAAGTTCCTGGAGATTGCAGCGCTTAACAACCACCCCGTGGCCATGATGGAGTACGGAATATACTGCTTCAAGGGCCTGATGGGGCTGCCCGACGACACGATCACAAAAAAACAGGGCATTAGCTGGCTGAAAAGGGCAACGGAAGTTGCGTCCGAATTTTCATCGGGAGCACCGTTTGAGCTTGGAATGATATTCTTACATGGTTTCGAGGATATTGTAATCCAGGACACCAAATACGCAATCAAGCTGTTTTTCCACGCGGCTTCGCTTGGCCATGCAAAGTCATCGTCTTTACTGGGGCGGTTATACGAGGCCGGAAAAGTAGTGGAAACTAATGCCGACCTTTCCATTCACTTCTACAACATGGCAGCGAGCAGCGGCGACCCCGAGGGTATGCTGGGGCTTTGTTCCTGGTATTTTGTGGGGAGCCCGAACCTTAAACGAGACTATGACGAGGCGTTTGCCTGGGCCTTGCGGGCTGCTGGATATGGATCGACAAAGGCCATGCTTCTATTAAAAAGATTCTACGAATTGGGCATCGGGTGCGAGAAAAATTTGGAAAAAGCAAAGTACTGGGAGGAGTTATCCGGTAATTTAGGTCCCGAGTCTAGTGTCGGTCAGCCAGTGAGCCGGAGAGTGACTGGGAGCTGAAATCCGTCAATTTGAAGGGTATTCCCATAACAATAGCGTGACATGCACGGACTTGAGGAATGCTGGAGGATACAATAAACCTGCACATATGTACAGCGCCACACATTCACCGACATGCTAATTAGTAGTCAGAATTCTGAAGCTGCATGCAATTTCGAAAGTGAATTCTACGTGGCTGCTGCATCGTCATATGATGTGTAGCACTTGAGGCCTTGCGTGTTAGGATAAATGATATCTACAGATCTGATTTAATTCTGCATTGGGGTCGGCTTTTTATGCGGTTATTATTTTCTATTTATATGTGCTATCCCTTCCGCCATCTCCCACTGGGTCAGTATCTATCGACAAGTTTTCTTTCACACCCAGGCTTCCAGAGTCCTGGTACCTAAAACACTTAGTGCTTTGAATTCATATCGTTGCATTTCCGCATTTTGAGCCTTGAAGCCCACAACTGAAACATGCTCATGTCAGAAGAAAAACCCTTTCCCACCTGGCAATCACCTCACGAGCAGCACAACTCGGCCGCACACCACATCCAGCAACCTCAGGATCCTTCTTTTGTGGACCAGTCAGGCTATTTTGTCCCTTACGCCAACAACTATGTCCAACAGGCACAGTACTCTCCATACAACCAGCTAGGTCACCTCCAGCTGAGCAACCCCTTTGCACCGACACAGGGTCATTATTCTTACCAGTCACCTACTTTCAGCCGGCCCACTTACACTCCAGATACATCTTTCAGCGACAAGCCTTCGAGCTCGACGGATCTTGTTTTTGATATGAAAAAGGAGGATCACGAGCCCCACTCGCCGCAACAATATCAATGCCAGTACCAGTACCAGTACCAGTACCAGCAACCACAGTTCATGGGATATGGCTGGCCCATTCCTCAGTATTCGCAGGATGAAAGAACCGCAGGTGCCCTTAAGCGGTCCAAATCAATGACTTACGAGGACTCACAGGCTTCCTCTTTCAGATCAAGGGACCAACGGCGGTCGCTGCCTAGAAATGGGTTTCTAGACCTGGAGGAGTCAAAAATCGCCAGCATGGAGCATAACAACAAAGACAGCTCGTTGTGGGACATACTAAAGGCGGGCCCCAAAAAAGACGGGCCTTACAAATGCAGTCATTGCACGGAAAAATTCCCCTCTGTGGAAAACTTTATCCTGCATCTAGAAAAAAACAAGTTGGTCAGATCCAACAAATGTCCCGTGAAGGACTGTCCTTACAGAATAATTGGACTTCCAAGAAAGCCCGAGCTCAGAAGACACTGCCTGTCACAGCACTCGGAGACTCTTGAAAATCTACTGAGGCTCAAACTTCAAGAAGGTGTTGAGCCAGACGTGAGACGGTTGTACCACGACAACAGCGATGATCACGGCGATGCTCCAAACAAAAGAAACTTCAGTGTTTGTCCACGCGAAGGATGTGGCAAGAGATTCCGAAGGAAAGACTCGTTGCAGAGACACGAGCGACTGGTGCACGAGAACCAGAACAGTCGCTTTAATCAACGTCTCAGGATGCAAAAGACGATCTTGGGAGACGAATCGGACACAGGTGAGGAGTGATTTCACTGCATTGGTAGTTCGGGACATTCACCGAGGTCGAACTTCGTATCTGAACTTGGCTCCGTGCCAGACATTGCTTTATCATGTCAATTTTTCAATCATTTTCATCCACTTCAAACTTCTGCAGGAATCTTGTGCATACGCATTATGCTTACAGTGAAAATCTTCTTTCTGATGAGCAAGGGAGCCTCGAATTGATGCTGTTCACGACCTTTTTCTGGATACGGAGGAGGGGTTGAAATGTGGTCAAAACCGCTCTCGGCTCCAGACGCGGTTAGTATGATTACCTGAGAGTTAAATTGTATAGTACGCTGAAGAAAAATTGTTTCTAACCAATACCGTAGCGCCAAAATTGGTTATCACATGTTGAACCATGTGACACATTTAGTTAGTGATCTGAACAGGTTGTCAATGTGGCGCGTCAAAAAAGCAAGATGCCGCTGAAAGACAGTTAGTGATTTGACTATTTTACGTTGCGGCAGCACTTCTTGTTCGACGAGCATATTGTCTATATTGTTAGACGACATTCCTACAGGTGCAGCACGAAGCCTGTTTATAAGGTACACACGCCAGGCATCATGCAAATGAAATCCTTCGCTGTGCAAATATGCAGAGTTGAATAAACGCCATGCTGAAGAGATGATTGCTTTGTAAACATGTTACAAGTCAAAATTTCTATTGTTTTAGATGAACATTGTGTGCAGCGGCAAGACTATTTCCACCAAGACCGCATATAGATATAGGTATACGTAGACTACGTGTGAGGTTAGACCGGATTCGTGAACAGATAGGAAACCGACTCTCCGTTATGGAGTCTTCTAATGGCCTCGCCCATTGTGGGACAAATATCTATGACCTCCAATTTCGGGCACTTTTCGGCTGTAACAGAGAGGGGCATCGAATTCGTACATGCAATCCTTTCCAAAGAACCCTGGTTAATTTTGGAGATCGCTTGTCCACTGAATATGCCATGGGTTACTATGGCAACAACAGCTTTAGCTCCCTTCTCCAACAACAAGTCTGAAGCTTTACAAAGCGTTCCACAAGTGTCTGCAATATCATCCACTAAAACACACAATTTTCCCTCCACATCTCCAACCAGAACCATGCGGCTCACCTCGTTCGCTTTTGCCCGCTCCTTATGTATGAGAGCAAAAGGGGTGTCCAATTTATCGGCCAGAGATGCCACACGCTTAGCTCCACCTGCATCAGGTGAAACCATCACCAAGTTGGCAGTGTCGAAACTCCTCTTTATGTATCTGAGAACTTCGGGCTCCGCATACAGGTTGTCGACAGGAATGTTGAAAAAACCTTGGATCTGGGATGCATGAAGGTCCATTGTTATCACATGATGGCATCCCGCGGTGACCAGTAGGTTGGCAACCAGTTTCGCCGAGATAGCCACTCTGCTTTTATCTTTCCTATCCTGTCTCGCATACGGGAAGTTAGGTATAACTGCGGTTATTCGTCTTGCCGAGGCAGACTTACAGGCATGGACCATAAACAGTAGCTCCATCAAGTAATCGTTCATTTTTTCAGGCCCTCCGCATCCCGTCTGGATTATGTAGACGTCCTCATCTCTAATGCTTTCTTTCACCAGCACAGCGCTTTCCTTGTTGGAAAACTCGATCGCGTGAATGTTTGATATCGGTAGGTTAAGGTAGCTCGCAATATTCTCTGCAAATTGTGGATGGGAATTCCCCGCCAAAACTTTGATCGAGTTCGGAGGCTTTTGCAAAGACATGATGTAGAAATAACCAGATTTAATTAAATATATTAAACCGTAAAATTAAAATTAATAATTATTTTATCCAATTATGGCGTCCAAACAAGCCTACAAGCGATTGACTAAGGAATATAAGCAAATTCAAGAGAGCCCTCCACAGTACATCCTGTGTCGTCCAGCAGAAGACAACATTCTGGAATGGCACTATGTGATCACAGGCCCTCCTGACACCCCATACGAAAACGGACAGTACCACGGTCTTGTGATCTTTCCCCCGGAATATCCTTTCGCCCCACCAGCCATCAAGATGTGCACTCCGTCTGGAAGGTTTCAGACCAATACCCGAATCTGTCTGAGTATGAGCGATTTCCACAGAAGCACCTGGAACCCGTCCTGGTCCGTGAGTACCATTGTGACAGGGCTACTTTCATTTATGACTGGCGACGAACAAACCTCGGGAAGTATCGTGACACCGGAACAGACTAAACGACAATTAGCATTAAGGTCGCGGTCATACAACTTGATGAACCACCGCTTTTTGGAGATCTTTCCAGATCTGGCACGTGAGTATAGTATATACATCGCACAGGAACAGGGGTCGTCTGTGCAGACAGAAACGAATAAATATAGAGCACCTGATGTTTCTGGAGACTCTGAGACGGCTCAAAAACCAGCCAGCGAGCCGGTGCAGTCCAAGCAAACGGAGCAAGCCAAGCAGACCACACCCCAGCCCCAGTCCAACCTGGGTCTGTACTTTCTGCTTGTGCTGATTGTGGGCATTTTAGTGAAGTCAAGCAGCGTGTTCGGCTTTTCCAAATAGGCCTATTCGTCGTACTCGGCCAGATCCTCCTCGTCAAAAATGATGCGCACCATCAATGAACAGGACGGACAAACAGCGATATCCTCACCGTCGAGCATATCGTCGAGGCCGATCTGGAAGCGGTCACCGCAAGGACATGGGTAGGTGAATATACGCTGCGTTGCGTCAAATACAAAGTCCTCTATTTCTATCTGATCGTAGACGGTAATAGTCTCAGACATGCCATAGGTGATTATGTAAAATATTTCTGAAATATTTCTAAAAGGGAGGGTCACGTGATGTGGAATCGGGCTCGTGGTCTTCAGGCGAGTGCAATATTTTAAAATTTCTCACGGAAATTTTTATTTTTCACTAACCAACATGGGTATTTCCAGGGATTCTCGTCACAAGAGAGCTGCTACCGGTGCTAAAAGAGCCCAGTTCAGAAAGAAGAGAAAGTTTGAGTTGGGAAGACAAGGTGCCAACACCAAGATCGGTACCAAGAGAATCCACTCCGTCAGAACCAGAGGTGGAAATGTTAAGTACAGAGCATTGAGAATCGAGACTGGAAACTTCTCGTGGGCTTCTGAGGGAATCTCCAAGAAGACCAGAGTCTCCGGTGTGGTGTACCACCCATCCAACAACGAATTGGTGAGAACCAACACATTGACCAAGTCTGCTATTGTCCAAATCGATGCTACTCCTTTCAAGCAATACTTTGAGCAACACTACGGTATCACCCTTGGAAAGAAGGCTAAGACCACCGAGGAGGAGACCAAGAAGAGCAACAAGCTGCAAAGAAAATTGGCTGCTCGTGCTGGTGACGCCAAGATCGAGTCTGCCGTCTCTGCTCAGTTCGGTTCTGGTAAGCTTTACGCTTGCATTTCGTCTAGACCAGGTCAATCTGGAAGATGTGACGGTTACATTTTGGAGGGTGAGGAGTTGGCTTTCTACCTTAGAAGACTGACTGCTAAGAAATAAATCCGAGCACTGCGAGGAGAGTATGATAAATAATTGAATTTAGTCAAGAAGTGGAAGTAAAAGCGTAGCATTTGTTGACCGACTGGGAAATACGTCGACGACACGATTGGGCCAACAGAGGAGGCGACGAATTGCCAATTTGCCAATTTGACAAACTGCAAAATTGTGCAAACTCCTGTGCGTGATTTACATCGTTTACTAGGTCTACTCGATATTATCTCTGGCAATCCATTATTAAATACACTTCTAATTGTTAGCATCCCTCAGTAAAGGCAAAACAAATCCGCATCAATGATTCGGTACAGGTCTGTGTGTTGTTCATCAACGAGATACTTACACCACGGTTGGCCGAGTATTTTACAATATGGTTTTTCTTGAATCTTTTTTTTTCCACTTTTTTTCCACTTGTCCAAGTTCTATCTGCCAATGTGCAGCACGGGTCAGTAGCTAAGACCCGTCTATTGCTTCAGCTTGGCCGACTTCTCGGCTTTGGAGTTGGCCTTTTTCTCGCGGTTGTGCTTGGCAGTGGTTCCGGCCTCGGTGTCGAGGAAGAAGTCCCACATGCGGAACGAAGAGGCGTAGTTCCCGATGAAGTGGTGGTGGTGTTCGTCGTGGTGGTCTGCGCCGGCCCAGATAGGCAGGAAGTGGTGCAACGACCACGGGAACTCGTATCCTGAGTGCGCGTCGACAGCCTGGTACAGTCTCAACGTGATCCAGATGCAAATAGTGAACAGATGCAGGTCTCTAGTTAGGTAACACCAGATGATTGGGATTCCCACGGTACCGAATCCAAGAAGCATCACCTCGATAGGGTGTGCGTACTCAGCAGCCAGACCGAAAGGCGCAGCGTAACGGTGATGTTGCTTGTGAATATATCTGTAGAAGGCGCCGTAGTGCAATCCTCTGTGGAACCAGTAGTGCCATGCGTCCTCCAGCAGGAAGAAGATACTCACCTGCAGGGCGATGGTCTTGAGAGATGGGAATGGAACGTTGTAGCTGATTCCGATTTTTTCGCACACCGGGTGGAAAAACCAGATCGGAAAGGCCTCCACCATGAAATGCGAGATCAGAACAGATTTCAGACACTCCCATTGCTCCTTGTTGGAAGGCATTTTGGTGTCCTGGATCTTGTATCTTCTGAAGAACGGAATACGGTCCACGATGAACCAAGGCAATGAGCGGCCGAAGTACATCACCTCATGGAGAACGAAGAACAGCAGCCCTGTGGCAAAAATGTCGTTTCCCAGGTACGTGTAGTAGGCTGCCCACAGCTGTTCCAAGAAGTTGAGACCAGCAACCTGACGGACTTCTTGGTACGTTTGGAAAAACGAATCTTGAGCCGCAATACGAACGGCAGTGTCACCAAACACTCTGGAACGTTAGAATTGCGAAATCCAAACGGAATACTTACTTAGAACTCATTAGGCGTGTTTGTCTAACTTTTTGTGATACACTTTTTTTATATACGCGGGTCGTGCGCCACACGCGAAAATACGACGTAAACGACACCAAACGAGAACCCCAGGCTGTGCAGCCAGCTTCACGCGAGGCGCTGGATGTTAGTGCTTTTGGGGCCGAGCACTCGCTCCTTGCGCGCGGCCAGCTGGACCGTCTCGTTTTCCTTGTCGTCGTTCCACGCGCGTTTGACTGCCGTGCTTTTTCCTGACCAGTTTTCGAGCTCGGGCACTGTTCTGCCACCCTCCACCGTCTGGCACAGCTGCTCCACTCCGGCCACCGTTTCCTCGCGGTTCTCGCGCGCCTGTCTTTCCAGATCGTGCAAAAGACCCTTCACTTTCTCGTAGCCGTGTAGTCGCTCGCCACCGTGCGCTCCCAAGGACTCCATCTCGCCCACAATTGTCCGCAGACGGGATCCGAGAGACTCGATCGCCAATTTCGACTCCTCGTGTAGCTGCGACAGCTGTTGCTTCTGCTTCTCCTCCAGACCCACCACCACGTCGTGGACCTCTCCCGAACACGTGTGGAGTTTCTCGAGATTTTGATCTATTTTCTGCGACATGAGGTCGATATTGCCTAACCGTTTATCGTCCCACGACACAAAATCCGTTTCTAGTTCGGCTATCCAGCCACGGGCCCGCGGAGCGTGCTCGGCGTCCATGTTCTTGCTCAGACGCTCCAGCTGCTGTCTCGTTGTCTGCGTGATCTGCTCGAGCTCCGACCCAGCGTTCTCCAATACAGACCGGTCAAACTTGGAGACACTCTTGAGCTGGCCCAGCTTCTCGGCCGTCTCGATAGCCAGGCCGTCGAGCTGCTGTTCATCGCGCGCTTTTTGCGCGGCCACCGTCTCGGCCAGAATGTCGAGCAGCTGCTGGGCGCGGTCTTGCGCGGTCTGTCGCTGTGCAGCTATCGACCGGCTCATCATCGCGCTCATTTCCGTTTGGTATTTTTCAAGCCTTTCCTCCTTCTCTCTCAATTGCCGTTCGATGGAACTGATGGCTGTGTTTTGGGCCAGCAGCTGACCTGAGCAGCGGCCAAACATCTCATCGACCTCTTTCTGTATGCTGGACAGCTGAGACTCCAACCCAGCGGCCAGATCCTTGATTTTTGCGTGGAATTCTGCCCGCGACTCCACCGCCTGGTGCCGGATCTCAGCGATGCCCTGGCTGTTCAGTTGCGACAGCTCTGCCGAGACTCGCTCGAACGTGTGCGCAGCGAACTCGGCCAGGTTCTGGAACCCAGTCGACGCTTGTAATCTCATTTTCTCGAGCAATTGGTCACTCTTAGCCATCTGCAATTGCGATTCCTCCTCAATGCCTTCCTTTTCTTTGGCCAATGTCAACAAGCCGTCGCAGAGCTCCTTTTGGGCCGCGTGCTCCTCACCCACCAACTCCCGGACATCTTCGAACCCGTGGGCCTGCGAACGGGAAAAATCCGACTGACGAGCAACTAGTCTGCGGGAAAGCCCCTGGTGCTGCTCACAGCTCCGACAGTGTGTCTTGAGCAGAGAATGGAATTTATCGGCCTGACTCGTGGAGAACGCAAGCTTCTGGCCCAGTTCCTCGGCTCTTTTCTCGAGAACGGAATTGGCGGCCTCCAGGTCCCGACGCAGGGTCTCCGAGGTCTCCAGCTGCAGCTCCATCTGCTGCATTCTTTCTCTTGCGCGCTCGAAACGGCCCTCCTGTCCACTGATTCGAGCTTCGAGCTCCTCGACACGGATCCGGCGACTCTCGCTCTCGTCACAAAGATGCTGGTAGCTCTCCTGGTCCAAGTAGACTCCGTTTTGAGTACGCGCCGCTTGCAGGTCCTTAGACAATCTCTCGATCTCGTCCATGTACTCGCTGATGAGGGTCTTCTTGTTGACGACCTCGTTGACCTGCGGTTTGTTCTTGATGCTCTTTGCAGTGTGTGCGTACTCCAGGGTGCTGAGAGTCTCCTCGAGCGACGTTTTTGCGGGCGAAAGAGTGGCGATGATGCTGGTTCTGGTTTGGCCGCCAAGCGAGTCCTGCAGAAGCCGCGTCAGCTTCGACTCTCGGTACGGGATGTGGGGCGAGTTCGCAACCAGGGCATTGATCACGCGTCCCAGGGTCAAGAGCGACTGATTAATCATCCCTGCTTCTTTGGCGCGCTGGTTCGTGGCTCCGGACCGCGAGATGTTCTCCGAGCCAGCCAGATCCACCAGGTTCAGCTTCCCAATTTTGACGAGCTCCTCGCCGCCCATCTTGTGCGGGTTCTGCACTCGCATGTGCACGGTGACAGTGAACACCGTGTGAGACCGCGACGAAAGGTCGTTGCACTTGGTGCTTGCCACCTTGCGTCTCTCCGAGCCCTGCAACGCCAGCCGCAGCCCCTCCAGAGGGCTGCGGATGTACACTTCCTGGACTCCCTGGACAACGACTCCCTTTTTGGCAGAGTCGTCGAATATTTTGAGAGGACGTGACTCGTCACCCAGCAGATCTCGAATGTTCTCGTTGTACAGCTCAATGAACGACACCTTGACCGAGTAGTCCGGCACCGTCTTCAACAGCTCGAAAATCTTGTACATGGACCGCGGGATGATTCCCGCGTCAGTGTGCAGTTTGTTTATGTCTTGTAGGGTGCGGTCTGCGCGCTCAGAAGGACCCGCCCGGTCAAAGCCCAGATTTCCCACCATCGTGTGAGTTTTTCCTGTTCCTGTCTGTCCGTACGCAAAAACCGTGCAGTTGTAGCCGGCCAGCATCTGCGCCAGCATGGGCTCTGCGGCAGTTTCGAAGATCGACTCCTGATCGCTCTCTGCGCCAAACACACGGTCGAAGCCGTAGGTCCGCTGGTGGGCGCCTGCGCGCACACAGACTTCCGTGCCCGACGACGTTGAAACAACAACGCCCGCGTTTTCGGCCACCTCGCGCTCGCTTCTCGAGCGACAGCGCACAAACACTTTGATGTTGGAAAGCATAAATAAACAAATATTCGGGCGGTGGAAAATCATTTATTTCTGATTTTGCGTGCACCGAGCAGGCTGGATTCGACGATAGAGCACGAGTGCGGGTTTTGTAGGGCAGGGCAGACCGCGAGACCAGAAGAACACAGCACCGTTTCAAAATACCTCGGGCGCGCTTAGTACCAAACATCGCTGTTGCAGTTTTCACCGTCTCCTCATCGTAGATGCGGTCCAGATATACCACGGCCAGCATACTGGCACTCCTGTGCACGCTGGTAGCCCGAACATGCGCATTTTCGAACCAGGAAATTCTGCTGGCAATTAACGACGACATACAGTACAACGTGGCCGAGTGGGAACAGTTCATCATCGACAACGAAAATAACTCGTGGGTCCAGCTTTTCATGGAATACGAGGAGGAAACAGTTTTCGAGGCCACACAGCTCAGCGAGGTCTATGCGGCGTACTCACACATGTTCACCATGGTCCCGTTTTCGGAACGCTTGTCACAGGAGGCCGCTTTCATCCACACAAACACGAATTCGGACTCAAAGGTTCAGGACGGCAGTGCTTACCTAAGCATCATCACGCAGGACTACAGCACAGAGGTGCTTGTGCAGACGGATGCAGTGTCGCCGGACGTAACTTTTTTGACTTTCGATGCATCAAACAGTGCATACAACGCGGAGTCGATGGCATCGCAAGTCTGGAGCGCCTACAGCACATACTACACGCAGTACTCGAACTTCAGTGGCTTTTATTCTGCTATGAGCAATAGCTTCACGGTTCCGTCGTCTACAGCTGGCTCCACAGCCAGCAGTTCCCGTGAAAATGGCGCCCGTCGGTGCAAACTGCCCGGATTTGGATATTTGCTGGCAATTCTGGCGCTCGTCTAAGCAACATTGTCTTCGCTCCCTTTGAGCATCAGGCTGAGATTAACTCCAAAGAGGACCATAATCAGCACGCTCAGATACAGATCTGTGACGCCCGTGCTCATCACCTCTGTTTTCTGCGCTCGATAGCTGTGCACGGACCTCCAGTAGTTGACCAGAGTGAGCAGCAACGTGGCCAAGCTCAGACACACGAAAACGAGGCCTATCACACGGCCAAAGGAGTTGTTGGCCCGGAAACACACAGCCATAGCGGACATCGAGAGCACCGAGCACAGCTGGATCCAGCTGAGCGTGGTGCGCTCCGACATCAAAACGTCTCTGATCTCAGACGTCGTGTTGTCAACCTCGATAGACAGGTAATTAGTCATGTTTTATAATCCAGGAGTGCGAAAATTTGCGGCTGTGCACAGTTGCAGGCGATATTTTAAATTTTTCAGATTTTTTTAAAATCTTTTTTCATGTCTAATTACACCCAGCTGACCCCCCAGGAAGTGCAACCACAGGCCACCGTGCTGTGTTGCAACTGTGGAGTCCCCATGGACGGATCCACAGGTCTGGTTATGTGCTACGACTGTATCAAGTTGAATGTGGACATCACCGAGGGAATACCAAGAGAAGCAAATATTTCGTTTTGCCGTAATTGCGAGCGTTTTTTACAGCCGCCTGCGCAGTGGATGCGTGCTGAGCTGGAGAGCAGAGAGCTCCTGGCCATTTGTCTGCGTCGACTGAAGGGTCTGAATAAGGTGCGTTTGATCGACGCCTCCTTCGTGTGGACCGAACCCCATTCCAGAAGAATCAGAATCAAATTAACAGTCCAGGGAGAGGCCATGACCAACACCATTATTCAGCAGAGTTTTGAGGTCGAGTACGTCGTGATAGCCATGCAATGTCCGGACTGTGCCAAGTCCTACACTGCCAACACCTGGCGTGCTGCCGTCCAGATCAGACAGAAAGTCCAGCATAAAAGAACTTTCCTCTATCTGGAACAGTTGATCTTGAAGCACAACGCCCACATGGATACCATTTCTATCAAAGAGTCCAAGGATGGTTTAGATTTTTATTACGCGCAACGGAATCATGCTGTCAAAATGATCGACTTTCTCAACAGCGTTGTTCCTATCAAATCCAAGAAATCCGAGGAGTTGATTAGTCAGGACATCCACTCGGGAACTTCTCAATATAAATTCACATTTTCCGTGGAAATCGTCCCCATCTGTAAAGATGATCTTGTTGTTTTGCCTCGGAAGCTCGCCAAATCTATGGGAGACATGGCCCAGCTGGTTTTATGTTCTAAAGTCAGCAATATGGTTCAGTTTATAGACCCTCTGACGCTGAAAACAGGCGATGTCATTGCTCCTGTGTTCTGGAGAGCTCCGTTTGTTCCACTTGCAGACATGACACAGATGATTGAATTTATCGTTCTCGATGTGGAGCCTACTGGCTTGCGCAATGGAAGATGGCTATTGGCTGACGTCATGGTTGCTCGTGCCAGCGACATGGGTGTCAACGACCAGGAATACTACGTCCGGTCGCATCTGGGAGGAATTTTGCATCCGGGAGATTCCGTTATGGGATACTTCCTCACCAACTCCAACTTCAACAACGAGCTTTTTGACAATCTCAACACGGACGGAATCCCAGACGTTGTCCTCGTGAAGAAACACTACGTGCGCTCCAACAAACGGATCAAGAACAGAAACTGGAAGCTTAAGAGAATGGCCAATGAGCACAAGGACTTGGTCGCAGACGAGATCGTGGACTCGAGACAGGCCAGACAGGAAGCAGAAAAGGCAGAGAGAGATTACGAATTATTCTTGCAAGAGCTGGAAGAGGACCAGGAGCTCAGAAAGACGGTCAACTTGTATAAAGCAGAAGACAAGCCTGCTGGACATGATGACATGGAGGATGAGGACGATGCTCCTGAAATTGATATTGACGAGCTTTTGGATGAACTGGACGAGATGAACCTCAACTAATGTTTTTAGTCTGTATGAATAATGGAAATTCCGAGCTATATTCTATTTACATAATTACTCCTTGGTGGCCACAATCATCTGCTGGATGGCTTGAGGGCTGGCGCCGACAAATTGGCCGTCTTTCATTCCGTCTTTGAAAGTCATGAATGTAGGCATTGCGCTAATTCCATATTCCATCGCCACGTCTTGCACATTATCCACATCGATCTTGAAGAACTTCACGTCTTGGTGCATCTCGGACAACTTTTCCACCACTGGAGAGATGGCTTTGCAGGGACCACACCAGGTGGCGTAAAAGTCCACAAAGGCAGCTTTCTCGGAAAGCACTTTCTCACGGAACTCGGCCATCGAACCAACTTCGACCACTTGTCTAAGACCCCTTGATCCAGAGAACATTCTGACACCGGCTCTTTGGCTGGCGTAAAAGGTATTTGTGAAGTTTCTTGAGAACATGGCAATAAAATAAAATAAAAAGATGGTATTTAGTTATCTTATTATTTTTATCTTGTCTCAATGGATCTCAAATACATAAATACACAGTCGTTTGTGGACTCATCATTTTTCACCAAACTCTCGCAATTGAAGCTGGATGTGCTAAAACTGGACCAATCATCAAAGACTATCCATGGATTTTACAACCACAGAATTATGGCCCAGGGACGGGCTCCAGCGATTAATTTAAATGACACCAGTTTTGCCTCCCAAAAAGAATTTGAAGCACAATTGCCCGCAGCTTCTGCCTTCATCGCAAGCGGCAAAATAACAAATGTCAACACTCTCGAAGAGTTCAAGTCTCAGAACAAATTGCAGTTTCTCGAGGAAGCTGGTACGAGGATCCTAGACTCCATTCACGACAAATCAGCGCTCAAAAACCCCGAATTACTGTCCCAGTTTGCCGTATTATCCTTTGCGGATCTCAAGAAGTATAAGTTCTTCTATTGGTTTGCTTTCCCTGCCCTTCATAGCAATTGGAATGTTGAATCGGAATCACAACTTGATGTCCCCTCAGAGCTGCCACCAAAACAATTTAGCCTTGTCAGAAATGGCCTACGCACGCCTCTTGAAGAATTGGACTTGATCCCAACCGACTCGCCTATACATGTGGAATTTGTTGATGTTTGCACAGTGAATGGCGCTTACTCATCGATATTGCGAAACTTCCTAACAATGCTGGCAATCTATGGCTACCAAAATGTAACAGTTGATATTTACCGAACAGATAAAACGTTATCGCGCCGTCTAATACTCAAGCTCAGCGAACCAGTCATAAAACCAAAAGTGTCTGGGTGGGAACGAACGTCCCAGGGAAAACTGGGTCCCAAACTTGCAGACTTGGGCGCCCTAATTGACCCATCGCAATTAGCAGACCAGGCTATCGATTTGAATCTGAAACTTATGAAATGGCGCATAGTTCCGAATCTCGACCTGGACCAGATCAAAAACACTAAATGTTTACTCCTAGGCTCTGGAACTCTGGGATCATACATTGGACGCGCGCTGTTAGCTTGGGGAGTTCGCAAAATAACTTTTGTCGATAATGGCCGTGTTTCTTTCAGCAATCCCGTTCGACAGCCTCTATACAGTTTTGAAGACTGTATAGATGGTGGCAAATTGAAGGCAGAAACAGCTGCCTTGGCCATGAAGCAAATATTTCCACTGGTGGATGCGCAGGGCTTCGCATTGGAGGTTCCAATGGCAGGACATCCAATAACCGACGAGGAAAAGCAAAAGAAGGATTTCCTTCAACTTCACGAGCTGATAAAGTCGCATGATGCAATATTTTTGCTGATGGATTCACGAGAAACCCGCTGGCTTCCAACTGTCCTTGGCAATGTCGACAACAAAATTGTGATTAACGCCGCTTTGGGCTTTGAGAGCTATTTGGTGATGAGACACGGTTGTATCAATCCAGCGATTTCATTGGAGGAGCAATTCGAATCCCGTTTAGGGTGTTATTTCTGTAATGACGTTTATGCTCCGGCCGATTCGACAACAGATCGAACTTTGGATCAAATGTGCACTGTCACCAGGCCCGGCGTCGCAATGATGGCAGCTTCATTTGCTGTGGAGCTTTTGGTTTCCATCTTACAACATCCTGATCGGCAATATGCTATGCATTCCGCCGAGGAGTCCAGTACAATTTTAGGCTCTTTACCTCACCAGTTACGGGGTTTCTTACACAACTTTGAGACTTTGAAGCTCAGTGCGCGAAATTTCAAGTACTGTTCTGCATGCTCAGTTTCAGTTGTTCAAGAGTTTAGGGAGAAAGGTTGGGAGTTTGTGAAATTAGCATTAAACGATCCAAAGTACCTGGAAAATTTGACTGGTCTTTCTGCTGTTCACGAACAGGCAGAAGAAGCGGCTCTCAATTTTGACATTTCGGACAGCGAAGGAGAGTTTGATTAGGACATCAGCATGCTGACAGCCCAATCAACACTCAAAGTTCTTAAATCTGTGTACGTTTGACCATTTCCAACGAACAAAATAGGTATTCCTGTAGCGTAGACCAGGTTCACCATAGATCCAATCAAGTCACCAACCGTGTCACATTTGGAAACGATGAAAAAGTCAAGATGCCTATTAGCACCAAAGGCCTTGTTGAAGTTCTGGGCTTGAAGCACGGAATCCGTACCGACCAGAGCTTCTCCAACCATGATAATTTTGTCTGGGTTTGCTGCTTTTGCAAATGACGCCAAAGGTGCCATCAACTGCGTGTCATTGTGTCTTCTTCCGGCAGTATCAAGCAAAACAATATCAAAAGCGTTCTGTTTAGCGTACTTGATAGCACCGGTTGCAATCTTGGCCACCAAATCTGCTCCTCCATATCCTCCCTCAAAAAGCTCTATTTGTTTCTGATCCGGAGACAGCTTTGCCAAATTGTTCACATGGGTGCGCAGCTGTTCTACAGCTCCGGATCTGAACGTGTCGCATGCAGTAATTAAAACCCGGTAATTATTCTGAAGAAGCCAGTACGCCAGTTTGGACAAGTTGGTAGACTTTCCCACGCCGTTCACTCCGACGACAGAAATGACGTATGGAAGCTTGTTGTCCTTTTTCTTGGCCTGTATTTCTTTCAGAAGATCAATCGAGTTGTTTGGTGTCAGGAGCTTGATCAGCTGTCTTTCAAGACTTTTCTTAGCTGTATCTTGGACTGAGGTGAAATTTGCTGTGGTTGAGCCAACCAGTTCTTTCTCAATCTCGGAAATCAGAGAGTTGGCAACATCGGGAGCAACGTTCTTTTTGATTAAATGGTTCGACAATGCCGCTTTCACTTTTTTGATGTCGTCCTTGGTGATCTTCTTACCACCAATGATGTTTCTCAGAAAGCCAAATGGTCCTGCAGCGGAAGTCTGACTTTTTTCCGCAGGCTTGAGAGCCAGAATACGGTCCATTTCCTGGGAAAGATCGTTAACCAGAAACTCTCCAGATTTGGTTTTGGATCCAAACTCTTTCTTATCGCCGACCAGCAGGTCCAAATTGGCAGATCCATGATTCTGGTCTCCAGAGGCAGTTGAAAAGTCGAGGTCTGTGGTCGGAGACATGTCTTCTTCGTAAAAAGAGCCATCAGCATTCCATCTGCGCAACTTCTTATTCTTTTTCGGCTTCTTTTTGTCATCTTTGGTGTCTTTGACTTCTGTGTCCTGTTTCTCCTCCTCTGTTTCCTCCTTTGTTTCCTCGAGGGATTTGAGATTCATCTGGAAAAACTGGTCAAATTGGGCAGGGTCAGAGTTCAAGTAGAGCACTTTAATTTTGCGCAGAAAGTCAAAGGGAGATTTGAGGGCCAGTATCGAGGCATATATCATGACAAAAACAAGCTTCACGTCCTCCGTGTTAATAGACAAGTATTGAACACTGTACTTATCCACAGTGTAGCTACCCAAAACAACTCCGTCTTCATCGTCGGTTTGTTTCGAGTCGTCTCTTTCAGCCTCTTGGAATGTTTTCAAATTGCGCTCAGAGATCAGAACCTCATCGATGAAAGCATTGATCACACCAGAAAGATTTCTACCTGGCTGGTAGTTAAATTCCACCTGTCCTGTTGGTCTAAAAATTACAAATTGGTCAATCATTAAAATGATCAAAATGGACAGATGATTTGAATAATTGAGAAATATAGAAGACGCACAATTTAAAAAAATATTCGAAAAATATTTCAGGAAACTATATATTGATTTGTGCATATGTCTGACTTCTCTTCTTTGGGTTTGCCAAAATGGCTCGTTGAGAGTCTCAAAGCCATGAGAATAACAAAGCCCACTAATATCCAGGCCGGCTGTATACCCGAGATTCTCAAAGGACGTGATTGTATAGGTGGAGCCAAGACTGGTTCTGGTAAGACAATTGCTTTTGGGGCTCCTATGCTCGCCAAATGGTCACAAGATCCAAGTGGTATATTTGGAGTTGTTCTGACTCCCACAAGAGAGCTTGCTATGCAAATAGCCGACCAGTTTGCTGCCTTAGGAGCTACGGTCAATTTGAAGGTGCGATTAATTATAGGAGGTGAGTCTATGACCAACCAGGTGGCCATGATAAAGGAAAACCCTCATTTTTTAATTGCCACACCTGGAAGACTGGCTCACATTATCATGGAGAACGAGGATGAGTGTCGCGGACTGAAAAGAGTCAAGTATCTTGTTTTAGACGAGGCAGATAGATTACTCACCGAATCTTTCACTAGTGACCTCCAGACGTGTTTTAGTGCCCTTCCAGACTCTTCGAAGCGACAGACACTACTTTTCACTGCCACTGTGACGGACTCAGTGCGCGCACTCAAGGAAAAACCTGTGTCCAAGGGAAAACAGCCTGTATTTTTACATGAGCTCGATAAGGTGGACGATGTTAAGATTCCTAGCACTCTTAAACTTCTATATGTTCTATCTCCTGTGGTTGTTAAGGAGAGCATATTGCACAACATATTGACGAACGAAACTTACAAAGAAAGCACAGCTATTGTTTTTGTTAATAGATCAGAGACCGCAGAGATACTTCGACGGCTACTGCGTCATTTGGAGGTGACTACTACCTCGCTGCACTCCGAAATGCCCCAATCCGAAAGAACAAACTCACTGCATCGGTTCCGCGCAGGTGCAGCAAGAGTTCTTGTTGCCACAGACCTGGCATCCAGAGGTCTGGATATTCCTAGCGTTGAGTTGGTGATCAATTTCGACATTCCGCGTGATCCTGATGATTACGTCCACAGGGTCGGTAGAACAGCGCGTGCTGGAAGAAAGGGAGATGCCATCTCCATGGTGACGCCCAACGATCTGAGCCGTGTTCTTGCCATTGAGGACAGAGTTGGTGTCAAGATGGAGGAAATGGCCGTGAGTGACAATAAAGTCATCAAGCAAAGTCTGAAGGTGGTTTCCAAGGCCAAAGTGGAAGCAAGAATGGATATGGAAAGAGAAGGTTTTGGCGAACGCAAGAAGAGAAGAAACCAGCGTGACGGCAACGTGTCGAAACGCAGAAAATAGTAGCTCTTTAATAATATTATTACTCTATTTGTGTATACGAAACAGGACATCATTTCTTCTTCTTCTGCCTATCGATATGCGCACGTAAAACTTTCTGTCTGTCTCTCAAACTCAACTTCTGTTTTCCTTGGACAGCTCTCTTATGGATCATCATGACGAAGTTCTTCTTTCTCTGTTTCTCTTTGTTCGTTGTAGAATGAGGAGCATCTCTCTTACCCTTTCTGGATCCGAATTTATCTCTGTCCTCTCTACCCTCCTTCACTTGCTCCAGACGCTCCTCCTTGGTCTGCTTGTACTTGACCTTTCCGACCAGGGAAGAATGATCAACAGAATCCTCGTTCTTGTACTTTTCTCCTATGATTCTCTCGACACCTGCAATCTGGTTCAACTCCTTCAATTTGGCAAAATCAGCCGGGGTCAAAACCTGAGTCAGGGTTTGCTGGATAGCTTTCTGTTCCTCTTCGTCCACCTTCTGTTTCTTTGGCTCTGTTTCGTCGCCCGAAAGTTCCAGATCAGAGTCATCATCCTGGGCCTTCCGCTTGCCCTTCTTCATATACTTGAGATACTTCTTCTTAATACCTTTGCGTTCAAGCTTCTCTTCCTCGTCCTCGGAAATTTCAATCTCCTCGTCGTCCTTCACATCCACCCAATCACCTTCAATGTCAGCTCCCAGATCTTCCTCTTCCGAGTCCGGAAGCTTCCAGTCCTCGGCATTCTCTGCTCCTAGAGTACCCTGTTCCATTTTCCATTTGGCCAGCAGCTCCAAACCAGGAATTCCCTGCACGACATTCGTCTCAACACCATACTGAGGCAGACCCTTGGCACCCTCATGAATAATGTCCATGGTTGCAGACTTTCCACGATCCTTCTTAGTCAACATTTCAGGAGCAACGTCTCTGTAAAGTGAAATCAGAGAACGAGCAGCATGCACCACGTTTTTGGCCTTGGATGACTTGTACTCAGTCAAGTCTTGTAGCAAAGCTTCATCAATTCCAGACGGGTTTCTGGACAGGATTTCTCTAATGGTGTTGATACCGGCAGCAGCAACTTCGGAAGCAACACCCTCAGAAACAAACTCATCTGCAATTTTCCTCACCACCATGTTGATAGTTTCAGGAGGAACGAGGTCATGCGATGCTTGAGCAGAAGCGGCCATGATTTGGGTGACATTGCGCTGCTTGGGAGTCAAGTACTTGAGGAAAAATGAATAGATACCCAGGACGGTCAGCTTGTGAGTTCCAACCAGTCGGGAAACCAGGTTCATGATGGCTATCTTTTGATCTAAATCGAACTTGTTTGAGTTTTTGCTTGCCAAGTGTTGTTCATACAAGTCTTCTGCAAATTGTTGCGGGTCTCTGAGAAGATGGATGGCAGAAAAGTTCAAGTAAACTGTACTGGATTTCGAGGACTTCTTTTTAGCCTGTTTGATAGCAGCTTCGAGCTTTCTGCCTCTTTTGGACGACTTCTTGTTCACCTGTAACTGGTGACGAATCGAGTTGGGATCAACATCTTCGTCATCGGAATCAGCCTCCAGCATCTCCTCACGCTCCTTATCGGCTCCCAGAAAGAAACGAATACCCGAAATGACAACCTTGGTATCAGGATGCAACGAGGCCTGCGTCATAATTTCCACTGTTCTTGAATCATCCCAAATTCCTCTTCTCCACAACTCTCTTGTGAGCTTGGTTGCCCAGAGACCATTTCCATCCTTTTGTTCAAGCAAATTGAAAAGAAGAGCCTGAGTTGATCTATTAAGCTTCTGGTTCTTGGTTCCAGTATTACACGACTTTAGCAACGAAACCAGCGAACCGTAAATTTGGCGTCTCAACTGCTTGGCATGCAATCCACTGTTTCCCTCAACACTCGATCCGTAAGCGCTCAAAAGTGGAAAAATCGTCTGGATCAAAAACTCCGCACTGATCACATCCTTATTTCTCAGCATGACCAAACATTGAATGATTTTTTCCCTCAGATCAGGACTCAGATCGCGGTGGTTGTTGGTCAGAATAGTCTTTAGGTCTTGTGGAAAATCGATCGTCTCTTCAGGAAAGCAAGAACAAACTGCAGACATGAATCCGATTAATTCTGCAAACTCTTCACCATCAGAAGACGAAGGAGACATCAAGAAAATGTCTCTCATGGACTGATAGTGCATATACTGCTGCAGAAACTCTTCATGATACGATTCAGGATCTCTGCGAACTAAATTTTGCAGCAAGGCAATATTGGTGGGCAGGATAGCTGCCCTTTGTCTCTTCACCATGATAAATGTAAAATATTTTTAGGGTGAAATTTTTTTAAAGGCAGTGTATGTGAAGCCTGGACTGATATGGTGAGCGAGAAAGTTTCCAGTGGATGCTTGAATGATTTGTGTTAGTGACTCCATCAATGCCATTTTAATGCATCAAAGTTGGAACAGTAGTAGTAGCAGGCATCCAGGATGCCGATTGGACTATACAGCCTATCTAGCCCCACATTGCTTCTGCTGCTATCTGCTTATCTCAGCAATTATTCATCCAGCGTATTTTTATTCGCGTAAAGTTTATTTGTTTATTTATTCATGTCGTTTGACACGCTCCGACTCTCGACAACACAACTTCTTGTTGGATCATGCGTCAAACAACCACCCACATTTGCCAAATCTGATGGAATTCATAGGCCCAAGCGATTTCCAGTTGACCAAATGGCCAGTTTTCGTGACCAGGAGGCATGTGTTTTCCAGGACCTGTTATACGTTTTAATTGGGTTTGAGGGATTCTATATTAGATACTCTGAATCATACACTCTTGAGCAGAGTTCTGCTCAACGGCTGATTGGTCCAGACTTTACTATAAATAAACACTTGGACTCGGGGCTAAAAGATATTGCCAAGAGGATCACACGCCTGGGGAAATATTACGTTAGTCTGACGGCCTTTGTGGAGCAGTTTGATAATCTACAGTACGGAACCGTTGTTCAAGCATTTTGCTTTGAGATACGACAGCTTTTAAAAGGTTACGAAGCAATTTTGGTGCAGGTAGAGCACGAGTTCAACACCAACGCAAACTACTCAGTTACTCTATTGGAACAAGATTTGACGGTTAATACAACGTTACAGCTGGCTCATATTTACGATCTAGTGGTGAAAATTGTCCAAGAAAATGAGAAACGTAAAGATACATTAAAGATGGACAAAATGCGCTTTGACAGCATGCTTAAGTCACTAAAAGACGATAATTATACGGGAACGCTAGACGGTGTCACTTCAGATCCAACCAATAGCAAATTCGTGAAGGGTGGTCTTGTGCTGAGTCTGATTCAGACCTCTATCGACAAACATAAAGGAGATGCTGTTTCTCATCAGTTTATGGTTAATCTATTCAACAATATTTCGAAACAATATGTCTCCATGCTAAATCAATGGCTTGAGAAAGGAATAATCAACGACCCACATGATGAGTTTTTGATACACCAGTCAATTCAGGGCTCTTCTGTGAGTGAAGATTACTGGGCCGATAAGTTCACGATAAGAAGCGAGGGATTATTAAGACAATTCTACCCACCAACAGTTCAAAAGAAAATTATCCTCACCGGAAAATATTTAAACGTTCTTAAGGAGTGCGGCATTGATCCAGATGAGCTCACACCCATAAAACACATCAAAACATTGCAGGATAACGACCTGTTTATACTTCTTGATGAAGCGTATTCCAGAGCTAATCAATTGATAATCAAGCTTCTGTTCAAAGGATTCCATATTCGAGAATTTCTGGAAGGATTGAACAAATATTTCTTGTTAACAAACAGCACTTCGTTTGACGAATTTCTGAGTATTAGTGTGCCCGAGCTACGCAAAGCAAAGGACCACGCTTCTGCGAGCACATTGACGAAACTATACCTCTCCAGCTACCACAAGGATGATACTTTGTCAGATTTCGCTAGTGCAAAAGCAAATCGTCTGATACTTAATTTGAATACCATTTTCCTGTCCAAACATACACTCCTTGATGAATTAACAATGATACTGAATGCGAAAACCACCAACTCGGAGAAAGTCTTTGCTTCTTCTGATTTGAATTCCCTACGAAATCTACTCAATTCTACGCTGGAAGCTAATGAAAACCAAAATCGTCAGAGCGCTCTAACCAATACCAAGATCGATCAGTATTCTGTGTTTTATTTTGAATTAGACATCGAAATACCTTTCCCCATCAATTTGATTATTACAAAGTCGCAAGTGGTGGAATATCAATTTATCTTTCGCCATCTTACTTACTTCAAGTTTGTTGAGAAATCCCTAGAGCTATCATGGCGCGAAATAACGCATCAGAAGTTCTGGAGGTGGAAGTTTGAAGACCCCGAGCTTTGTCGCTGGATCAGAAAAGCGCGTCTGGTGCACTCTAAAATGCATACATTTGTCAAATTGTGCCTCTTTTATTTAAATTTTGACGTCATTCAATCTAACTGGAAGAAAGTGGAATCTCTGCTGGACAGACTGGATCATGATGAGGAGGTTGAGCTCGAAACCATTTTTTCGTCGATTAAATCATTTTTGAGCACCATCCTGACAGAATCAATGTTGACCAAGGTTAGACTGACACAGATTGTCGATCAGGTATTTGCAATTGTTGTGCTCTACCACAATTTCTTGATGGCCCTACGGAAGACCTTGATTTTGATGGACCATGATCTTTTCAGCGCAAACCAGTCCAAGCTCTCACTGGGTGCTTCGTTCGATGAAGAGAAGAATGGAAACCGGATGAGACGTTTGCGTGAAGGTCTGAAAAATTATCAAGACAAATATCAGTCTAAAATGAGCGATCTCATGGATGCCTTAAAATACTATGGCGAGATCGACTCTCCCTCTCTACTTGATCTTTATGACGAGTTGTCCTTGTCATTCAACATGCAGGTTTATTAGCTAGCTTAACTTACCAGAACATTCCGCCATCATCTCCAGAACCGTCTCTATGTTTTCCTTTTTCTGTGCGCAACATGGAACGATTTTCCATCCGTTCTGAGACACGAAGTCCTTTAATACAAAATATTTCTCTTGCGTCCCTTCTAAATCCGCCTTGGTAGCCACCACAAGTACATTTTTATTCAGCATTCTTTGGGGTCCCATTTCTCCTAGCAGAATTTCTAGATCGGCAACTGGATTATTGTTTCCAAGTGAAATCACAAACACTATTCCACCTGAACGTTCCACGTGGCGCAGAAAAGTGAGACCCATGCCCTTATTTTCATTTGCACCTTGGACCACCCCAGGAATATCAGCAACCGTGAAAGGTGGCTGGTCAATTCGCAATTGTATAGTTCCGATGGTCGGTTGCAGAGTTGTGAATTCCCAATGACCAACCCGCGGCCTGGCATTGGAAATGGCTCGTAGCAGGGTGGATTTTCCAGCGTTTGGCAACCCAACCAGCCCCAGGTCAGCTAACAGTTTAAGCTCGAATATGAAGTTTTGCTCCAAGGCAGGCCGTCCCGCCTTAGAGAAGCGCGGATTACGGATGTTTGGTGTCAAGAAATGCATGTTTCCCATTCCTCCTCTCCCTCCAGAAAGTAATAGATACGGTTCCTTCGTTGGCTCTGGAAAATCCACTCCTTCGATAGGAAAAACGTCGCACAACAGCTCTCTGTCGAATTGTTCCATGTCATAGTCTTTGACTTGCTCGTTCAACTCTCGGAAGAACTCTCGCTCCATGTGATATTCTTCGTTCTTCTCCTTGAAAATCCAGCCTTTTCCAGGGACTTGATTGTCTCTAAAAAACTGAAAATAGCTTGGTAGCTGATCATCAAAATATTCACCCGCTGTCTTCACATGAAAGACTTCCTCTCCGTTCGAATTTTTAAGCGATCTAATGTCTTTAGGGTCGGCACACCAGGTGATTGTAGTTCCAACAGGAACAGTTATGTACACGTCTTCACCCCGTTTGCCATCCAGCTGCGCACTCTGGCCATTTCCGCCGTCTGCAGCAACGTATTTAGTTCGAATACCATGCAATGAACTCAGCCCTTCAACAGCAGAAACATAAACATTTCCGCCCGCACCACCGTCTCCTCCGTCTGGCGGGCCAACTGCCACGCCGGTATCTCTGAAAAACGACACAGCTCCGTCGCCTCCTTTTCCAGATCGCACTTTGACCACACGGAGATCGGCAAATGACTGGGACTCGGCTTTAGGCCGTCTTTTTGCTGCAAGCCCAGAAAACGGCGACGATGCCACATAGTAATCGGAAGCAGGGATAGAGACAGTGAAATGCGAAGTTCCCATGGGTTTCTTTCGATCTGGGCTTTCGATCACCATCAGATGCTTACCTCCGTGTAATTCTAGTTCCTGATAATCTGGATTACTTTCGGTCTCCAGCTCTGATTTCTTGCTGATCTTATATGTAGATCTAGGAAGATTCGAATAAAAGTCACATTTCGCGGAAGCGGCCGATTTTGACAGACTTTTCAGCCATTCGGCATTTTCTTGCAATGTAGGTGCATTGTCTGGTATCTTTGCGCTTGAATTTCGCACTGAAACAGAAAATCTACGCAAATTCCTCAAGAACATGACAAGAAATTGGGATTTTTTTTTAATTTTTTCACTTAGTACAAAAATACCAGGTGCAGGTGGTAGCACGCTAATAATTATATTAAAATTCTTCTAGTTTTTTAGGTACGCCTCGTATCCAATTGATTCAAGCTTTTCTGCTTTGGCCAAAACCTCCTTCTCCATATTGGCCATGTATTCTGCCATTTTCGAAAAGTAAGAAGGATCAGAGGAACCCAAAATACGAATAGCCAAAAGAGCGGCGTTAGTAGCATTGTTTATAGCAACAGTAGCCACAGGAACACCTCTTGGCATTTGCACAATGGAATGAAGAGAGTCCACTCCATCGAGAGTTGAGCCTTTGACCGGAACACCAATCACAGGCAGTGGAGTCATCGCGGCCACCATCCCTGGAAGATGGGCTGCTCCACCGGCACCTGCAATAATGCACTTGAGGCCTCTAGCTGGCGCATCTGCCGCGTACTTGGCCATTCTCTCTGCTGTTCTATGAGCAGAAACAATAGTGACTTCGAAGGGAACATCGAATGCCTTGAGGATGTTGCAACCCAAGGCCATGACAGGAAGGTCCGAGTCCGAGCCCATAATAACTCCAACTAATGGAGCACTGCTAGTTCCCGGGATCTTGGTAGCTGTCTCGGAGGACTTCAGTTCCACGTCTTTTCCTTGAATGTATTCCAGACGACGAATACAGTCGTCCATCGACTGGGAAACAATATTGATGTGACCCAACTTGCGGCCAGGCTTGGATGACTTTCCGTAGAGATAAACAGAAGCGTGAGGTGTTTTGAGCGCTCTCTCACACATTTTCAATTCCTGGTTAGCCACATCAGCTCCCAACACATTCAGCATGATGGCATGGGTGGATGGGGTGGAAAGACATGCAAAACCTTTTGGCATAGGCAAGCCCGTGATCGCACGAACATGAGCCTCAAACTGACTGGTAACACAGGCATCAATAGTATAATGCCCGGAGTTGTGTGGTCTAGGAGCAATCTCGTTTACCAAAAGCTCGTTGTTCGGTAGCAGGAACATTTCCACTCCAAAAATACCTGCACCCGGGAAAGTAGACACTGCATTCTCTGCCAAAAATTGCGCATGCTTGCAGACCGTGTCGCAGACACGGGCAGGAGCAAAGACTGTGTCACAAATGTTGTTTTTATGAATGGTCTCCACGGTCGGATAGGCATAAACTGTTCCGTCTATAGCCCGAACCACCATAACGGCAAGCTCTTTTGTGAATGGAGCCCATTTTTCAGCATAAAGAGGTCTGTCCTTTAAAACTTGGAGGGCCTCTTTAATCATTGCAGCATTCTTAACCACAAAGTTTCCTCTACCGTCGTAGGCCATTGTTCTGGACTTGAGCATGAACGGGTATCCAAAAGTGTTTCCAACCTGTTCCAAAGCCTCCTCGGAGCTCTTAACGGCAAGAGACTCAGCAACGGCAATCTTGTGCTTCAACAGGTGCTCTTTCTGAAGAAACTTGTCCTTGATCAAGGAGATGGTCTCAGGACAAGGATAAATCTTGATCCCAGTTTCCTTCTGTACCTTTTTAAGAGCATCAACATTCACATGCTCAATCTCCACCGTCAGCACGTCTGCTTTGGAAGCTAGAATCCGGATTGCCTCCTCATCATTAAAAGAGCCATCAATGTGCTCTGTGCTCGAATTGATCTGCTTAGCTGGACCATCGGCTCCATTTTCAAGAATCACAGTCTTGACATTCAAACGGCTGGCAGCCTCCACGATCATGCGACCGAGCTGACCACCGCCCAATATTCCAACCACTTGTTGATCCATAATTAAATAATTAATCTTAGTCTAATTAATTTTTGACTTGAATATCTATATTATCTAATATATTACATAACGTGGAGATTGACCTTCAGCGCTCTACGATCTCGCCGTCTTCGAAGTAGTATTGGTAATTGGTTAGCAGTTCCGTGCAGATTTCCTTGGCTCCGTCAAATGGAGTCAGATTAGGAGCCATCAGCACGCTCAGCGCGCCTATGCTCATTTTGTTGAGATCCCTGTGTTTAAGGACTTCCTGAAAGTATTTGAAGAGCACGTACAACACATCAAAATTCAGCGTTGGTAGTTTCTGAAGAACCTGCTTCACCTTTGGAACTGAATCTGCGTGGTTGGACGACAACGTCAACGTCATTAGTTCCTTAGCTTCTTCCTCTGGAATCACAGTGACGCTCAATGTCCGCAGATATCTTTTGAAAAGCGTTGCAATGGAGTGCACGTCGGGTAACGAAGGCAACGCGCTCAAATCGCAATCGCTTTTCTCATTGAATATTTCCTGGATTTTATTGACCTCGGCCATCATACCATTGAGACGGAATATTCCTTCGCTGTACACGGCATTTTTCTCTTCGAGATACGAGATCGATCGATAAACCACCGATGGAACCGGTCTCCCATAAATCTTGAAATCTGGAGCTTTGTCGTATGATTGTTGAAGTGTAGATCCGAAATATTTGGCAGAAGAGTCCAGTCTTTGGAACGATGCCTCATTTGGTGCGAGGGAAGGAGTGTTCATGGATCCCAGAGAAACCAGCTGTCCGGAGTAGGGCATGGCTTTGAACTCAAGCACGTCGGATGAGCTTGGTGCAGGGGTCATAGTGGATTCCCGGGATCGTTTGAGATTAAACCATTTGCTCTCGGAAACGGCAGGGGAAGGCAGCACAGAGTCAGTTTGAGTAGGTGTTGACGCCACGGAAGGAGCATAATCGACAGCAGTGAGATTAGATGGAGATGACGAAAGCGAGGTCTGGTCGACTTCTAGCGACTGGTACTCGGAAATGAGAGAGCACCAATCCTCTGCATCTTGGACAGACTCGCAGTAGAGCACGTGATTCTTCACCGAGCGCAAAGATCTCCGCTTCTTGCGGGATATCGTGAGAACCTGGTTCTCGCGCGAAACAAGTAGGTCATTCATATGGAGCGTATCCACCGTATTGGATGCGTAATCTAAGATGCTCAGATAATGTTCTATTGTGTCGAGGCTGAGGATTGTCAGCCGGAAAACCTTTTTCAATGTTCTGGAGCTGACCTCCACGGTAGTGGACTCTTTTCTAGACATATCGTGTGCGTTGTCGGGCGTGAAAAATCCCTTGAAGAGTTTCCAGACGTTCGATCCACGCTGACTGCGCATCACGCGACAAAGCTCGGAAACGTACATTCGGATGATCGACTTCTGTGTGTCCCACACCAAGGGGTCAATCTTGAGAAAGGCAGCTTTATCAGGAAGCATTGGCAGGTGATTCAGTCCCTGGTTGCGTAGGTCGTGGTCCAGAGAAATCAGTTTGGAGTAAGGTTGGCTCACAAGGTACAGTGGCACCAGCTCGCCAGGCCGTTCGTTGGATTGCACCATGAATGAGATCCTAAAGTCTTCTTTCTTATCCTGAATAGCACTAGCATCCACGCACGACTCCACAGAAATGACTGTGGAGTCAAAGGAGGACGAAATGTAGTCGAATTGAGACGAGTCGGAAGCCTGGTGCTGATGTATGAACGCCGAATCGGGCACACGTCCCACAATTCTCTCGGGACCACGCTTGGGGGACGGTGTTCTGATGGAGTGCCGTTCTGGAGAAAAGTTGATGGAACGCAGCGGTGACACAGTGGATAACGAAGCGAAGTCTTTCAGCGGCGAGAACTCCTTCATCGGCGAGAACTGAGACCGAACCGGTGACACTATTCGAGAGTTAGCCTTTTTGACCAGATCAGGTCTGTCTATTCTATGGAGACTCTCGATGTGTGGTGATGGTACAGCCATTTCTCCAGGTGCCTTTTGGACATTCGTAAATGGCTCGGAACCGGTGATGTTGTCATCTTTACTCTCCCTGTTCGGAGTGTGCAGGACCTCGTACGCCGGTCTTTGTAAGGACACAGAGCTCCCATTACTATTATTGAACACGAATTCCTCTGTTGCAGGTGTGTGGGGACGGGATTGTGATTCCGGGAGAGTCAACCGTTGTCTTCTAGGAGAACCTTTACGTGGAGAGGATCCCAAAGTCATGTCCAACACTAATGCGTCCTTGGCAATGACCGCCGCGGAAGAGTCGCGCGCAGTGACTCGTCTCTCGCTTCTCTCGGGAACGTCGATGTCGTCGTTTTCCACCGAGCCGATGGCATTGTCTATAGTCTCTTGCTGTTTTCCAGGAGAGTCCCACGGGTTGATGGCTGAATTTCTGGACTCATTAACATCGCTTTTGGTTGTCTGCAATTCTGCAATTTGTGCTTTCTGTTGGTCTACAAGTCGTCGGAGTTTCTCAAGTTCTTCGGCCATGGTGGATTTCTCTGCCTGAAGCTCAGTCACCAAGGATTTCATCCGTAAATTCTCGAGTTTTAAAGCCTTGATGTTGTCAACAGTCATAGAATCGGCGTTTGGTGTTTCTCGAACATCCAAACTGGTTTCACCAGACGCTATTTGTTCTAAAGAATTCATCACAGATGAAAGAGACTTTGAACCCACAGCACCCCCAAAATCCTCTGTCATTGCTTCTTCAGGTACCTAGGTGTAGTCAGAAATATCGACTAGGTTGCTTGATAACAGGCACTAAACCCTCCGGTATCAAACTGTGGTGCGGAAGTGTAAAATATTTAACTGGAGATGCGCAATTTAGGCAAAAAAGTTACGCGTCACGCGTCGATCGACGAATCGAAAATAGGGCAGTATATTATAAGAATCAAATAAATCACTAATCCTCGCTCTTCTTAATGAACTCAGGAAGAACGCCAACCTTATCGTTGCTTTCCAAAGACACGTATTCCTCCCACAGTTTGACGAGCTGCTTCTTCTCGTTGTTCTCGATCTCCAGTCTTCTTTTAAAGCTCTCAAGCTCGCCCTGAAGCTGCTCGTTTTCTTTATTGAGTTTCTTGAGCTTGTTCATCCACTTCATCTCGTAACCCTTCTTCAGAATGGCCACCTTCTGCTCGTGTTTCGCAGAGTACTGAAGATACAGATCCTGGGCCAGCTTTTCGAGTTGTTGCTCTAAGTTTTTGTCGTGCTCTTGGATTTTGGTATTAGCCTCGTCAAGCTGACTTTGCAGTTTAGCAAGTTGTTCCTTGGTTGTGGCAGCTTCCGTCTCTGCTTCGATCAGTCGCTCGTTTTTGGCTTCCAAGTTTGCGCTCAACTCGCCAATCTGTTTCTCGGTGCTCTCCCGAACATCTGCCATGTCCTTCTGGAGCTTTTGCAGATCGTTTTCAATGTCCTGGTTAGTGCCACCAGTTATTTGCTTCTCCAACTCTTCCCTTTCTAACTTCAGACGTTTGATCTCATCGCGACGATGACCCATGATCTCTTTCAGGCTAGTATTCTCGTCAATCAAAGAGGATTCCTTCTCTTTAAGTGTTTGCAGCTCTGAACGCACAGCATTCAATTCGTTCTCCAATCCAATGATTTTATCAACACCAGATTTCAGCTCATCCTGGTAAACACTAAGCTTTTCTGTTGATTGAGACAAATCCAGCTCCAAGCTTTCGATTTTTAACGACTGCTCGTTTATGGTCTCCTGCAGCTTTTCGATCTCCTTTGTCTTTGTCTCGACTTCTTCGGACAATTCATCAGCTTTCTTCGACGAAGACTGGTTATTAGTTGAAATGTCCTGTAGCTGTGACTCCAAAAGTTGTTTCTGACCGGCAAGCTCTTCAATTTCCTTCAGCTTGGCCTCTAAAGATAACGAAATAGACTCTTTATCGCTCTCTAGCATCTTCTTCTCTTCTTTCAAGATGCCGATCGTGAATTCAAGATCTTTGATTTGGGCCGCTTTCTCTGACACAGTGGACTCGAGGCTTCTGGCAGTGCCCATCAACTGATCGTGGACAGTTTTAAACTTCTCGAGCTTGGACTCTTGGAATCTCGTTTTTGATTCCAATATTTCAATCTTCGAATTCGAATTTTGCATAGCCTTTTTACAGCACTCCAGCTCACTTGCCAATTCTTCCTTCTCGTTCAAAATAAACTTCTTCTCATCAGTCTGGGTCTGCAATTGCGCAGATATTGACGCGATCGCCTGATTCTTCTGGTCGAGTTCCTCTTTCAAAGTTTCCTTGGACTTATGATGGACCGACTTCAGCTCTTCAAACTGGGATTGCGTGAAAATAGGAGTTTCCTGATTCTCATCAACATTCATAATCTGGAAATCTTCGATCTCATCTTCCTGGTTCATCATCGCGCTGTACACGTCCAAAGCAGAAATCTTTTGGGAAAGCTTCACTGGAGACATTTTCTCGCCCTGTTCGTGTTCGCTCTCTGAATGAGAGTCCTCGTCGCCGTGGGCAAGAGAAGAATTTGCTGCAATGACGGAAATTTCATTAATGTGTGTTCCATGTTGGCTCAGTCCATTGATCAGCTCCGTTTCGCCATCAATCTTTTCCTCTAGCAATTCTCCGTGGCTCACGTTAGCCAATGGGCTGTTCTGAATATCAAGAACAGGGTTCTCCTTGCCCACATTGTGTAAGTCGATATCTGAGTCGTTCATTAATCTGCTGTGGTGTTCTCTGAGTGGCGTCGCGTTCTTGCTGCTACCTGCTCTTAAGGGGGTTTGGAAAGACTCGTCTCCCAAATGCACCTTCTTGGCAGCCTGCACAAGTAATGGCGATCCCATCTGTCTTTTTGAGTTAATTCTGCTCTGCCGCGACCTCACGGGGGAAGACTGAACATCCACCGCGTCCGATTCGATATCCTGAATATCCACTCCATCGGTGTCCACGGTGCTAGACTCCTCGTTTTCTTTCTCTGCGGTATTCAGTGCTTTACTCAAATCGTGTTTGCCTAGTACCAGGGGTTCAATCTTATTTGACTGGGCTTTTTTGACACAGGTCAGAGGAACTCGCGTTGGGGAGACAGCCAGAGATTGCGATTTCTTAGGCGATAGCGATCTGCGTCTGAAACTGGGGTTCCGTGTCTCGTGCTTGTATGTTAGCCCGTGCTCAATACGTCTGAGGGAGTCCTTAGGGCCAGGGGAAACGTTGTCTGTGTGGTTTGTCATGCAAAATAATAAACAAAAAACGCGTAGATTATTTAGCAGGCCCGCAGGGGAAAATCAAATATTACCCGGCTAGATATTTCAGACTCCAAATATTTCTTGTCTAAAACTATTCTCTTGTGCGCCACCATGTCCAATAAAGAATGCGTAAGTATCACGGACCTGAATCCTTCTAACTTTAGGCTGAGCTGTATGAGCGTATCATTGAAGATGTGATTGCCGAATCTCGACAGGATTTCGAAGATGGAGGCATAGACGAGCAGACATTGTTGGACCTCAAGCGGATATGGAGAGACAGGCTATCCAGAACAGGAGTGGCGATGTTCAGTTGGGACGTAAGAAGACAACCATACGAAGTGAACAGCAACATGCTTGGGTTGATGGATGATCAAATCAGTTCTCAGTCCTACCAGGAGCAATTCAACCCTCCAGCTAATGATAACAGCTCGGGTCTTCATATCCAGGGTCTTCATCTACCACAATCGGATCTCTCGCTACCTAACTCGTCGCTGAAGCAGGAAGATGATCTGGGTTCCATGAACATTGCTTTGCCAGGCGGCGGGAGAATTGGACAGTCGGATGGCACCATAAGCTTCACTCTGGAAGGAGAACAGGCACAGAAACTTGCTGCTCAGCTACGTCGCACCCAAGTGGACGGTCCCGGAGATCTGGACGACGAAGGAGATAACCTTGGTTCTGATCTCGGTGTGGACTCGGACGAGATTAATTCTGATCTGGACGACCCAGACGACGATGAAATAAATTCCGCAGACGATAACGAGGACCAGGAATACAACATTATGTTGTGTCTCTACGACCGGGTGCAACGAGTCAAGAATAAATGGAAGTGCAACCTTAAGGATGGTATCGCCAACATTGATGGTAAGGATTACGCATTCCAGAAGGCCACAGGTGAAAGCGAGTGGTAATTGTATATTACGATAGATGATTTTTAATTCAAAAAAAAATAATTGTCAAGTAGTAAATGCTGAATTTAAAGAGTGCACCTTTGAAGGGTTTTGGGGCCCGCCAATTTGGTGTGTGTCGATCCCTTTACAACAAGAATATTGTCAAGAAAACAGAAAGCAAAAACGAAGAGCCTGAGGATATTCTATCGCAAGCAGACCTAGAAGCAATTTCCAATATACAGTCTTCTCTCTACCAACCAACAGATCCATTTCTGGAACCATCGAAAGCTGAACAGATCCAGAAGAGAATAGAAGCCATTTCGTCGAAGCTAGAGCGCCAGAAACAGATCGAGGAGGCAAAATACCAGAAGCTTCTTGAGGAGCAGAACCAGACGCTTCGCCCAACGATATCAGATTTCAAACGTCCTATAACCTCATTTCTTCTTCTTGGATCCGGTGTTTACTTATTGCTCCAGTATCTGTGGAACTATTTGGACGGCGAAGAACGCATTTTGGCGCTGGAAGACCAGACCAGGAAGTATGAAGCCGAGATACAACGTCTGCTAAATGTCGAAAGCCGCACAGCTCCACGCAAAAAATGGTTCTGGAGCTGAGAAACTAATTACCCTATATATTCTAAATGAAGTACTTGTATGACTTTCCAGTGCCCTTAGCAGCCTCGACCAAAATAGACTTGGCAGTTGAGGCGTCGGCACCGTTCAGCTTACCAGCAACATCAGCCAGTGTAACGTCGTCGAACGCATCCAACAAGGTCTCGATGTCAGCATCAATAACGGTTGCTTTGTCTTCGGCACCGAAGTAGCCGCTGTCCTTGGCAGTCGCTCTAATAGCACGCTTGTTCTTCTTCTTGGCGCTCTTTGCTGCCTCCTTGGCCTTTTTGGAGTTCTCCTTCTCAGCCTTGGCCTTGGCCTCAGCCTCTTCCTTGGCTTTAGCCTCGGCCTCAGCCTTCAAACGAGCCTCCTCAGCGGCCTGTCTGGCACCAGCCTCTCTCTCCCACTTCTTTCTAGCCTTCTCTGCCTTTTCGTCTTCCTTGAACTTCTTGATTCTAGGATCCTCCGAGTTGGCTCTCTTGACCAGGTCAGCCAATCTCTTGTTGTCCTCAGTCTTTCTCTTCTTTCTAGCGTTGTTGTTCTTCTTTTCGATGTAACGCTTGTGGTCTCTGTTGGCAGTGTCATCAGGCACGTCCTCGTCCAAAAACTCGAACGTTCTCCAAGAGTCAAAGTTGGCCCAGAACTTGTAGAAAGACTCGACCTCCTCCTTAGGAGTGTCGTTATTTCCAAGCATAGGAACTGGCTGCTTGTTGGAGAATCTAGCCTCACTGGCGAAAACAGGTCCCCATGCTTCAAAGAAGTCGTATGTGGATTTTGGTGCCGGTGGCTCGACATCTGCATTGAAATCCACAGAGTCGTATTGCTTCTTCTTGGCAGGGTCCATCAAAGTCTCATAGGCCTTCTGGATGATCTTGAAGAATCCATCTTGGTCCAAACCTCCAGCAGCTCCCTTCTTGTCTGGGTGGTGCTTCAAGACCTGCTTACGGTGAGCTCTTCTGATGTGGTCTTCAGTAGCTCTGAATCTGAGCTTGGTCAGACCCATCACAGCATACAGGTCACAAGACTTCCAGTCTCTTGGGTCGTGCTCAAGCAGGTCCTCGTCCTGGTCATCGTCGAACTCCTCGTCGTCGTTGGACTCGTCCACAGAAGTGACGTTCTTGGAGGCCTCGATCTTCTCGTACTCGGACCAGGTGTGTCCACGCAAGGTTCTGGTGGCATGAGCAAGGAAATATTTTCCAACTGGCTCAATAGGACGCTTAATTGCAGCGCTGAAGTTGGCAGTGGCTTTGAAGTCGCCTGAAAAGTCGGCAGGAACACCAGGGAGAGACATAGTTTATACTTGAAAGTTGATTAAAAAAAATTGAAATATTTTTCAAAAAAACTTATTCCGTGCTTCTAACCATGACATCGTCTTCGGATCTCCAACAACAAGACTTTGTGATCTTTGAAGATCGCTCAATATTGCCCAAAAGTCACAGTTCTTACAATCACTGCACGCTGGTGACTTTCAAGGCTGCGACGAGACCTCTGTGGCTGAATCTTGCCTTAATTGAAAATTCGCTCTCTGGCACCTGCTACCTCAACAAATCCTCCGTTCCTACTGCGAACAACAATCCGGTGGTGTTCTCGTCTCTTTCCACGGAAGAAAATGCATATACTAAACAACTGGCGCGGCTGAAGGGCGATCTGGCCGCTTTCAAGTATGTGGACCTGCTTAATGACTACCAGGAATGGCATGCTAAAATCATGGCCGAGGTCGTCCGTCTAGCCAAGCTTGGAAAGCCAAACGTCTTCATTGAAAATCCAGAGTATCTCCTATTTCTCACAGACACCACGGTTGATGCTTTTTTGGCGAAATTGCAAGAGCTCAACACTAAATGCAACCTCTTTCTGATCTGCTCTAATGATGAGCCTCTGATGGAATATTCAGAGTCTCCTAAAGACCTTGCCACGATCCACGCCAATTTTCTGACCAAGGTTGCCCACCGAGCTTCTTTAATCATAGCCTTGCGACCACTGAGAACAGGAAGAGCTGATGATGTGACTGGAGAGCTTTGCATTACGCGCGGATTAATCGAGAGTCCTCAAGTAATTACAGAAAGAGAGTACTTGTACTTAGTCAATAAGGAGGGTGCGGTCAAACTTTTCTATAGGTGAACTATTTGCTTCTATACATGTTATAATAGTCGTCCAAGGCGAACTCAATTGCGCATCTAGTCTCCAATAGCGGGTAGAGAGGCCAAACCGATTTTTCGCCAACCTGAATCCAGTAAGGGATATTCTCTTTGTACTTGTTCACGTCAAAAATACGACTGAAATCCTTGATCAGTGTCCTAAGCTCAGGAACGATTGTGATTTCACTGTTTTCAAAACGCGGAGTCTTTTCATCCACAGCAAGCCATCGGAAAAAGCCCAGCAGAAGACCAAACTTTTCCAACGTTTCCATACGGTGTCTGAACTCCAAGCTAACAATATTTTTGATGTGGTTAGTAAGCTGCCAAGAGGTGGGAGTGTGCTTGAGATCGTTGCCTATCAACGGAGCAAGATAAGGTCTGGCCAGAGAGACCACAAAATGATTCACATTGAACAGCTCAGTAAGTCGAGTGTATGGCGATATAGGGGTGAACGATTTGGTAGAGATAGTACTGGCATAATGTGGAGAAAGATATTCGCAATGACGACCCAGGTAGCTGAGAGTTTGGATATTGTTGTCTGTGTCCTTGTAGCACAATTGAACTTGTTCATCCAACACAGGGTTTCCGATGGAGCAATATATCGCGCTCTTAATTGTCACATTGGGTGTGGATATGTAGTTCAGTAATGACGGTGCACAGCTTTCTGTTGGATGAATTAGAATGTTCAGTACGCGGTTTGTTTTCACGTAGGCCTCTTCAAAAGTGAGATTACCCACCTTACTTTCGACGTACCTCATGAAGATCAGCATATCTTGGCTATAGCCCTTCTTCAAGACAGTTAGGATCACTTCGTGGCTTTCCTCCGCACATTTATCCTTTGGTAGCAATTTTAAAAGGTTATTCAGATTATCTTCGATCTCGGAGTCATTCAAACAACATATCAGCGCTCCAACTAGTGCTCCAATTGCAGAACCCGCTATCACTCTTGGGAGTAAATTCCTGGCGTATAAAGCCTTGATCACTCCCAAATGACAGAGTCCAAAAAGTGAGCCTCCCTGGAGAATCAGGGCCGTCACCCCAATAGTCTGACGCGAGTCATGAAAAAAGTCAAGTTTAATCTGATTGAAATGGCTTCTTTCCATACTGGTATCGTTAAGCTGCCAGCTGTCTATGAATTGGAAACATTTCATCACCTCCTCAATATATTCCTCGATCAGGATTTTGGTACCAATATACGACTTGTTGTATAACTGTTTGTTTGAGAGTCCCCCAAAATTTCGTAAAACCCCTGATCGCAGAATCCCCATCACCTTGAGTGGGTCGTCATTGATTCTCGCCAGTCTGAGATCGTGTAAGCGCTCGTTAATTAATCTGTAATCGTACTTTTTGGACATGAAGTTTTGTCGCCAGACGTCGTAGCCATTTAGCCTATCAATTTCCGAAGTGATCATCTCCCACTCGCCGATGTCTGTACAGGAATCCAACGATCTTTTGAGAGTCCGGATTGGAGAATCTCTAATCAGCTTAATTGTCCGCTTCACCCAAAAGAATACCACATCGATTATGAATGAGATAATCTTCCATAGCAATGGAGGGGTGTTGTTAATTATCAAAGACAAAGCGTACAACATGGCCATTGAGAGGCCTTTGCTGTATCTTTTCATGGTGAGATAAAGAAAACTAGGACAAAATAAAATTAATTATCTCCAATTTTAAATAGCAGACAGCCTAAGTGCTGTAGTGGAAATCCGAATTGTGACCCCAGTAAATCCGTTTATTTGTCAGATATGATGAATCAGTAACACAAAGGTGAGAACAACACCTTGTAGACAACAGTCCCCGTTGCAGGATATTTAACCTGGTCATGCCATTTGCAACATAGGCAATGAATTCCTGGCGGTGAAATTATATAATTTTCCCCTACTATTTTCTCTTTTTCGCCACCATGGATATCATTTTGGGAATAAGGGTCAAGGACTCCGTGATTATCGCCACTTCTAAGGCGTTCACCAGAGGAATCTCCATTCTCAAGGACTCAGACGACAAGACCAGGGTGCTGAATAAGTACAATTTGCTGGCATTCACAGGTGAGTCGGGAGACACGACACAGTTCGCAGATTACATCCAGGCAAATATCCAGTTGTTCACAATGAGAGAGAACACCGAGCTCAATTCCAAGGCAATTGCATCGTTTGTGAGACAACAGCTAGCCACCTCGATTCGATCCAGAACCCCATATCAGGTGCAAGTGCTCTTGGGAGGACTCGACAAAGGATCTGAACCGTTCTTGTCGCTGATTGATTATCTTGGTACAAGAGTCGACTTACCATACTGTGCACATGGATACGCCGCGTTCTACACGATGTCCTTGCTTGACCACCACTATAAACCCGACATGGCTTTGGACGACGGATTGAAGCTGCTCAAGCTCTGCAATGAAGAGCTGGTGAAAAGAATGCCAATTGATTTCAAAGGTTTGTACGTCAAGGTTATCGATAGCGAAGGCATCAGAGACATAGAATTCTCCTAATAAATTACTTTTATTCTCGTTCCATTACATACTCCTAAATTATCAGCGTTGTGCTCGAGGATTCTTGCGTCTCCACGGGCTCCGGGGCTTTAGGATGAATCGTACTCACTGGGTGATCCTCCTCATCCAAAACAACAGTTTCGTAAAGCACAATGGTGCTGGTGTACTCCTCCTCTGCCTCACGCTCTGCCTTTTCGCGAGATTGGAATTCTATATTGGCCTTGGCACGCAGGATTGCAAGATACGATTTGCCATCGTTCAACAAGACATTGAGCGTTCTGTTTAAATCGTTTAAGAGGTTTGTCACCTGATCCAAATTTGGTGTAGAGCTTAAGATCATATCCCTAGTTTGGATCAGTTCCTGTTTGAGCTCCTTATAATTTTTCCATTCATTCCAGTCATCACCGTTCTGCACGATTTCAGTGGAGTACGCAGTCAACGTGGATTCACTGAACTCCTCCAAAGTCTCGAGAATCGATGTTCTCACTTGAAGAATCGCATCTGAGCACTGCTTCTCATATTTTTTGAATTCCTCGGAAATGTCATCTGCCTTCTCGGTTAAGCCAGAGGAGACCCTAGCAAGAATGTCACGCATATCTTGACGCGTCACACGAGTTTCTGGGTTATGGTTGATATCATGGATCATAACATGAACTTCTTGGTAGTTGGCGTTGACCAATTGACCTAGCTGCTGTAATTCAGGCTGCAATTCACGATGGATTTTTGAGTAGAAATCAGAATCAACTGCAGCGACTTGGGTTTCGAAATCCGTCAAAGCATCCTGAGTGATTCCTTTCAGCATCTTGTTGTACTTGGTGAAAGTAGGAACAGGGTCGGATGTTGTTTCGGAGACATCCTCAACTTTATCGGTCTCGGCTGCCTGCTTTGACAATTTTTTGAAAAACTCGACGTCCTCGTAGGACGGCATCTTAAACTTGGCGTTCAACAATTTGTTGAACTCATCTTTGAGAAACTGCTTTTTGTGTTCAGTTCTCCAATACTCCTCAGTAGTCTTTTTGATTCTGGAATCCTGTTTCAAAGCAACTGCATACTCATAAGTTTTTGTGTAGAAGTACTTGAAAGTGTCGAAGACTAATCCAAATAGTTTCTGAGTGTTCTCGTAAAGCCAAGAAGTTTGGAAAGCAGCCACATAAGGTTCGAGTGTATCCAACTTGGCCTTGTAGTACAACTTCAAGAGATGAGGATGTCCATACATCTTGTACCTCAGGTGTAGGAAAATCTTTGCCTTTGTTATTTGGATGTATATCTGTGATCTGCAATAGCGTAACAAGGCACCAGCTTTTGGAATCACTTTGGTCGAAAGAAATGTTTTTGTGCAGGAACCGAACTCAGAAATCTTGACCCTCGATGTACTAGCCAGTTTAGTCAACTTCGCTTTCATGTAAACTATCACAAGATTGGAAATTGATTTTCCTCTGCTCACAATGTCGGCAGCGTAAACCTCAAATTTGGCCGCTGCGCCAGAAGAAAGATCATCCAGTTTGGTCTTACAAACCTTGCCATACTTGTCAACGTGAGGCTTTGCAAATTTCACATAGTACTCTGCTCCCCGTTCGCAGCCCGAATCAACAAAGTGCTTGACAGGCGACTTTGCATAGATCGAACTCACAGGGACCACAATTTTGGCATCAACGACCTCAACAAGTGGTGCACAATATGGTTTAGCATATGCGTAGTACTTGTGCGAGTAATCGCAAATGTAGTCACATGATTGCGATGAAGCTGGATGGTATGTTTGTGTTAGTGGACATTTGACAACAATGTGGGATATCAGCCAAGCTGTCAAAAATATAGCCGATAACAACCGAAATTTACAAGAAAACAAGGCCATATTGAATTATTTGGCGGATTTCCAGTGAATTGACTTTGCCAATATCAATAACAAACTTGCTGATGGCGACTCGTTCCAAATAATTTTTGTATAAATACAGATTTTTTTCTAGTACTCGCACATATAACAACATCCGTACACCAGAAGGTATTAGTATCTGGGTGGCCTACTGTATGGTGTTCTGGCTCCCCTTTGCACGTAGGGTCTGGGGGCCCTGCCGCCTCGCCCTCGGTATCCGTAATTTCCCCTCCCGTAAGAAGCAGGCGGCGGATACAACATTTTTGGAGCTGATTCCTGTTGCACCACAGGTTTGTGTTTCTGTGCGATTTGGCGTCCACCCAGGCCACCACCAAGTCTTCTTGGCTTCCAGTTCTTCACCACACGACCCCTCTCTATATCCACAACCACTGATCGGTCCTTGATCATCATTCTATTACCTTTTTGGAAAGCCAATTTAGCGTCCGCGTCGGTCTTGTACAAAATAAACGCATATCCCCTACTTTTGCCCGTCGCGGAGTCTCTTACCACTCTGATTTGATCGATTTCCCCAAACTGTGCAAACTTTTCACGCAATTCAATCTCGTTAACTGTGAAATCTAGACGGCCAACGAACACCGTTTTATATGGGTCTCCAACAATATTTCTATCGTTCTCAGGATTCCAATTCACCAACTTGGCCTTCAGCGTCTCTCTGTTTTTCTGCGCTTTGATCTTGAGCTTTGCTTCTCTGCTGATAAATTCATTTTTGTAGTCCTTGTGTTCGTCAGCATGCTGGTGCGTTGTGTTCAGAAATTGAGCTAGTCCGTCAATCACCGTTGTTCGTCTCTTCTCCACTGGTATGTCCACTATTGGCAGGAACTTTATCGGAGCTTTGGGTGCAAACAGCTCCACTACAGTAGGAGTGTACTTGTTATCCGTCATGGCTAAAAAGAGTCGATAATTCAAATTTTCAGGTCGATCGACTAGAAAAAAATTACAAAAAAATTTTAGGAAAAAAATTCACTATCTTATTTAGCGATGGCAGGTACTCAGAAGAAGAATGCCAAAGGTCGGTTGGATAGATACTACCACCTGGCCAAAGAAAAGGGATACCGTGCCCGTTCGTCTTTTAAAATCTTACAAATCAATCAAAAATATGGTCATTTTCTTGAAAAGTCCAAAGTTGTGATAGATCTCTGTGCGGCCCCAGGATCCTGGTGTCAGGTTGCAGCTCAGCTTTGTCCAGTCAACTCTTTGATTGTGGGTGTGGATATTGTTCCTATTAAGCCGATGCCAAACTGTATTACGTTTCAGAGCGATATCACCACCGAAGACTGCAGATCTAAGTTGCGTGGACATCTGAAGACCTGGAAAGCTGATACTGTGTTGCATGATGGTGCTCCAAACGTGGGTTTGAACTGGGTGCAAGATGCCTACACTCAGTCTCACTTGACCTTACAAGCTCTGAAGCTTGCTGTCGAACATCTTGCTGCTGGAGGTACTTTTGTGACCAAGGTTTTCCGTTCCAGAGATTACAACAACCTCATCTGGGTTTTCCGCCAGCTATTTGACAAAGTGGAGGCTACCAAGCCTCCAGCATCTCGTAATGTGTCTGCAGAAATTTTTGTGGTCTGCAAAGGATTCAAAGCCCCAAAGAAGTTGGACCCAAGATTGTTAGATCCTAAGGAAGTTTTCGAGGAGTTGCCGGAGGGACCGGTCAACAACGAGGCTAAAGTTTTCAATCCTGAGGTGAAGAAGAGAAAGAGAGATGGTTATGATGAAGGTGACTACACTCTGTTCCACCCTATGCCTCTTCTGGACTGGGTGAAGCAAGAGGACGAGGTTATTAATACGCTTGGAGGAGTCAGTCGTTTCGAGATCGACGAAGAGAGCGAGGAGTGGAAGCTTCTCAAACAAATGAGAGACACAACACGTGAGTTTTTGGAATGCTGCAAGGACCTCAAGGTTCTTGGTAAAAAGGATTTCAGATTACTGATCAAATGGCGGAAGCACGCTCGTATACTTCTGGACCTTGACGTTAAGGAAGAGAAGGAAATCGAGGTGGAAGAACTGACTGAAGACCAGAAAATCGACCAGGAACTGGAGGAGATGAAGGAGAAATCTCGGTTGAAACAAAAGAGAGAAAAGAGACGCAAGAACGAGGCCCGTCAAAGTGAAATCCAGAGAATGCAGATGAACATGCTGACAGATATGCAGATCGGTATTGATGCTGGTCAGATTGGATCTGAGAGTTTGTTCAACCTGAAGCTTGCAGAGAAAACCGGCCAATTGAACGATCTTGCTCGTGGTAAGAAGAGCATGGTGTTCACTGGCGAGGATCTGATCAAGGACAATGATATTGTTGTGAATGAGAAGCAGTACATCGAGTCTGAGGATGAGCTGGACAACCTGGAAGACGAGTTGAGCTCCATGTACCAGCAGTACAAAGAAAACAAGATGGAGAGAGACGCAAAGCTGCGTGCGAAAAACGCTCGTGGTGGAGATGACGAGGAGTGGGAAGGAATTGAGGATAAGCAGAGCGAGGTTGATTCTGACGAGGCAGTCGAGATGAGCGAGAGCGAGAGCGACATTGATAGCGACGATGATGAGGCAATCAACAAGCTGATTGCCACCATCGAGAAGAAGAAGGAGGGAGGATTGAGCAGAAAAGCCACCAACTTCTTTGGCGACTCTATCTTTGACGGAATTGATGTGAGCGCAGCAGAGCCGGTCGTGAATTCTGGTAAAGACGACCAAGTGAAGGACGGAGGTCGTTTGGAGCAAGAGTCTGCAGAAGAAGAATCGGGATCCGAAAGTGGAGCTGAATCTGAATCTGAGTCCGAGCTGGAGTCAGAGTCCGACTCCGAGTCCTCTGCCGACGAGGATGGTTTCGAAGTGGTTGCTGGCTCTGGTGACGGAATGTCTCATAAACAAGAGGTTGATTTGGCCACTGTGGAGGCCATGACTCTAGCACAGCAGCTTGCCCTCGGACAGAAGACCAAACACGATCTGGTCGACGACGGATTCAACAAGTATTCTTTCCGTGAAAAGGAAGGACTTCCGGAATGGTTCTTGGAAGACGAACAGAGACACAGCAAGATAAACAGACCAATCACAAAGGAAGCCGCCATGGCGTTGAAGGATAAAATGAAACAGTTGAATGCCAGACCTATTAAGAAGGTTATGGAGGCTGTTGGCAGAAAGAAGATGAGAGCGATCAAGAGACTAGAGAAAATTAAGAAGAAGAGTGATATCATTGCAGAAGACGACTCCAAGAGTGAGCTGGACAAGGCCAAAGAGATCCAGGCCTTGGCTTCCAAGCTGGGCAAGAAGAAGAAGCCTAAGCCTAAGGTCACTGTTGTGGTCGCAAGGGGCAGCCACAAGGGTCTTTCTGGCCGTCCAAAGGGAGTCCGTGGTAAATATAAGATGGTCGATGGTGTGATGAAGAATGAGATGCGTGCCCTCAAGAGGATCGAGAAGAAGAAAAAGAAGTCCAAGAGATAAGTGCATAAATATCTATTAGTGTTCAGAAAATAATATTTATTAAAATTTGTCTGATCAAAACAAATCCCCCATGAACCATCGAACTACTCTGTTCATCTACGGCGACCATACTGCCGTTTTTGATGGAATTGAAGATGGATCGGTAATTTATGTACCAGCATCCGAGAATGCACCTCTCGCGAGGCAGGATCGACTCGAGATCGACCTGTCCGCTGTAAAGAGCGAATACAGGGCAATCCTGGATAAAATTGGCTTGATGACACTTGAACTGACTTCCAAGCATGCGATACCAGAGCAACCTACCATGTTCAACAACCATGAGAGCCAACCGGTGGGACTCAGACTGGACGTTGCTCCGCAATCTGCAAAAAACATGGTTCAGTACGAAAGACTGTCCGATCTGGCACTCGAAATGATCTTACAGTTAATCCCCGTGAAGAAGGCTAGCCATCCCTGGTTGTACGAGGATTGGTTTAGATCGAGCATGCTCGAGGATGTCGACCTACGAGCTTCGGCCATCAACCTATGGAGCACTCTGGTGGACGAAAAATTTCCCATTAATGCGTCTGACCTGGAGAGCTTGACGGCACTGGAGATTGTTCTGGACCACAGCAAACTCAAATACAACTTTTACTGGTCTTCAGTGGAGGAGACCGTTTCCATTCCCAGGACGCCCAACCGAGAGCTAGGTGTTTTTTACTCTGAGTCCTTACCTGGAGATCCCGACATGAGCCTGAATGGATTAAGAGTCCGCGGAAACTCCAAGTTCGTTCCTACAAGTCTTTACTTGAATGCATTTGATTCGGGAGCCCCTGATGTCAGAACCACCCACGAAATCCTCCAACCCTCAGGAATGCACCCAGCATACAAAGTCAGTATTACGGGAAATAATAAGGCACCTCAAGAAAACTGCAAGCTTATTTTCGATCTGGAGATTCCGAACTCGCTGATACTGGACAAGTACCAGCTTTCCGGACTTAAAGGCACGTTCACCAACATCACGTTGTTCGGATCCAGTGACCTCGAGTTGCCCGTTTATGAGGTGACGGATGGCTGCTCTCTTCGGGTGGAGTTATCACCCGACATCACAGACTTCGAGATCCCTCTGCATCTGAGATATGGAGAGCCGGAAGATGGAGGAAGCGCGAAGAGCGTGGAGATTTCTGTGGGAGACCTTTATTGGGACTGCAGCACAGATACAGATCTGGACTCTTTGGTCCGCGGAAGCTTCATGCATGACAACAGAATTATTGAGCACAAGCACTCACGCCTCTTCCATCTTGCTGCTACCGGGGAAAACTTCCTTACCGTGAGTCTCCCTGTTGCCGATTTACAGGACAGCCAATTGGTGGAATCCTGGACATTGGGATTGGTGTGCTTGTGCGCAATCCTAATAGCAAAGGTGGTGTTGCAAATGTGACGTGCCAAAAATCTGCCTACACGAAAAGCGCAGCGTGTGGCTTTGCGGTTTTCATTGGCTGCGAAAAATATTTCTAAAAATGTCTGCTGAAACTTAGAGGAGTGCGAACTCTGTCGTCGTTTCGTTTTGCTGATCGAATAAGACGAATCGGCTCATGGAGCAAGGGAATGGACTAAGAAGGCGGTCGTCGATTTCTTCGACGACTTCCACCCGAAGCTTGCGGTCGATGACCACTCCTAGGGAGCTGAACACTGATTCTTTGCTCGTTATCGAAGACAGGTTTGTTCGAAAATCCAGAACAAACAGGACACAGAAACTCCAGAAACCCGAACCACAGATGCCCCTGCGGTCGTCGTATCCAGTGGCCACTCAGGGACGGGAGATGTACTACTTTCCCAACGGCGAGATTTTTCGGCCCAAAGTGCAACCGAAGCCCAGATCCTACAAGTATAGCTCCATGCCCAATTTACGGCAGAATTCTACACGACCTCCTGTGATGAATACACAGAGTTATCCGCGTCATACTAGAACCGCTCCATCTTCATCTGCTGTCTCCTCAGTCCAGCTGAATCACCCGACCGAAAAGATTTCTAAGCAAGCCACAGGATCGAGCGCATCTACGGCTTCGCCGTCGTCATCTGTGGAACACAGCACACCGGCATCCTCAATAACGTTTAGCGAGGAAGAGGAAGAGGAGGACAAGAGCGGGTTGAAACGAATGTTCAGCAAGCTGCTTCGCAAAGAAAAAAAACATGTGCGTGAGAATAGTGTGGTGAGTGTTGCGCCGTCTGTGACTAAAAATAGTTCATTGGAGCAGCTCACCGTACCTCCAATCTTCCTCTCAGTGGATACCGGAGAAAACGAGCATGACAGCTTCCTTGCGGGGGAGGCAAAGGCAGTCGATGGAGCTGACCCGGAGTCGGAACTGGACTATATCTCTTCGATCATTGGTATTGGAGAAACCTCGTTTTTTGAAGATCCCAGCCAGGACAAGCTCATTAAGCGCAAATCTCTACGCATGAAGTCTTTGCAAAAACAAAAATCATTGAGCAGAAAATCAGGTGATAAAGGTGATACCAATGCCAAGGACTCAAATGTTGATTCAATTCTTAATCATGGGGGTTGCACTGGGGAACAATATAAAATAATTACTTCCAATAGTCCAAAAAACCCGGACCCTCTTACACCCAAGCCTAAGAGTGTTTTGCGCAAGCGACAGGATGGGAGGACAGACGTTATTCCTCAGGGTGAGGTGTCATTTTCCGACAAGATCTATCTCAACGAGACATATTCGCCAGATCAGTACCCGCGGTTCAATAGGGAACTGAAACTAGTTTATTCCAAATTGGCTAGGAGTCCGAACTCGATCAAGGAGATCCGTGCAGAACTAAACTGCTACAAGCAAAACGAAATGACCGTTCATGAACAGTCTAGAGAGTATACGCATTTTTTCCGAACTGCATAATATTACTATGATATCTAAGATCCCCTGTAAGTCGAGTAACCATAATTGCTGAGCAGTAATGGAACATGATAATGTTCCTGGGTGCTACTGACATCAAATGTGATATCAATGAAAGGGAAGAAGGTGTTCCCATCGCGCGATTGGAAATATTCCTTGGTAAAGAATCTGATTTGGTAGGTCCCTGGGACCAACGAACGCCATTCTGAACCCTCAAAACCAAGTTCTTGGGCAAGTTCGGAAGATCCCGAGATTTTTGACCACTCAGCAACTCGACCATCAGAGTTTGTGTATGCCTTGGCAAAAGGTTCCAACCCATTCTTCAAAATTCTTATTTCACAGGCAACATTTGAAGCTGGTTTTCCAAGTGTTGTGTCTAAAATATGGCAAGTTATTGGTGGCATAATAGGATGAAAAAAAGATAAGCAAAACTATTTTTCGATAAAATAAATAGATCAAAAATATTGACATTGTTTTGTTATTTATTGTGTTTATTCTACATTGCCAATTATTGGAGATGGAACCATTTAGGTTGCCGAAGTCTTTACGACCGGCCCTTCAAGAACTGAATGGTAACATAGATAGTACTCTACATAATACTGATGACGGTATCTTTGAAGTCAAGAAAGGGTTGAAGTATTATCATCCAAGTCTTTTCCACACTGCCCCGGCCATAATTAAAGGACCTATACCCATGTTTGTGTGTGACATATTAAAGCTGAAAGATTGCAGAAAAATATACTTGAATCAAGGGTATGTCTCGGCCAACCTCAATATTTCAATGTTCCACAACCACCCTGTCCAGTCTTTGATGGTTCGAGGGAAAATTGTGGGAGAGCGATGGCTAGAGCAATCTGATCAGAAAACTTATATGTTTCTGGAGCTATGTGATGGCACTTCTGAATACCCGGTCAGCGTCAAACTACACAGTCACCTTTATTATCAAAATCTCGCTGGATTCGAGAAAAACGGTAATGTGCTACTGGAGGTCCGCGGAGTCAGCACATTTTACCATGATAATGTCGAAATTCATGCAGACTGGGTCAAGGTGGTAGGAGATAAGAGTGACATTGGTTTAGAATTGGAGTGGTGGGAGCGAGGCATGCGGTGCAAGATGTCGTTTTTGGACGATCCGTGGGAATTTAGAGGAAATGTGGTAGCAGAGAAGGAGAAGATGAAGGAATTTGAAATGAAGCATATAAGTCAGCAAAATGAGATCCAAAGAGACATGATGAAGCAAGATCTAGAGAGGCGGCGAGAGCGTGCGCAGAAAAACGCTTTGGAGCTGAAACGCAGAGAGGAGGAATACGAGAGCTCAGGAAATGTTTTGAAAAGAAATTGCCCATCACCAAAAGTTTCCTTACAGCATAAACAACAAGAGGAGGAAGCGGACGTTACGAGCCAGGAAATGCCTGCGTCTAACAGTGTTATACTCCAGAGCGAGGTTCTAGAACACAAACGGGGAGCAGGGACTGAAGATGAAACCGACAAGGAGATCTACAGTGACAAACCCAACACAACTTCTGAAAACGCTTACTCCGGGGAAACTAGAAGCGAAACAGGTTTTTATGTTAATACGAACATTCACGAACCACCTACAGACTTTGAACATATTCAGGATCAATCACATGGTGAAAGCCAAACCGTCAAGCCCCGAGAAGAAATTAATATAATACAAAGTGAAATCACGCAAATCGAATCTAGCAGGCTTGAAGAGATGAGGAGTAATGTTACAAGTGGTACGCAAGAAGTTACAGATAACCTGCAGCATGAAAATGAACAACAAGAAGCCATCGATGATCGAGCAAGTTCGCCACTTCCTGAAACCACCCAATCACCAAGTACGGAGCATTTTCAGCCGGATCTAAAACTGCTTGACATTCCAGCACCTGTTTTCCAAGGATCCCGTGTTACTATTGAAAACATGTCTGCTTTACTACCATCAAGCGGCATGGAGGCTCTTGAGAAGTGCCTCCTGCAACACTGTCTTAATCATGGAACAAGGAAAGTGAGCCTTGAGGCAATTATGCAAGACAAAAAGATTGGATTAGAGATAGGCAAGCTTTTGGTCACTAAGCAATTGCAGGAATCCCAGGATCGCGATTCGACTACACAAATGACTCTTCTTTGTTCCAAGGCCAATCCAGAGTGGCAAAAACTATTTCATACAGCTCGCAAGTCCATATGTCGTACGAGAATGGTTCGACTGACCAAGTCGCTAAGTCTTGACCTCTCTGCTCTCAAGAAAATCCAGCAATATGTCGATCAAGTGATCCAGCGCACGATGAGTAATGAAAGACTTATTATCGATGAGCTACAGGAAGACTCCTCTTCGCCACAGGATTTTATTCAGAACCTAAATTCCTTCTATCACCGGACCCTCCCCCGGTTTCAGGTTGGTTGCAAAGCCATCTCACGTGAAATCAGCACCAAGCTTTTGGTGACACCGACTGCTGACATGGTAGTCCAAATCATGATCCACGCTATCGGCTCAGCTGACACAGAAGTAACCATAGATTTGGGTTCTCACATGCGACTGAGGTTCGTGTGGTACTACAGCTTCAATTTTGGCTCATGCATTTACATGCCTGAGTTAGAAAGAGATATCTAATAAAAAATAAATATTTTTATTTTGTACACGTTATGAGAAGACGAGGATCGAGCGTTTCCGATCTTAAAGGACGAAGATCTCGAGCGGGGTCCATTGGATCTATAACTTCTACAGATACTAGCAATGTTGATTTAGCAGCAGCCGAAAAGGTGGGACCAAGAAAGAGAAGCATGTCGTTGAACGAGTTGATTCCTTCGAAGAGCTTTTTCATGCCAACATATGTTTTGTATCCTTTCTCAGATAGAGAACGCGAAGACTTGTGGCGAAAACAAATGGAGGACTTTGACACTGACTATGCTTTTGGAATTGAAGATCAATGGATAATTGACGAGTCAAAGAACGATGAGGCTCTGGACTTCCAGCGAAGTCTCAGATACAATTATAGCGAAAACAGAGCTTTTTTGAAAGAGACTAACGATATCATTCAAGATCTGAATAGAGTGCTTAGTACCGGTAATCAAGTTACGTTACAGACAATTGACTTCCAAACAAAATCCACAGAGCTCATAGAGGAAATACAGCAATTTAACACATTATATGAGCAGATTTCGTCCAATTTGACCATATTCGAGGCTTTAGATCCAATAGTCCAACTTTTGAATACAACAAGCTCAAGCTCCATTGCCGTCAAAGCTAAGTTCCGCAAAGATATTCTGGAAAAGCTAGATGGATGTCTGGAGTTTGTTCATGACCCCGACCACTCTACTTTCAAGGATATTGAAATTTACAAACATAGATTTAAACAGTGCATGATTCGAGCACTAACACTAGTGAAAAACTATATCAATACCGGAATCAGAGAAATCGAAGCCGAGCTCCAGCTGAAAATCTCAGAAAAGAAGAAGGAGCAGAGCGTTACAACAACAACCACATCTGTCGTGGTGGACGCTTTCGTGTACATCCAGTTCGAGGAGGATGCTAGAAAATATCTCAATACTTTTGAACAGTTGTATTATCGTGCAGTCCGTTCTCAGGATAACGAGTACATGGGCTTGCTGAATGATTGTTACTCTCAGTACTTCAAATCCAGATCGAACCTCCTGAGTTCCACAATCCAACAGCATGTTGCTTTGCAAGATTATTCCAAAGAATGTGTGCAGCTAGCTCAAGCAAACCTTTCATTTTTCATCAAATTGATGGAGAAGGAGTACGACATGTTCAAGCGTCTTTTCTTCTTGCCTGCCCAAGGATGTACCGAGGACGTTGACAATTCCACCAACTTGGCGTCGTTGTCAAAATGGTTTGAAAGTCTACTTGATCCTCTGTATTACCTTCTGAGGAACAAAATTATAAGAGAGAACAACATTTCTGAGCTCTGTGAGCTGATTTCAATTCTTCAAAGCTATTTCGACGTTGAAGAGTTTGATAACAGTACTAACTTTGAAGATTCCAACATGTACCAACATGAAGCTTCATTGCAAGAGAGGGTCCAGCTGGGAGAGCTGTTCAGGCCTATTCTGGAAGACACTCAGACCAGACTGGTTTTCAAAGTTCAACTGTACGTGGACAAGTTTATTGTCAGTTACAAAAAGACTGGCCGAGAACTTACAATTGGTCACCGCAGGAAGCTCAGCATCTCGGATCCTATTACTGAAGAGTCTTTACCAAAAACAGATGCTGATGTCCCTGGAGAGAGTGTTTTGTCATTGGACAATACTGCCTTGGCTTCCGAAAACCTCAAGTTCATCTACCCACCGATCATAAATGCAGTTCAACTGTTGATGAAAATCTATCAGCTGTTAAACCAAGGTGTTTTTGATGATCTGGCAAACTCCGTGGTGCATCTTTCAATTTTATCACTGCATACAAACTTTGGGCACGTTCCAGGGGTCGACTCCAAGTTGTATGAAATCAAAAGTCTTATGTTCCTCAGAGAATATATTGCGACCTTTGAAATTGAGCATGCTCGACGGGAGACAAATATTGACTTCAGTGGTATCAAGAAGCTGTTTGGCCGATTCATGCGTGGAGATAACTCGAAAAAAACCATTGATAATAACTTCTCATCTGCAAACGATGTGGATGCGGACCAAAACAAATTTTTGAACCTGCTGCTCGGAACTGTTCCTAAAGTTTCGAACGACTTCGTGGACTGCAGATACGAGATTCAAATGGCGTTGCGGAATGCAGTTCATGAATTCATCCACGAATCGGCGAAACCTTTCGTTAAGCCTCTGGAAGAATATCCAGACCGGCCTCTAAAAACTGTGATTGACAAGTTTATGCATACATTGAAGAACGAGCTTCCTCGTCTCAAGCCACGCGTCCTTATGTATGTGGAAGACGATAAAATCTTGAACTTTCTGCTAGACGGAATTCAAGAAGCCGTTATTAAAGCGTATGAGCAATTTTACTCGCGAGCAGAGCATGAAAAATCGAAAGATATTGAAGATCTAGTGGATGTGGATATAGTCATCTCCTTATGGGCAGAGCAGGTCTCCGAGATGATTTCGCTAGATGATCTCGAAGTAGACCTGGAGATCTCGTCTGATGATGAACATATGACAAGTGAAAACGGCGACGTGAGCAATTTGAATCTATACTCCCTTAAATAGTGTACCGTAAATTCACAGAGAACTATTATTGGACCTCCTCAAACGGATTGTATGCATTTTTCGAAAGAATTTTGTTAAGCTCTTGTTTAATGTAGACTATCTTGGCCGGATCCACCAACAGATGGGTCTCATCTAGCTCTTCAATGACGATATCCCTGGAATCAGAGTCAATTTTTACTATGAGTGCCTTTATAGAAGGATCGCTGGAGTTAGAAAGTCAGATAATCAACATACCATTGGATCAAGGTGCCTTTAACTGCTCGAGCCATTCAAAGAAATAAATATTGTGGAATAAAATATGTAAATAATAGAAATATTATTTGCTGTCATATGACTGCTTCGTATAATGACGATATAGTCGATACCACAGCCGAAATTGATGACTCCAATTCTATACAACACAAAGGACAAACCATTGAGGATGGAAATGATGAGCCAGAACAACTCAATTCTGTTGAACAAGGTAATAACAATCTGACTCCTGAAGCTGAATCCACCTCAGACGACAGCAGCACTGAGAGCTTGGAGCCTCCAAAACTCAAATATACAAGACTCAACAAACTTCCAGCACGCTTTTTCAATAAGGATGCTGTCAGCTGCTGCTTTTTCCACGAGAAAGTGTATATCTTTGCTACCCACTCTGGGTTTGTTCATCTGACCAAACCAGACTTTTCCGCCCTGCGCACCATCAAAGTTCAGCGCAGCTCGATCATGTCTCTTCATACTGACGGCGAGTATTTTGCTTCAGGCTCCATTGATGGCACAGTCGTGATTGGCTCCATTACTGATGACAAAGACATAATTGCGTACGATTTTAAGCGACCGATTCACGCCGTCGCTTTGGATAAAAACTACAAATCAACCAAACTTTTCATTTCAGGAGGGATGGGTGGAAATGTGGTGATATCTTCAAAGAATTGGCTTGGTCAGCGCCACGATGTGGTCCTAGATTCTGGGAACGGCCCCATCACCATGATACAAACAATCAACGATCTCTTGATATGGACAAACGATTCAGGGATTAACATGGCGCAGATTTCTTCCAAGACCATCCTGTTCCACGAAAAACTGCCGGACGACTTCCCTCGTCCCGAAATGTTTTGGCCTCGCTTCCATCAACAAACCAACGACCGGTTTTTAATAGGTTGGGTTAACCACGTTTGGCAGTTCAAGTTCTCATTGCCAACATCAAATAGTAGCATCATATCATCTGCTACCTCGAGTTTTGTTTCCTCGATTGATAAAAGAATAGTGTTGGAGCACCATTTTGTTCTTGAAGATACCTTGATCGCGGGAATCTCTGAATATGACGATAACCTTTTGATATTGAACTACGTGCAAAACAACGAGCCTCCTGAACTGCGAGTTCTAAGCAAAATTACATTTGAAGAAATATCAGTTGATCAAGTGACTCTGAATCGGAAGTCGAATCTCGGGCTAAATGACTACCATTTGTATCAGCGTGAGTCCCAATGGTTTCTGGTCTCGGCAGACGATTGCATAGTGGTTCAGAAAAACGGTATCTATGATCAGCTCACTTGGTATACCGCGCGTGGGGAGTATATGGAGGCTTGGCAGATGAGCGCTCATTGGCTAGATAAGTCTGAACGGTTGAGTATTGGAGAACGTCAGATGGACAAATTTATTTCGCAAAACGATTGGCTCGCAGCCAGTGCATTTTCTACCGAGTTTCTCGCTGTAAGTAAAGAAGATGATCCAACTTACCTGGAGAAAGTTTCTCAAATTTGGGACAAATGGATTCAACTGTTCATTGACGCTAACCAGATGGAATTGATTGCTTTTCTAATTCCTTCCAAAGCTTTAGGAGATTTTGCAATTTCTTCTAAGTACTACGATTTCATATTTGATGAATTACTGGAGTCTCATAAGTTTGAGGAGGTTCTACATTTTGTTGACAAATGGGACCATTCGCTGTTTGATCTAGAAAAAATCAGAGACGGTATGGAAAGAGAGTTAGATCGTACTGGGGTGTTGGAATCCAAGGTTCGAAGGTGTATTGTTAATCTCAATATCGAGATGGATGACATGAAGAGTTGCGTGGATCACTTGATCTGGCTTCAAGACCCCGAGATAATGCTATTTCTGGATGAGAACCATTTGCTACTTTCTAATTTGCACAAGATTCCGGAAATTTTCAAGACCAGGAATTTTGTAGAGCACGAGACTTCGCAGTTTCTCCTAACAGCAGTTCAGATTTTGGTTGAAAATAGTCACGAGATCCTGCCTAAGCAAATTGTTGATGTTCTTGACGGCGCTGGTTTAGACTACATCACATACCTCTACTTGGACACCTTATCGTCCAGCGATTCCTTACTGGTGAAGGATTTTGAGGACGAAATGGTGCGTCTTTATGCTAGTTTCAATAGGGACCATTTGCTACAGTTTTTGAATCGCCATTACAACTACTCTGTTGAAAAGGCCATCACGGTTTGCGAGGATAGCAAATGTATCTCAGAGCTGGTCTATCTACTCAGCAAGGTGGGACAAAATAAAAAAGCATTGAAGCTTATCGTTGATGAAATGAAAGACCCAGAAAGAGCCATATCCTTTGTGAGTGAAAGCGATGACAGGGAGTTGTGGGATTTTTTGCTGGATTATTCCATGGACAGACCTGCTTTTGTTCAAGCTTTAGTGGTTGCTGCTGGGGAACTGTCAGACCCACTTCCGGTTATATCGAGAATTCCTTTAGGAGTTGAAATTAAAGGCCTGAAACAGGCCTTGCTGCACATTTGTGGGAACATAGAGATGGATTGCCTGATCCATGAAAAAATCCTGAAACTTGTTTCGGGAGAGTCGATGGAGCTGTCTGCCCGATACATGAACCTTCGAGCCAAGGGCAGTGTTTTTGAACTTTCAAGAGTTCCAACACAGACACTGATAAGCTACAATGGTGAGTTGATGACAGAGGAGCAGTTTGTAGGCCATAACTGGAAAGGCTCAGCGGCTACAATCGCCGAAAAACTCAATCACGTCGCATATATTAAGAGACACACTGGGCGCTAAACAATTACTAAACAGTGTATATAATGAAATACAGCGGCTCGAAAATTGAAGTAGAGAATGGATTTCGAAACCATATTCAGACTGAAGGCACCCCAGGATGACCTGAACGAACAATGGCTGTACAAATCGCGCTCTTTAAGAAGAAGCCCCTCAAATAGAAGTCCTAGGGTGAAAGATGATGTTTTCGTATCCAGAAATGACAGCTTTAAGACAATGATTCTTAGCAACTCCAAAGACAGCTATTTAAGCTTAGCCGAGCATAAACCAGACAATTATTTGAGCAGCCACCAGGACTCGAACACAGACGTTTCTCTTACTCCTACAAAACCAACGGTGAACTCGCATTTTGGAACGTTGAAACGAGGAGCCAGTTTGAAACAGGAAGCGGTTCCTTCGAGGTTCCAGAGCTTATTCGAGGATCCTAAACTGGAGCCATCATTTCCAATGGTTCTAGAGAACAAAGGATCGTCCTCTTTTGCTGTGCAATCATTTCCATTCATGGAACGTATTTCTGTGCGCTCCACTGTGCAATCAACAATCCAAACGCAAGCAGAAACCGAGAAGGTAAAGATAGAAACAGCGCCTGTAACTCCAAACCTCGTCACTGCGTCTGAGTCTCCTAGAGCCGGTAAAAGCATAGGCAAGCGAAAAAAATCAGTATCCGGACTTTTATCTCATCTAATTGAAAAGTTCGGCCAGAGAAAAGATCACACACCTAAGAGCGCCCGGTCCATCAGATCCATCAAAAGTGTCAGCCTTGCAAATCATAGCGCTGACATTTATAATGACATATTTGACGACTATAATGACTCAGCAGTGTACGAGCGAGGAAGATCACTAGCCAGAAATCCAGCCAAAGAGCGGAGCAGTTCGATTCCTCGCAGATGTTCATCCTCTTCCGGGTCGGAATTAAACACGTTGGGCCATGATTATAATAAACAACGGAGAGAGATTTATCCAACCGCAACTATATTTGACGAGGCCACGAGTACACCATTTTTCAAGGACATTGGCATGCACGATGTATCTTCTGGGTCCACTGCGCCAAAAACCAGAACTTTGCGCAGACTGAGAACAGATTTGGACAATTGGTGGAGAAGAAAAACCATCAACCGCGGGCGCAAGAAGGGATCTCTCGAGTTTGCCGAAGGAATCCAAGGCAGCACCGCGGAACTTGTTTGTGAGAGGCGGGAGTTTGAAGCTACCAGTACTCCGAATAAAAATTTCGAGGAGCGGGAAGTTTTGATGTGGACCGACAAGTTTGGAAATGTTGTGCGAAACGTTATCGACGCCAGAATTTTGGTGGTTGAAAATGAGCCAAATATGGATGAACTTCTCAGAGAGGGAAAGTCGGCACCTGAATGGCTGAAGGCTGATTTGTCGAATTTGATACAGAATGGACGCTTGAAGATATTCAGAGAGAAAAGTGGACGGAACTTAATCACCATTGAGATAACCGATCTTCCCAAATTATAGCGCATAGTGACTCGTTTGATAAAGGTTTATAGAGATAAAATTGTCAAGCTCGATGTAAATCATCTTCTAAAAAACCCTGACACAAAACCTCCCATGTTGCTCATCATCCCGCTAGCGACAGTGCCGGCAACGCTGCTAGCGATGTTGTTTGCTTTGCCAAATTTGTCGCATTTAGTGTAAGCGAGCGCATTGATGGAGGTAAGGACAATTGCCATTGCCACAAGTATGAGGGAGAGAAATTGCAGCTTCAAAGCAGCCACAATTCCAAGTACAAACCATAGAACTGGTGACATATAGAGTAACAGCCAGAACACTTTGGAATCGATCGGGTTGATGTAGCGATTTGGGTCAGCCGTTTCAAAGACCCAAACTGATTGTCCAAGATCATTGGACTCATTCCACCATCTCAGACCGACCATGAGACGACCAGCAATGTTCTTTACGTTCCAGAAATCCGAGGCGAGAAGAATCATTATGATGATGAAATTGAGAATGTAATTGGATGTGAAAAGAAGACCAAACAAGTATGTCAGCAATGGAGCAATCCTGAGTCCCAGGAAACAAAGCAATGCAACCGGATGGGAGGACTCAGCAAGTCGTTGATAAAGAGATCTTTCAGACATGTAAAATGCAACGTAACAAAAAAATCAAGATAAATAGCGAAATTAAATATATTCACAGGTGGAAAATGCTAGATAGCCATATGTATAAGTAGTGGGCCCTAGTTTTCTGGGTATATTCCCAGCTCAGCAGCCTTTTCTTCGAGTCTACGTCTCTTTTCCTGCTTGGCAGCATTCATACGTGCAAGTTCGGCCTGTATCTCGTAAGGTTCCTTTGGTATCTTGTTCAATGTCTCAGGATCAGGCCAGAAACCCGGAACGTTGAATTTTTTATCCGTGTCGATACCAACATAGTACATGATGGAAATAGGAGTCAGAAGATAGAAGGAGAACTAGATGTTAGACTGTAATCAATAGAGAAACATACCTTAGCAAGCTCGAACTGCGAGCGCGACATATTAAATTTGAACATTGTAGCAAAAAGTGTTAGAAGAGCGATGAGTTAATTTAGAATAAATTATTCTGAATATTAATATACGACACAGTTTTGCACAGCCTGCTTTTTGAGCCAAAGCTTCCTGCTTTTAGTTCGGACTTGCACTCTTTTCATACGTATGAGATGAATTCAGATTATGGGTGGCTATGAGAAAAGACTGGTAGATATGAACTGGTTGACAATCTTGCAAACCGAGTTCTAACAAGGTTTCAGAGGAAGAGGCCTGATTACACGAGCGACGACTCATCCACAAGACCTACGTGAGCTACATGGTAGCACAAGCACAAGTAGGCATTTCAAAATTTAAGACGGGACCTTGTACTTTGTGATGGACCGAATATCAAGGATGTGAATAATATAGTTATCACATTAGGCACGCAGACATAAATATAATAGTCCATTAAAATATTTCACTTCTTACATATTTTTTACTGGTTATTGGTTCATGTTTAAGAAGCAGAAAATGAGCCCTTTAAAGATCTGTACCCATTCTGGAAGCTTTCACGCTGACGAGTCTCTTGCTGTTTACATGCTGCGTACCTTAAAGCAATTCAAAGACTCGCAGTTAGTGCGGTCCAGAAAACAAGAAGACTGGGACTCCAGTGATATTGTGGTTGACGTGAGCGGCAAATACGACGGCAAGAAGTACTTTGACCACCACCAAAGAGAATTCACTGACGTTTTTGGGCCATCATACAAGACCAAACTATCGTCTGCCGGATTAGTGTACAAGCATTTTGGTAAGAGCATAATTCAGGAAAATTTGAACATTCACGATGAAAAAGACGTCAACTTCTTGTACGAGCGTGTTTATCAAGACTTTATCGAAGCAGTTGACGCAAATGATAATGGTATCAACAAATATGCAAACCAGGACGAATTAAAACCTCAGTTCAAGGACAGAAATTTCCAGCTTTCCTCAATTGTTGCCAACCTCAACCCTTCGTGGATTTCTGAACCTACCGACGCTGATTTTGATAAAGCTTTCGAGAAAGCATCCGAGATCATGGGCCTTGCTTTCATGAACTATTTGGAATATATGGGAAAATCTTTCCTTCCTGCCAAGCAATACGTCGAAAAGGCCATTAACGAAAGATTTGACATTGACCCAAGCGGAAAAATCATTGTGCTCGAACGTTTTGTTCCGTGGAAGGAGCATCTCTACAGCCTCGAAAAAGATTTGAATATCGAGGGACAAATTTTGTACGTGCTTTTCACAGACTCGTCGAGTGCCTGGCGCATTGCATGCGTTCCTGTGAGTGCTTCCTCTTTTGACTCTCGTCTAAAGCTGCCTGAGCCATGGCGCGGTGTGAGAGATGAGGAGCTCAGCAAGCTCACTGGTGTTCCAGGATGTGTTTTTGTGCACGCTGCTGGATTTATTGGTGGAGCACAAACTAAGGAGGCTGTCATCGAGCTTGCCAAGATGGCTGTCAACTAATCGTTAATTTATTACATAATCAGTTGATATAAATAAATACATTTTTTCCAACACAATTCGATCTTGACGACATGAAAAAGTTACTGTCGCGAAGAGACAAGCGCCAGAGTGTCATTGGACAGCAGTCCATCTCATCATTGAACTCTACAACACTCAATGAGTCAGGCGAGCTAAAAAATAGTGACGAGCAGTCCGATTCTGCTAGCGATCTCACCTCCAGATCTGCAATGCGGTCAACATCGTTAGAGGCAACAAAGCGAAACTTGCTCAAAGGACTGACCACCAAGAGATCGAACATGTCATTGAATACGAATGGTTCCCAATCTTTGGTTGATGCCACTTGGGATCACGAGATCCTGAAAGTTGGGTGGTTGAACAAGCTGTCGAACGAACAGGAGGAAGATGTTCGATTGTGCCGCGCCGAGGTGAAAGGTTCAACGCTGCTCCTCTACAGACCTCCGGGACAGTTGAGTGACGTGAAGTGTTTTGACGTCGACAAAAGAAAGAGCACTAGGTCTTTAGAGGAGGCAGCCGTTCAGCTCAGCTTGGAGTCCAAAATGGAGGAAGATCGCACATTGGCCGAGGAAGGAAACCGACTGAGAAAGGAAGTCAGTATGATCAATTTACCGGGAGACTTTACAGGCTCTCAATTGAGCATTGCGGCTTCTGTCGTTTCGGTTGACGTGAACCTGCAGTACGCCTCGGTTGAATATCCTCATCCAGACTTACAGTTGGATCTGGAATCTGGCGCCGTTGTTGATGGCTCCACCGAGGCCATATGCCACACGGTGATTTTTGGTCCAGAAAACAACACCAGTCGGGAACTGGTGCGAATCTTACCCCTGATAGACAGCTTGTCTACTACGCTGAGCTACCTGCAGAAATATAGCGAGGTGATGGAACAGAGTGATCACTCAAATGTTAACAGATACGTTCTAGATGAAAGCAATCGAACCGTGATCTGGGCAAGCAGACTGTATTTGGTGGTGGATACAATCAAGGAGTCTTTTCCAGGACTTCTGTTGGATGAGGAGGTTTTGAAAGGAATATGGAACTTGCTTGTCTTTGTGGACAAATACAGAGACTGTGACAGTCTGAAAATTGCAATTCACCAGAAACATCAAAGTCTTGCTAAGCTTCTCCCAGAAGAAACTGCTGCTGGTCAGCTAAGCGATTTGGGAGTAGAATACTTCCTCGCTACGGGGCTGGATGAACTTTCGGCTGAAATCAACGCTATCAGCATGAAATACATGGCCATTTGGAGTCCACAGAATGATCCATCTTTGCTTTATGAGATTGCGATGGAGAATCATTTGCATTGGCGGTTTAACCCTCTTGTTTTCAGTTTTCCTTCCAACTTGCACTATTTGGCCAGGCTTTTCTGTCACCACTTTTTTGACGATCCAAAAATCAACAGCCCTGCCAAACGGGCCCAGGTTCTAACCAAATGGATCCAATTAGGGGCACGCTTGAACACCATGGGAGACATGGTTGATTGGCTCGGTATTGCGACAATAGTTTGCTCCATGCCTATCTTGAGACTGGCCCGGACATGGGACCATGTGCCGGCTGAATATGTTCAGATAGTGAGCTCAGCTTGGGCTCCTGTGGTTTTTGAGCTCGACAGACGATCAATTGTCAGCTCTGCCAGCCATCGCGCCTCCTACCACGTGCTTGCTCCCCAGAAGATCGGCACAAACTATGCTAAGGAGAACGTGATTCCATATTTTGGAGACCTTGTGGTCAAAAAGAGCAGCAACACCATTAAGGACTATATTCGCCACGCTTCCCGTGTAAGTGCTTCTTTCTCCAAGTGGGACTTATTTTTGGACGGGGTGATCAACGATCCTTCTCTTGGGGTGAATCAAAAAGCTAGTGGATCATGGAACCGGGGTCTAGCTACAAAGCTGCTGAGAGTCTTACAGTGCCATATCCGTGGCACGCCCTTCAGCGTAGACTCCGTAATGGAGAAATCGTTGCGTGTTGAGCCCGCATACACTGGCAACTTGAGCAAGCTACATGAATCGTCCCGTAGTCCGTTATTTTTGGGCTCGTATGCTTCCCTCTTGTTTCCTGAGACGCTGGACAAGTACAGAATATTTGATCGCAGCTCTCTTCTGGGAGCCATTGGTGGAGGAGATGCTGCGCACTCGGCGATTTCAAGCACTCTTCCGCAAACAGACATGGTCGACTATACCGCTTTGAGCAGAAACCATTTTGTGAAGACTGTTCGGGACGTGTTTGACGTTGATGCGCACAAGTTTCATGTGGAAGAAGCCATTATTTTCAAAACCAATGCTGAGTTGGGCGAAAAAACGAACTCTCGGCCTTCCAGCGCGCTGCTTGGAGAGAGTGCTAGCATCAAAAGGTTCAGTAGCTACTCTGCCAACAGCTTCAGTCTGGACGAATATTTCCACAACTATCAGGCTTATGTCGAGGGCCGAGAGCGTGAGAAGTTGAGTGTTGAAATATTGACAAAAGCCGCTACATTGGAGAAACTTCTCGATTTGTTGGTTCTGACGTCCTCCACATTTGGAACAAAAATATCCGAGCAAGACCTCAAGCAGTTTATTGGCTCCAGGTCTGCTGACGTGATCGAGTTCAAGATGAACAATGGAGTGTACACCATGACATTCTTGGGTGTCTATCGAAGCTTCTGCTCAACTGCAACGTTGTTGGATGGGTTGCAAAAGAGATTTATGGGAGCCAAAGCTGCAGCCGCGTCTCTGAGCCAGGGCCAAAATCCAGACTGGAAGTCGTTTGTGTCCGGGAAGTATGCTGACACCAACTGGAAATATGTTGGTCAAATCCAACTTGGTGTTCTGGAGTCTTTATTGGTCTTGGTAGAAAACTATTATCATCACTTCCTAGAGAGCTTGGAAAACAAACGCGTTTGCGACTCTTTGCTACGCCAAATCGATAACGAAATTATTGTGGAATGGACAAAAGTGCTTCTCTGGATGCAGGCAAATCGGGACGAGGACCCGCAATATTTTAAGGAGGTGGAAATTCTTTACGAATCGATCACCTCTACTTACAAAAAGATGCGCAAAATTTACGTTCGCAAGAGTTACCGGCCTCATGTTATTCGAAAAGTACCAGTATTCACTTCCGATCTGACCATAGTTCCTGCTGACCGTTTGCTACCATTTTCTCACGAAGACAGTCAACTGGACCAGTTTATTGCAGACCTGGATACTACAATCAACGCGATCTACGATCTGAGCACTTTAGATGACTGGATTGACACATTTGAGATTCTCGAAAAGCATGCTTGTGAAAAGCCCTTAAATCTATCTCAGTACGACTCTCAGCTCCCTGATGTTTCTGACGAAAAAATGCTGATATCGAATATTTACAATTGGTTATCCACAGTGCAGGATTCCGACGGAACCTACCTGGTGAACAAATTCCCCGCAGGTGTTCGTTGTTTGTTTGAGTTTTATTTCAGACTAAAGACGTACTTTGCAGCTCAGATTTTGGATCCAAATCTGGACAGCTCGCAAAGGCTTGAGCGCATGCGGGTGGCAACTTTCCTGTTGGCTAAATGTTCAAGCTCTGACTCGGTGCGTATTCCGGGAATGCTGGAGAGCTGTTTGGTCGACGTGATTCTGTCGCCTGAGTCACGTAAATATGGCTCAGAATGGAAGCAACTGGCTGGTTTGGAAAGCCCTGAATCGTTGAGCTCACTTAGCCAGCTTGTGCCACATACAGATTCCCCGGCGAAGGTTCTTCCTTGCCCTGGATGGCTCGTTGAGCGTCTTTTGGAAATAGCCTGTTTCATTCCGAACAAATCAACTGAAAACACGAATCTTATCAACTTTGATAAGAGGAGATTCGCATACAATTGCATATCCAATATTTTGGACTCTGTTTCCCAATGTAACAGCGAACCGCAGTCTACGCCTTTCGGGTTCCTTTTTTCATGCAGCTGTCAACGGCCTGCTGGTGGAGAAACCATGGCCTCTGAGGAGCAGGTGTTTGGAAAGCATCTGGCTCAACAACGGCAGCTTCTTACCATCGAGGCTGCCCGAAAACGTTTGCTAACACGACAAAACCAAAAATGGACCGCTCCAAAAGAACCGTACAGAGATTACCGCCGGCAGAGCGTGCTCATCTCGCGCAACATTCCTACCCGAACAGTGAACGGTGGCTCCGGAGCCAACACGAAATTCAAGCTTGGAGGTTTGCTCAAAGGAAAGACTTTCTCCTTGGGTATAGGAGGTGATCGTGTTGTTGACGTAGATTACTTGGGAATAGCTGACGATCACATTGACCTTCGCCAAAGACCAATTATCTCGATCAACCTGCGTGAGAGCAGTATTTTCCCAATATATCAGACCGCCTGCTCGTTCAAGCTGACCTGCGGACCAAATGAGTACAGTTTCCAGAGCGTGAACGACGCAGAAAACGAGGACTGGCTTTACCGCCTCAATTTTGCCAAAAAGCACTGGTACTGGTCGAAGAGTATTAACAAGTTTACGGGCCACAACTTTGTGTTTGGGGTCCCTCTTGACTACGTTTGTGAGCGGGAGAAGACACAGATCCCAGCGATCGTCGAGAAGATGATCAGCGAGATTGAGTATCGGGGTCTTGAGGAGACAGGAATTTATCGGAAATCGGCCTCGATGAGCACCCTGAACGAGATTCGCGACGTGATTAATGTCCAGGGCGACTTGAACATGGAGCACCAGCTTGTTTTTGACGTCCACAACTTGACCGGTGTCATTAAAATGTTTTTCAGAGAGCTGCCAGAGCCGCTGATCATCGACTCCGTTATTCCCGAGCTCGAGAAGATCAGACCGCTTGTTCAATCGGAACAGAGGTTTGCAGAGTATCTTGCTTTCTTCAACAAGCTCCCCGCACCCAATCGGACGCTGCTAGCGCGATTCATCAAGCACCTCAAGCTGGTGGATGAGTACAGCCACCAGAACAAAATGCCTGCTTCCAACCTGGCCAAGGTGATGGGCGGTTTATTTATCGAGGGGTGTCGGCCAGAATTGACGTCCTATTTTGGGTTCATGACATTCGTCTGCGAGGACTTGATTCTAAACTACGACCGAATCTGGGGCATGTAAATATTCATAGACATTCATTCTTACTCATTAAATCATTACGCACTTGAAATCCACCTTCACCCGAGGGTTCTCGGAATTGGACTCCACATCTAGCATTGCACGCCAGTGGTGACGACCTTGGTACTCAGTCTCGTCAAAGCCGTGGTTCGACTCGTCCACAAAGTGCCATTTATACACGGACGACGTTCCGTACTCGTTAAACTCTTGCTCCTCTCCGGTCTTGGCAAATTTGTAGTTGATACCGCTCATCTTATTGATCTCTGGTATCAGATGCTTTTGCAAATGGTGCTGCAGCTGTCTCCTGAATTTCTTGTTCAGCGAATTCATCTGGGGTTTGATGTTCTCCTCATTCTGATGGATCTCAGACATGATGAATGGCGGAAGGTATTGCAAATGGGCCACAAAGTTATCAAACTCGTTGTCTGAACTTTCGTCCTTGATGTAGTTCTCGAACTCTTCCAAAGAGTCGAAGGTCATTTCTCGCGATGCCCGGACCTTAGGTTCAGGTCCCAAATGCTCGATTTGCACTGGTTCTGTATGTGTTACTTGTCTTTGTTTCTTTGCCATGTTTGAGTACTACAGGGTTCACTTTGGGGTTTATATAGTGCTTGCTACCAGGAAAAGTCACGCCAAATGGACCCGGGTGTCACGCTGCTGACATAAGCAGTTTCATATCTCGCAAAAAGTCTCCTGACTCTGGAGACCCGAATTTGTACGTCTAAATAATGGTGGTGATACAGAATGTTGATAACGTGCCGGTGCATATCAGAGCTCAACCCCTGACATTGGATGCATTTGAGAAGTACGGTGGCGTGTTGGCGTGCGACCTCCAGCTCAAGCATGCGCCTCAAGCCACAGCCAATCAGGGCACGGCCGTCAAGCTCATGAAAATGGCACCTGTGATCAACAATTACTCCCAAGCACCCAGCGGGAAGCCCTCAACTGCCAACTGGAACATCTTCCGCTCGTCGCCTCCTAAACACCTGTTCGAGATTCAGGACGGAGTTCTGACTTACACTTCCAAGGTTCTGGAACGGCATCCGTACACCACGCAGACGTTTGTGCCAATGGGCCAGTCACGTGAACAGGATGCGTTTCTGGTGATCGTTGCCCCAGACAAGGACGGGCTGCCAGACTACGAAAATACAGAGGCATTCATTTTTAAAGGAGACCAATCGGTCACATATGGAGTAGGAACATGGCATGCCCCCATGGTTGTTCTCGGAGATAAGTATTTAGATTTTGCCGTGCTGGTTCACGAGAACGGAGTTGAAGAAGAGGATTGCCAGGAGGTGGTGTATAAAGGGATGAGTATACATTTGAACTAGAATAGATTTACTCGTCGGTATCCATTCTGTCAGACTGCTCTGATGGCTCTGTAGGATCAGGAGCATCCTGTTCTCCTTGGTCCGCTTGGGTTTGATCTTGTTCTTGTTCTGCTGGCTCCGATTCTGGTTCTGGTTCAATATTTCTATTTCTAACGTTGGACAATGTGTCTAAACGGTCAAGCCATTGCTGAACATCCTCATCGTCGTAGATTGTGAAATTATCCCCGAGACCGACAACTGCCACGGTCGTGTTTTGTGCCGTGAGTTCCTTGTCCTGCGACAAAGTATCTCTCAACGCCGTCAAGGCGTACTCTATCAGCTTTTCTTTCGATGCATCAGCAAAGTTCTCGTAGTTTCTTTCCAAAAATGTTCTTGCGGCCTGAGATCTTGCTCCGATGGCAGCACCCAGGTATTCCAAAACGCTACCCGATGGTTGGAACTCGTACAGATGAGCGCCGTCCTCGTCAATTCCGGCAACCAACAGGCCCACTCCGTATGGACGGCCACCTGCGGATTGAGTGTTGTCCTGTGCCTTGTCGGCAATCGAGTACACAGCCTTTGCCAGATTTAGAGGGCGATTGAACACCATTTTCGAAGACATCGCTTGTTGTCTGAGAAAGTTAGATAGCACACGAGCGTCAGGGGCCAAACCGGCCAAAGCAATGCCCATGTGGCTGTCGATCTTTATGATTTTCTTTTGGTATGAGCCCAATTCCTCAGCGTTACGCTTCAACGCCACAAGAACAACGTGGGTGTTGGATGTGATCCCCACGGCTGCAGATCCCTGCTTGATCGCTTCTAGCGCGTACTCGATCTGAAATATCCGGCCTGTCGGTGAAAAGGTAGTCGCATCATTGTCATAGTTGTTACGGAACTGTGGAGTTAGTATTAAACCAATGTCTCATCACTTACCATGGTGCAAGTTGGAGCTTTTGTTTTGCCACTTTATTTTTTTCAACTACGCTGCGGGCTGGTGTACAGGTGTAACAGCCTCAGATGAGAGCATCGACGCCATTATTTTACTCTCTCATCACATGGCATTCAAAATCAACCCACTAACCAAAATCATCGGCCTCTCATCTGTGCTGGCGCTTGGATTTTTGCTCATAGTGCTCGCTGGGGGGCTCTACGGCAATTGGCTTCCGATATTGGTGGGAATTGTGTTTGCTTTTGCTCACTTGCCAATTGTCATCACCAAGTATTATGTTACTGAATTTGACGGTTACATGGATGACATCGACAGCAACGGGTCTGGCGATGTGGTGGATTTTGGCAGGTTCCTTTCCAGCTTTCTGTTGGTGACCGGCGTGGCGTTTCCGCTTATTCTGTACCATTGCCACGTCCTGACGCATTATGCCGCAATGTTCAGCATTTACGGGGGCCTGCTGATATATGGCTCGGTGGTAACCTTCACGACCTACTTCGACGGTCTCGAGACCGACTCGCTGGAATTTTAGGGCTGCTATCCTCGCACCTTAAACTAAGCTCCTGGTTTCCTGATCGGGACTTTGCCGACATCTTCTTAAATTTCATGGCAGTGCACTAAGTAGTTTATTGCTCGATCTTTGTAAAGTTTAACAGTACGTTCATGTTTTGCACTTTTGATCCCTCATTTTCTGCTCTGGAGACCAAAAAGTCCAGGCAAATCCCACAACAGCAAGGGACCGCTTTTGTGGACGCTGGAGATCTGGGGAAAAAGGACAGCACCGAGCCCAGCCGGGCCGCGTACCAGACCAAGATTCCTTTAATACATAGCCGATCGTTTGTGGGAACGACGTCGAGATCGAAGAACGGGTGTTTGAATTGTCGAAAGAAGAAAAAGAAGTGCGACGAGGTGTTTCCTGTGTGTGGGCTCTGCAGTCGTAAGAAGCTTGAATGTATACGACGTGACCCTCTTAAAAAGAAAAAAGACGCACCATCTCTGGCGCTCGCGGTGGCAACGACGCCGGACTTCGCTCTTGACGATAGCGACGAAACTTTCAGGCTGTTCAATGGTCTTTTGGCACATCTACCGCCCATGTCGCCACACACATTGAGTACCCCGACCCTTCTCAGTCCTGCGGCAAACACCCCCCGTTTCGAGAATCTCGATGCCGCTGTCGACGAGGACTATTTACCCATGGACGAGTCGCAACTGGTGGAAAATCAGAATCTGTCGGACGCAGAGCTCATGAAGCTCCTGCAGTGCAAGGAGTCCCGCAACTACATGCGGCCAACAGTGTTCCAGCTGTTTACGAACAAAATGTCGCCTGCTATTTACCTCCCGTCCTCGGCTCTGACGCAATCCCTTGACGAGACGGGGTGCCTGTTTTTGGACCACTACATCTCGTACATCTCGCAGACCATTGTCCTTTGTCACAAAAAGGAGTCCAACTTTTTTGTCAACTCCATCATCCGGATAGCAGCAGAAAACACTGCCATACTAAATGCTATTGTTGGATGGGGAGGCATGTTCCTACTCGGCTCGCAAAACGAGGTCGCTCGCAAATACTTCCGCAAAAGTCTGTCGCTCACTCTGGAACAAAAGAATAATCTGAAGCCGGGTTCGTCTGCCGACTTCCGGATCCTGGCCACTTGTTTCCTCGTTCTCATGGGAGCTGAAATTTCCACCGGGGATATCAAGTTCTGGTACCACATTTTTCTCCAGTTCAAAGATACTCTCAAGGCGTACGGCGGTCTGCGGAAGTTTTTCCTGGACAACAAGCATTGCAACGAAAGCAAGTGGATCATGTCGAACTATTTTTTCCATGACATGACTGCCACGCGCACCATCTCCTCTGGCACGCACGAGGATATGGAATTGTACAAGGAAATATTCCGGGACAACAAGCTTCTGGAACTCGACGACTATGGGCTGGACCCATACCAAGGGTCTGCTCCAGAGCTGTTTCTGATCCAGGGAGAGATCATTAGCAAGCGAAAGGAGCTCGCTGATCTCAAGACCCAGCTAGCCGTCCTGCAGAGCTCGGGCACCGATGCGGCACAGGAACAAATCGCCCAGCTGGAGATTGCCCGTCGCGAGCTGTCGAAGAGCTCGTTCGAGGATCTGGAGCTGCGCATTCTGCAGTCCAAGCCCTCGTTCAAGCAGCTGGAGCAGATCCGCGACGACGAGGACCTGTACACTCTGCATTTGACGTGGTTCGAGCTTGTGCAGATAACCATGCAGCTGTTTCTGCGAATGGCTCTTTGCGAGATCGACTTCCGTGACTCGGAGATTTGCAAGCTGCGCGAACACGCAGACAGTCTGCTGGACATCATTATAGGCACCAAGATGCAGTCCAACATATGTCTTCCGCTGATGATCACCGCGGTGGTGCACTACGACGAGATTTCCCGGGACGCAATGACAGCACGGTACGAGAAGCTGATCCACTCGTACGAGGTCAAGAATATCCGCAACGCCTGGATGGTGATCCAGAAGTGCTGGCAGATCGAGGACCACCTCATGTCGCAGGGCCAGCCTTGCTATGTGGACTGGTGCGACGTTGTCGAGGACTTTGGCTGGGAGATCTGCATGAGCTGATAAATAGATACAATATTCGTATTACTGCTAAACACCTCTATTCTTCTTCCTTGTCCTGGTGGACGTTACGGGCCTCCTGCATCAGCTCGTACAGCTGCACCACCTGCTCGTCGCTCATTTTGCTCAGGGCGTCCGTGGTTATTTTGTACTTGCGCCAGTCGTCCTCGGTGTTGCGTGTCACAAGCGTCAGGTAGTCCTGCCAGGCAGTGAGAAAGCCCACGATCTGCAGAGGGTCCTGCACGTTGGCGTGCGCTCTGAACTCTGCGCGGACGTAGTTGTCTCCCAGGTGTCTTGAGTCGCCCGGCAGGCTACGGTGCGCACGAAGAATGGCACGGTAGAGTACCAGGGGCGGTAGCAGAGGCTGTGTGTCGCGGACTGGCCGGCGAGGGCGCACAAAACGGGCAACTGTAGGTCTCATAGAATTAAATATAATTTAATTTTTTATCCACTTATATTATGCTGGAGTTAGAGAGAACAACCGATTTCGACGTTTTGCGCTACGTCATTGGTCGAAACCACGCTGCGTGGGGCGGAAAACTCTCTGTCGCCGAGTACATCGAACGCGAACGCGTCAACTACTCCGACAGCCTGTGCAATTTATGGCGGCCCGAGTCCGAGCTAAATGGTACACACTATTTTATTCTCAGGGACTCAGACCTTTCCCCGGAAAACAATGCTGATATAGTTTGTGCGTGCGAGATCATGGTGCGCGACTCGTACTACGCTAACGGGTCTGTGAAGCCTGCTAAGAGCGCGGCCCTGGGCTCTGTGTTCACCATGGAAGAGCACAGAAAGAAAGGCTACGCGACCAAGATGCTTGTCATGATGAAAGACAGAATGGCTGAGATTTTGGCTGGACCCCACGACTTCACTTTCCTATACAGCGAGGTGGGAGAGTACTACGCGCAGTTCGGCTACCAGAGCTACCCAACTCCGGTGGCCGAACTGTACACAGGTACACCAACGTCTGTTGAGTATTCGTTCATCACTTCGGACAACCTGGCCAAGTACGTCGATCTCTACGACACCAAGATTCGCGGGATGCTCGAGAAGACACCAAACGCCGTTGCCGTCAAGCCTTCGGTCGATAATATATACTGGTACCAGAACAGGTCGATCCATCTGGCGAATCTTCAGGAACGAGAATTTAATGGTGATAAATTTGGCATACATATAGACAACTCATTTGTCATCTGGTACTATGAATTTGCGATGGACCGGGTGGTGATTCTGATGCTCCATGCAGAGACCCCGGAACAGACCCGACAACTTCTGGAATGTTGTGTGGCCGAGTGCTCTGGGGTGAAGAAAATTAAAGTGTGGCATGAGGAGTTGTTGTTCCACTCCGGAACCAGAAATGATGCCGCTTTGGAATTAGTGACTGACTTGGGTGGGAAGGTAGGCCTGGAAAACGAGTCCTTACCTGCTCTGGGATTGTTGCACGGTGCGACGGCAGAAAACAAGCCGGCATGGGTAGCCAACGGCAAATGGGCATGGTATTAGCTCCATGGATGACTGACGGTAATGCAAAAGTCAAATGCTAGCGAAGGGACGATAAATGCTCTTATCTAATTTTCAGACTGTTGATCAGCGCATCGTTGTGCAGATCAGCACGAAAAATGTGTTTGTAACCCTGATCCAGTTCCATGAAATTAGAAACAGGCGTGGTATGGACACTGGACGGCGAAACATCTGAGAAAGCTGGAGAGCTTGGGCTGTAGCTCAGGTTTGGAGTTTTAGGGTCGATAGACAGCCCTTTTTCGAGGTCCTCGTGCATATAGATGCTGAGGTCGACTGGCTTAGCTTTTTTCCTCCATAAGGTGAGCACCCTATAGATTGCATAGATGCACAGAGACACAAGCATTAAGACACCCAGATCGAACAGGATGTAGAAAAAGTCGTGATATCCAGCTCCGTGAACAGTGTGTTCATCCACTAGGTTGTAGTTGAAGAGGCCCAAACCCACTTCGTGAACTGGCCGGAAAGTCTTCTCATGAGCTTGTGGAGGGATAACCAGGTACTTGTTCTTCAAGTCCTGGTACAGATGCTCTCTCAAAAGAACTGTATCGTAGCCAGGGGGAGGAACAGCCATGGAAGGAGTAAAAAGGTTAAAAGTATAATTAGGAACTTTATTTTCGTTTGTCGCAAAAATTCGGACCTGGTCAATTCCACACAATAAAAATACATGTAGGTAATGTATGCGGATACAACAAAAAACCAAGAGATAGGACAGAGCAGGTGGCCTGGAGCGCCCGCGACAAAGTACATGGGACCTCCATATCCCCCATGGCTACAGGAACCTCACAGCACTCGTGAAGGAATGCGGATTATGGTGGTGCCTATCAGCACTACATGCTGCTCCCAGAATAGTAACCTGTAAGATTTAAGTACCCAAAAAGGTAATTAGAAAATAATCATATGCTAGGTACAAATTTTAGCGAGCATTACATCATATTAGGCGCGCCGATCGACGCAACAAAGTTGCTCATTCGCATAGCTTTACTTAAAAAAGCGGTCTAATATTATTCACTGTTGTGCACATTGGACACCCGGCTGGCCACCTTCCTCGTACTCCTCATCTTCATCATCGTAGCTTCTGTTTCTGCGCTGGCCGTGTTTGACTGGATCAACGTCAGCCAACACGCAAGAGTCATCCACGACAGAGTTCTTTGGAATGTTGAGTTCCGGTCTTGGAGGAAGAATCTTGTCAAGAGCCTCAAGTTGGGCCTCGCTGGCAAATCCTTTAGGAGGGAAAACGACCTCGAAGTTCACAAACAGGTTTCCGTGGCCACCATGTCTCTGAATTGGCATACCCTTGCCTTCAATAACCTTAACAGATCCTGGAGAAATCACCTCACCTGGAATGATCTCAATCTTCAAGTACTCACCACTCAAGTGCTTGATTCCAAAGGCACCGCCAGCAAGAGCAGTCAAAAGATCGATCTTGGCATCGTAGAAGAGATCACTGCCCTGTCTTCTGAATAAATCGTGTTTCTTCTCGTCAATCACGAATATAACATCACCTGGGATAATGTCTGGGAGCTGATCACCCTCGCCGGCAAACACAACTCTTTGACCGGCTTGCATACCAGGATCAATGTGAACTTCCAAAATCTTTCTCTCGTTGGAAACTTTCTTTCCTTTACAGACTTGACATCTGTCCTTGGCTGAGATAATGTCACCCTCTCCGTTACAAACCTCACAGGTGGTCTGGAATCTTTGGATCATAGGACCCATTTGTCTAGTAACAAATTTCACACCAGCACCGTCACATGAAGTACATTTTTTGGCATCCTTACCACCCTTACCCTTACATCCGGAACAGAGAACTGTTTTGTTAAGGGCAAGTTTGGAGGTCTTTCCTTTATAAAGCTCTTCCAAAGTGCAAGAGATGGTATGTTTGATATCTTTGCCCTTTTGTGGGCCTGTAGGACCTCTTTGACCGAATCCACCAAATCCACCAAAGAATTGACTGAAAATATCTGCTCCGTTCATACCTCCCATACCTCCTGGACCTCCTCCGGTCAAGCCTTCCTCTCCAAACTGATCATAGGCTTCTCTCTTTTCGGAATCACTCAATATTTCGTAGGCAGCGGAAATCTCCTTAAACTTCTCAGCCGCCTCCGGTGAAGGGTTCTTGTCAGGATGGTGTTTCAGGGCTCCCAGACGGTAAGCCTTTTTCAGTTGGGCGTCGGTGGCGTCAGGGGAAACGCCAAGGAGGTCATAAAGCTTCGTGTCTTTGACCATTTTTCCTACTATCTAATGTTGATCTTTATCAAGTTTCAAGCTGCTCTTTTTGACTAGACTGTACGTGTTTGTTCGACACTCTTACTGATCTTAGTTCTCGATTTGCCCTCTTGTAGGAAAAAATCAATAATTTGAAGAGTCGTAGACAAAATTTAAAAATTTCAATTTTTTCGCTTAGTCGTGTACTCGTAAACATTGTTCTGGAAAAATCCAGGGGCTGGTAGCCAGTTAGTTGCGCTGTTCGAGCATACGCGTTACCTTAGCGCCACCCGATTGTCCTATCTGGGTGGAAGATCAGGCACAACTTTGGCGGAGTGCGGGCCCGTTGTCAAGTTTGCTGAGTCGTTGGGACTCGGTTGCTGTTGATTTCGTCTCTGGAGCACCTGTGCTTTTATCGCTAGCAGTTTTTGAACCCTCGTATGTACAATTGCTGCGTTGCGTGTCGAACAGCCATTAAGCCACATTAGAAAAGATCCAATTAATGGTGGAAGCGAGATGATCAGGTCAAACAGAATGTTGGCCTGCATCTTCGAGTATGATTTTGGGTCGATGTCAAAAGTCTGGCTGGCCATGTGAATAAGCCGGGCATGGATAGCATACATCAGAATGGGTCCCAGACCAGGGATCATCACTAAAAGAGGGCCTAGTCCCACTCCGCAATCTACCGGATAGCAACCCAGAAAACACCGGTCGTCGATCCATGCTCTTCTCTGTATTCGTTTCCAGCCCTTTTTTTGGTCCTTGGTGGCATTTTCCGCGAGCTTTAACTTGCGCGTGGATCCGTCTGGTAGTTTCTCGAGAAACGGATCTTTTGTCTTGACCTTTTCGCCAATCACGTCGTTCCACTTGTCTACCAGGTCGTCGTAAAAAGGCACAGATTGCAGCTGGTTCTGGACCGATTGGAGCGTAGAATCAATACCAGACATTGTTAGAACAGAATAACAGATGCAAATGCTCGAGGGAAACTAATTTGTGCAATTTCGATATTTTCTGGCAACCTTTCTGGTACTTAAGTTGTCTTGCTGGGAGCCAAAAAAAGGCCGCACCGCCCAAAGAAATTGTTAACAAATGAATAAACAGTTAATAGAGACCAGAATTTGGATCGACGGGTGTTTTGATTTCGCGCATCACGGTAAGTTGCCCCACAATTCGTCTAACACCAGGCCATGCGGGAGCCATGTTGCAGGCGCGCCAGCACGGCGAGGAGCTTTTTGTAGGAGTTCATTCCGACGAGGAAATCCTGGATAACAAAGGACCAGTGGTGATGAGTCTAAAGGAGCGGCTCGCCGCCGTGGATGGGTGTCGGTGGGCAACCAGATCCATTGCTGGGGCTCCGTACGTGACCGATCCAGAGGTGATGAACTCCTACGGCTGTAAATATGTCGTCCATGGGGACGACATCACTACCGACGCAAACGGCGAAGACTGCTACAAAACGATGAAAGAGCTGGGTAGATTCATTGTGGTCAAGCGGACACCAAATATCTCGACCACAGATCTGGTGGGGCGCATGTTGTTGTACTCGAAAAATCACCATCTTGGTCCTGTTGTGTCCAGCCACTGGCAAGAATACGTTGCCGGCCAGCCCACACACGCTCTACTCCAACCAGACGCGGTCGAACGGTATCGCCAGTACGCCAGCGCAGAGGACGGCAAGAGCGCGGGAGTCGTGGTGTACGTGTATACCGGTGACGATGGAATGGTCCACGAGCTAGTCAAGCCCGCGGCCTCTCGTTTTGAGAACAAAAAGCAGATCTACTACATCGATGGCGGGTTTGATCTGTTCAACCCGGGCCACATCATCGCTTTGAAGACATTAAAGGAACGTGCAGACAAAGATGGTGCTATTGTTTTGGTTGGTGTCAACGACGACGAGGACGTGAACAAACATAAAGGTTTGAACTATCCAATTATGAACATCTTCGAGCGTTCGTTGTGCGTTTTGCAGAGCAAATACATTGACGGCATTGTTCTTGGTGCTCCGTACAAACCTACAGCCAACTATGTGCATGCATTCCCGATGCCAGTGGCCAAAGTGTTCCACGGTCCAACTTCAGAGCACGAGGATCCGTACGAAGACATGAAAACTCTGGGACTCTACGAGGATTTGGGAAAGCACGAGTATGACGATATTTCCACGGAGGATATCGCGTCCCGTGTGCTAAAAAATCGTGATGCTTACGAAGAGAGACAGAGACGCAAGGGTTGGAAAAGTGAGCACGAGCGGCTTTTAGAGCAGGAGGAGAAAAAAAGTGAAAAATAAATAAATCGAAATATTTTACTTTGAGGTAGCTATGGGTAAACGGGGACATTCTGGTGGTGGAAAAGCCAAACGGTTCAAGACTGGAGTGCTAGTGGAACCTGGCCAAATAGGAATTTACGCATCCTGTAACAGGCACAAGGAGGGAGCCGCAGCCAAAGAGCTTAAGCAGCTCTTAAATGATAGATGGAAGGAATACTTTCCATTGCAGGAAGAACAGGAGAGCGATAAAGACGAGGAGGACGAGTCTGTAGAGGATGCCATCAAGCGCGAGCTAGAGGAGCTTAGTAAGGAAAACCAGGATTCCAAAAACAAAGAAATCGTGAAGGAAATGAGTATTAACTGCGATTCCTTGATCTTCATCAAGACCAGAAGACCAATCGTGCCCTCTGAATTTGTGCAGCGCGTTTGTCAAGAATTATACGATTCAAAAGCCAAAAACACGCGATTTTTGCAGAAACTCAATCCCATCGATGTTTCGTGCAACGCGACAGAAGTCGAGTTCCGCAAGCTGGCTGACAAGATATTTCAAGGACACTTTGAAAAAGAAGAGTCTTTCTCGATCAATCTTGTCAAACGCAACTTCAGCATAATAGATCGTGAAACTTTCACCAAGATCATCTGCGAAATGTTACCTGGACATCGTCTGAATTACCGGTGTCCTGATAAACTGATCAATATTTACTGCTTCAAAAATAATATAGGGATGAGTGTGGTTGACTTTTCAAAGTACGACACCTTGTGCAAATTCAATCTTCAGCAGATCTTCGATCATGTGAATGGACTGACGGCAAACTCTACCGAAACTAAGGGTCAGGAGCCGCAAGTGGAGCTCGAAAGAGAACCAGAGCCAGAATCGAAACCAGCCATAGGATCCGAGGAGAAGGAGACCTGAAAAACAACTCCTTGCACCTGGCACATAAAAAAAAATTCTCCTGGAATAAAGTTTTCGAGAAAATTTTTATGAGAAAATGAGGAACCATTTGACGGCGGTGATTATTTGCTTTGACCAATTGTTCCACCTGAAGGCGGAAGCCATTGTTGACAATCGCATCTCGTTAAGTTTCAGCCTTGTATGAGCTACGAGTGGTTGGTCATTTTTTCATACTTATTTTCTCCGTCCAGTGATGATCATCCGACCGGGCGGACAGACTAGTACTTGGGGACCACTTTATTGTAACGGCGTTTCAAGTGTACAAATCGAGGCGCTGGTTTTCTTGGAACTGTTGAGAGGTCGCAGATATCTGACGGACATAGTGCTTGAGGATTATTTCACTGAACTAATTTTTGAGCACGTTCTTGATTCTATGATGAGGAAGATATTCACACTATAGGAGGGTTTCTGCCCGTTGATTTCACAAATATACTGATTTAATGACTCTGATGAATCGAGAACTTTAATTAGTTACATAGAGATAAAGCGATATCTTTTAATAAGGATTTGACATTCGTAACAGTTTTTTTCGTTGTGTATTCTTTGCTTGCGTTTTCAGTTTGTGTTGGAGTCCGAGGTATTTCTGACAATGCACGGAAATCACTTCTTCTCGGAGCTCCTGGATTTCGTCTCTGTAGCGAAACAATTCAAAATCGTCCAGAAACATGTTTTGGGTATTTTGGGTGGGCTGGGTGCTGGGAGTAGCGGAAACTAATTTCCGTCGTTTACTATCGCGAGTAACTGCGTTCTGTTTGTTTGCATTTTTCCATTGAATTTGGTTCAACCGAGTCCTCAAATCCGAGTCCAGCTCGGTGCCGTAGGATTTGCGCGACTGAAAGAGTTGTATTTTGAAGTTGAAGATTTTCTCTAGGTCTTTGATGCTGGTGTTGAAGGTGTCATAGCCAGCAAGAGGCTTAATGCTGTCTACCACGGGCATAGTTGAAAAAGAATCTGAACTTGATAAATTCCAGAGGAACAACTAAGTGGCAACGGCCCCAAACTCTTTTGAGCCACATTATCAGGAAGGCCCCACTCGGCACTCTTTTCCGTGATAAGATAACAAATGCCAATCGCGCCTTTTGGCGATGTGGCGGTACGAGCGGTGGCTGTGCAGAATATTCCGACGCCTTTTTTTTTTCGGGCAATCTTATCGCGGCCCAAGTTGCTGGCTATCGTTATCAACAAAATGGGAACTCGAGTCCGTTTCAGCCTCTGAAACGAGCTCGATTGCTGAATTTTCTATAGTCAGCTCTGTTTCTCTGTGCTTTGCTCGCAGCCCTATAGTTTCCCTTCCGACAATGTTCTGCGACTCGGTTTTATGGTTGAACTTCTCCAGGCCACTTACAAAATCCACTATCAGATGGATCGACACCATTTCAAAAAAAAGATTCACAAGCACCATCCATTTCGGATCGCTGGAAACAAGAGTGCTGCCGAGGATCTGCATGCTTGTGTTTATCCAGTAGCTGAGGAATGTAGTCACGAGCTGTCCAAGGTTCTGGAATTTGTACTTGCGGTCCACTCGCAGAACCCAAAACAACGTCACCAGCGTCCAGATGTAGACACAAACAATGCACCGAAAGACGAGAACCGTCAAGTTCAGCCAGTAGTGAAAAAAAAGATTGTCTTTAGGCGTGTGGAAGTAGTGCACCGAGGTGAAAGTGACCACAAGCACCATGAAAACCGCATTCACGATGTTTGTCCCCACCAGCGCGCGGTAGAGCTTGTAGCCACGTGAGGCGGTGCGCGTGCTAAATTCCAGCACGAGGCGTTCGCAAATATACAACCACCCGTAGTACACCAATATTCGCAAAATGCACACGGGTATTGTGTAGTAGAGCGTGTCGAACAGTTTGTCCATCACCTCGCCGCGGTCCTGGTAGCACCCGATGAACTGGTTTTTCATGAGGTCGTTGAATTTGACCAGCAGGACGGTGCAAAAAATGGCCAGAAGCGTGGTCGTTGCTGTAATTCGCAACGGACGTTTTTCGTGCACCAGAGCTTGGACCAAAAACAAAAGCCAGAACCCCACCGTCACGGTGCTGAGAGCAAAACTGATAAGCGTCACAGAATCCTTGAAGCTGTCTTTTGTCTCTGGAATAACAGAGCCTATCAATGTCTGCTGATACACCGCAAGATATTCGCTGAGCTTGTGCATGTCGGTAATGTTCGCAAAATAGAGCGACGGATACGAATTTTGCATCGGGTCTTCCCCGTGCAAATGCAGCCTGCCGGGCTGCATCTGGTAGACCGAGAAGTTGCCCTCCAAAACCTGCGAGACGTTCATCAAGAGTTCGGTAGAAAAAACAAAATGGCACAGCCTTGTTTGGCTGAAATCTGGGATTCGGACGGCTACATACTTACGCCTTGTCGCGGGACCGGGACGACCGCGAGTACTTCCTGCCCTCTTTCGCGGGAGGCTTATTTTCCAGCTCGCGGATGTCGATGTTGACCACGTACGACCGCTTAGGTCTCTTGTAATCCTCTTCGTAGCGTTCTGCATCGGGGTCGCCGATGGTTAGGTCCAGCTCCTCGATCGGCAGGGACACGCGGAACTCGGCGGTCTCGTGGAAGTTTCCACCTCCGCGCGCCTTGCTGGTTATCATCTTACTCTGTAGTTCTCTCACAAACATGAAATTGTTCACCCCGCGACGGTGAAAAGTCGACGAAAAGCCCTCCGGATACGTGGAGATCTCCTGTCTTTTGGCTGTGGTGCTGGACGTCGAGCCGTTGAGGTCGCCTGTGGCCGACGAGCTCGAACAGTCAAAAAAGAGCAGCATCTTGGAATCTCTGTTGGTGGACTCGTTTATAAACCGGTGCGACTTGAACGGTAGCTTCTGCTCGTTGAACAGCTTGGCCACGATTTTGAATCGAATAAATAGGTCGTTTTCCGGCTGCACCTTGAGCGACTTGGCGTTGGTATCTTTCACTATGTTGGTGATCTCCCCGTAGTGCTTGAACGCCTGGTGAATTAATGCGAGACACTGGGTGTGAGGCGTGTCGAAGGGAAGCGACGCGACGTACACCATATACTGTGTTGGCTGTCTGGTTATAATTGTTCTGATGTACTTGGTAATCCTGGCGTGCGAATCCTGCTGGGGGAACGTCTGTTTAGGGAGTCGCGAGGGCAGCGAGACCTCCTCCGATATTGACGAGACAAACGAGTCCTCGTCCAAATTGCGCGTCACCAGCTCTGTGCCGGGCTGGTCGTCCTTTCGCGTGCGTCGGCCCACCCTCTGGTCTGTTGGCGACACGGGCGTGGCTCCCAGAGCAAACCCGTCAAACAGGGGGTCCACCTGGCCAGTGCTCTTGCTGCTGGCCATGAGCGGCGTTGTTGCTCCGACGGGTGTGGTCAGTCGCGGTCCAGGAGTCTTGGATCCCGGGTCCGACGCAAAGAGGCTCAGCGTCAGCGGAGAAGCAGGAAACCCTGTGGAGTGCGATCGTGTCTCGCCAGCAGACACGCCGCTGAAATCCTTTCTGGTCTCTGTGGCAGGACTCGGGAAAAACCGCGACATGCGATGTGCGCCGTGGCTGTCGTCCAGAGAACTGGTGCTTCCCCAGAGTCCAGGCGAGACCAACGAGCCAGCAGACTGCGAGAGCGGGTCGTTCCAATTCTGCTGCGAGCCGCTGCGCGACAGCTGACGCACGTCTGGGTGGCTGATGGGCATCAGCTCGGGCGACGTAACCGCGCTCGAAATCTCGTAACTAAGGTCTTTCCATAAATTGTTCGTAGAGTCTCCTGCAAGCGGGCTTTGGGATAAATTGTACGGAGACTGCAAAAACTCGCCTGGCTTATACTCCCTGTGGGCGCCCTCTGAAAATGCGCGTGCCTCCTGGGGAACAATTCTGGGAGACTGGCCGTGGGAGATCGGTCTTTGCCAGACATTCGAGCCGGCAGGGCTGGTGTTGCTGGACCAAAAAGACGACGCGGGCCCCGTGTTGCGACCCAAGCTCAAACCGTGTATTCCCTTGTCTATGTTGTTGGGCTTGGCGCTGCCAATGATGCCTAGCGACGAAGTGCTGTTCGAAGAAACAGGACGAGATGACTGATTGGGACTCATCGAGAGCTTCTGCTGGCCAGGTGAAACAGGGTGGAAAAACCCGTTCATAGAGTCGGAGCGACTCTGCGAGCGATAAATCGACAGGTCTTCCATGTCGCCGCTCAGCTGGTGGATGCCCGAACCGTGATCCATGACGAATTAAATACTGCAGTTATATTTTCTCCAAGGTCGCACAAGAAGGGCCTCGCACGACACCCGTGCACGCGCAGCGAGAGAAGCAAAGGGGGACTTGAGAAAAAAGAACATTAATAAATTACATCAGCAGACACGAGTCAGAGCTCTTGATTGAATTTTTGTTTAGGTAAGACAGGACGAGCAGCAACCACCGCACCCTCCCGAGACATCGCAGGCCCCAACAGGGGCTGCGTGCGAGCTGCCGGGAGTGTGCAGATAGTGGGAAACTGTGTTTGAAGTGTTGTTTATGTTTTGGGTCAAGAACGTTTCCGGCAAAGGTTCAAGGCTTATTCAAGCATCACGTAATCGCATCAAGACCACTAACAGGTAGCCATGAGTGAGAACAGCAACAACTTAGGAACCATTGACCCTTCTTTCCAGAAGATTATCAAGACACCTGAGACGGACAGTCATTTTGAGGACGAGGTCGCCGCTGCAGCTGCAGCAATCGCAGCCAACAGCACCAGGGGCACCATGTCTTCGGCAGCCGGTGCCTCGGCACAGACGCCCTACAGTGGATCGTACCAGGGTGGCAAGGACAAAAGCGACGCCAACAGCGGGCTTCCGGCTCCACCCATCGTGCGTTCGCCGGTTGGCCAGAGCGGATCCTCAGACGGAGGCTCGCCGGCCATGGACGACAAGGGAAACCCGATCACTCATCACGGACGCCCGCTCAACAGCTCGAAGCGTGCTGCCCAAAACAGAGCAGCCCAGAAGGCATTTAGACAGAGAAGAAAAGACCATATCGAGGAGCTGGAGAAAAAACTGGCTGCCCACAGAGATTGCGAGCAGACCTTGCAGGCCCTCAAGCAGGAGAACATGCAGCTGAAGGAGTACATTCTGTCGCTGCAAAGCAAGCTGATAAGTACAGGCGATGCCAGCGTTTCGAACCCGCCCTTGGGACTTTTTGGCAACGCGTCCACCAACAGCAACTAAGGTCTAGTTACAATCCAGACTTGTGTATCCTGGATATTGTATTGTAAGAGTACTTTGAGTTTACAATTTTATAGTGTAAGAATAGCTGGAATGAGAATCATCCCAGAAAACTCGTCCGTCAGTGCATTTGCGCGAGCTGCTGTTTTCCGAGTCGTATATTCTGGTTTTTTCTATGCACAGAGACACATTCCCTCCACACGTAAATTCTGAGGAAACTTAAGTTTGTGCAGCCAATTTCAACGGCTCTTGAACGTCTTCTGACATCCACCAGTTGTTGAATGGATTCAACAATTTATTTTTTTATTTTATTTTATTTTATTTTGCTTCGACATGCCACACGCTTAGCACAAATTAATTCCCTTGAATTCTCCCGATAAATTGTTTAATACGATGAGACTTTTTTTGGGACGAAAGTCGCGCGGGATCAGCTCGCCCGTCTCTCCCACAGGGTCCGAGGCTTCTGGCAGCAGTTCTGAAGAGTCAGGTTCCAGCCTGCCACGGCCGGGCTCTAGTCCGCGGGCTATGTCGTTTGTCATACCTCAGGCCATGAAGAGAGCCTCTTCCCCAATTGGCAAGCTCAAAAAATCGATCATCAGAGCAATTGAGGAGCCCTCGTCGCCCAGAACGCCTTCCGAGTCTGCAGATCACAAACCAGCCGCAAGGGGCGCAGACTCGGCATTAGACCAGGAAAATAACAAGAACCTAGGCCGTGCGGTTTTGTCGCCCGATGCCCCTACCAGCGAGTCTCGGATCGTAGAGGAAGAGGCAGAGACGTATGATCCAAACGATGCGCTGGAGAAAATGGGCGATTACGACGACGATGAGTACGACTTGGGCCATTCACCCGATCCCCTGGTAGCAGAGGGATTTCCAGCTGTTCCTGGCATTGAGATCTCCAGGAAAAAGAGCAACGTGGAGTCGTCCATCATTGGTGGTGAGCCGTCCATTGTGGAAACGAATGAAGAGACCGTGGACAATTCCGGGGACCAGCAAAGTCCCACGCGAAAGGTGTTTTCTTTCTCGCTACCGTTTGGTTCCGGCGGGCCTATCAAGCCGAGTCGACTTTCCACGATCCGCTCTGTTCTGAGTCCTGGCCGGTTGCGAAATGACCAGGAGGAAAAGGAGATGCAACGGCTTGAGATCAGGTCCAAGCTTTCTCGCCAAGAATCGATCACCACCCTCGAGGAAGAAATACTTTTCGGCGATGTGACCAAGCTCCAAGACAACAAAATCGACGCGCTGATTAAATCGCTGAAGCCAGCCACCAAGCAGCCTCCGATTAGCCAGCTACCGGAGTATCTGAGAATTTTTGAGGAGCTCGAGGGCGACGTTGTGATTTTAGGAGGGTACAGGGGCAGCGTGCTTCGGGACTCGATAACTAAAAGAAGAGCGTGGATCCCTGTTCTGAAGGCCGGCTTGAACATCAAGAAGATCGATCTGCTTCTGGGCCCGAGAGACGAGGACGAATTGAACACAGAGCAGAAAATCTACCCCGACGGCATCCTCTCGCACATTGGGCCCGTGGACATTTGCAAGAAACTCATCACCATGCTGGAGACCAACCCCAAAGTGCGTCTGCACAATTTCGGCTACGACTGGCGACTGTCTTTAGACATTCCGGCTGAACAGCTATACACCTTACTGAAAGAGATCAAGCAGAAACGCGGGAAAGGAGCCATGATCATTGCGCACTCGATGGGCGGGCTTGTGTCGCACGCGGCCATGCAGAAAGATACCTCCCTTGTGCGCGGCATAGTCTACGTGGGAACGCCTGCGCCGTGCTCCAATATCATGGGCCCGCTTAGGTTCGCGGACCACATTCTGCTCTGCAAGGACCTGCTCACGTCCGAGGTGAATTTCATGATGCGCTCGTCGTTTGTCTTCATGCCTCGCAACGGAGAGCTGTTCAAAAACCGAAACACTGGGGAGCTGTACAACATTGATTTCTTCAACCCCAAAAACTGGATCGAATATAATCTGAGCCCAATCGTCAGCTCCATTCGCCTGGCGCAGGAGTCGGGTGCTCCTGTGCCGAACCACATCAAACAGCAGTCCAAGTTCGCCATTTCCTTCGAGGAGGCGTACGAGTATCTGTGTCGAACGCTGAAACTCACGTCCGAGTTTCTGGACTCCCTGGAGTACGACGCCGCAAGAACATACCCTCCGATGGCTGTTGTGTACGGCAACACTGTGCCTTCCGTGCGGTTCTCTTTGGTGGACAGTCCCGAGGACATCAAGATGGGCGATTATTACAACTTCTTTTATGGCCCAGGGGACGGAGTCACAAACCAGAAATGGGTGTTCCCCGAAAACCGCGGGTATCCGCTAGTTGGCAAGTTCAACTCCCCGATGGGACACGTTGCCCTTCTCAGCGATTTGGAGAGCGTGGGCAGGGCCATCTTGGCCATAGTGCGCGAAGAACAGGCCCGAGAACAGTCTGTGTAGAATGTATATGATATTTATTCTGTATCTTCCTCGTACTTGACGACCAGCCACAGACTGCAGCTGGAGCACTGCACGATCAGCTCGTACTGACCGTGGCCCAGGTCCGTGCCTGTTTCGAGCTGCTCCTCCGTCAGCTGGAACCCTGTCGAACACGCACACCGGGGACAGCTTTTGACCCACGACACGCCGTCTGTGTCCTGCTCCTCAAACTCATCCAGCGAGTACGTGTCCAGGCCGTCCGTGGAGCTCACGCCGAGACGTGAAACCTGCCTGTGCAGCTCCAGGTCGTAACCACGTCTCGCATCCGCATCAACAAGAACCTTATACGCCTGCCTAATCTGCGAGATTTCGTCGCCCTTCAGCACAGTGCCAGATTTGTCCGGATGCACAGCAAGAAGACGCCGTCGATAAGCCTCCTTGATCTGTTCCACAGAGGCGGCGTTGTCCACCCCCAGCACTGAGTAATGCGACTGTACCATATCTGGCTGTGCACTGAAAAATTTAAAGAAATTATCTACAAAATATTTTTCAGATAAATTTTTTAGCATGGATTCTTTTGTCGAGCTGGACGTCAAGACGGTGGACGAGAGTTCGGCCTCCGCGGTGATTGGGTCGTGTTTCAACGGGGCTGAGGTTCCTGGGTCGGTCGAGTTCGACCTGTACCAGCACAAGGACTCGTATCTGATCCACGGCGAATCAGAGACTCTGGCCTACAACGCAGAGAGCTCCACGCAGGACCAAAAGTACTACGTCGGGGTTTTCGACCCCATCAAAAAAACCGTGGAGCTCGTCAAGGCTCCGCTGCTGTCGATGAAGGTGACTTCCAAGAGAAAGCTGTCAATCCCCAACATCAAGCAGCTGGACGTGAAGAGAAACATCCAGAGAAACGCTTTGGGCGAAGCTTTCGGTACAAAGAAGGCCAAGAAGGCCATTCTGGACATGGAGAAAAACAAGATCGACTCCTCGAAACTGGAAACAGAACAAACAGACATCATAGACGCCATCAAGGTCAACACCTCGATGCTTCCTTCGAAGACAGAAATGCTGGAAGACCTGAACGAGCACCGGGTGACTCCGCAATTCGATGTGGACGCCACCGCCGTGGACGATATCTACCCTCTCGAAAACATTGTCTCCTCGTGGGAGCTCTCCAACATCAGAGTCGACAGCTTGCAGAACGACTCCGTCGAGGCCAAGGACAAGCTGGACATGTTGCCGTACACCAACTCGCGCTACTTGCTCAGAAAGCTGTCTCTCATCTCCAAAGACACGCCTGACCGCAAGCTCAAGCTGCAGATGGTGTACTACGTGTCGATGCTCATGGGCCTGTACGCGAACCGCCGGATCCACTCCAAAGAACAGCTGCTGGAGTCTTTGAACCACCCTCCTGTTGCGCTCGTGGACTACGTGCTCCGCAACTTCTCCATCATGAAGAAGGGTAACAGAAGCTTTCTGATCGACCCGCGTTACGAAGACAAAATTCTGTGCTACCTGCTTGCTCTGATTTTGAAGCTCGACGAGTACCAGGTGGAGGTCTCGCCGCTGGCGCAGGAACTCTCGCTCAAGCCGTCGAGACTCACGTCGCTGTTCCGTTCGCTGGGGTGTGTGATAAAAAGCGCCACGGTTGCCCAGTGCGAGGCATTTGGTTTGCCTAAGTCCGCTGCCAACAGCTACAAGATTGCGTCGCTCAAGGTTCCGTTCAAGGCACCAGAGCTCGCAAGAAGGGGCGGGGGCCCAAAGAGGTGATAATATGTATAAAATTAGGCAAATACAAGGCACTTTTCGTAATCATAGCAAAAAGAATATTAGTTTTGGAGCCGGTCCTTGATGGAGAAGACACACATGATCCAGGCCATTATCAGAGAAACCACGCCCACGCTCACGTTCAAAGTGAACATTGGGGTGAGGCCGCGGTACTCCAGGGCCTGGATGACAGGGTCGGTGCTCTCCATGAAAACCAGACCACCGCAGATCAGACAGAACGACGTGATCAGCTCGGTGAACGGTCTGGCTGGCTCGAAGGACTTGTTTTTGGAAAAGATCATCATGATGTACGTGACAAATCGGATCCCGGCGCCGTAGGTGAGCAGGTTGCCCCACTGGATGTGCACCTTGGTGGACAGCTCAGAGGCCTGTTGATGCTGCGACATGAGGAGACCGGTCCAGAATATGGTAAAGGCGGGGAATGGATTAGGACAGAAGCCGGGGGTTCTGTGTGCAGGACGGTAGCCCTGGACTTCGAAGTCGGTTCCCACCTCAGAGTCGAATCTCTCCAGTTTCCATTTGGCGAGCCTGTTCTCGGTGACAACACCGCACAGCCCAGCACCGATAAATAAAAATGCGATCGAGACGTGTTGCAGGTCCTTGGCTGTCCAAGCACCTCCGCTTCCGGCAAGATGTTCCATGAAGATATTAGTGCATCCGTAGAAGAGAATTAGAGAGCTCTCGTACATCTCCATGGTGATCATTCCGTTTTTAGGTTGGAATTTGTACCAGAACGAAGACGACTTCTCAACAGGCAAAATGTACGACTTGTTCCATGCGAGACCGAGCTTGGTCCATCCGCCGCAGTAGCGGGCAAGCGAGAGAATTCCAAAACTGAAAAACACCCCTCCTTTGATGAAGTGGGCCAGCAGGTTGAACACCTCGTTTCCGCGGCCGATACACGAGAGAACGGCGACTCCGGTCGGAGCATAAGCAAGGAAATACAGAAACAGGCCGTAATTGAGCACGTGGAAGTTGAATGCGGCCACCAGACCAAACACCGAGACCACCTTGGACACTATCGGTAGACGGAACAGCTTCATCAGAACTGCAACCGCTGCGGGAGCCGGGTGTGGCTGCTCGGTCGCGGAAGGAACCTGCGAGTTCTGGTCCTCGAGGTCGAACGAGTCGTTGCTCATGCGTCCGGAAGCTTCGTCGGAGTCGTACAAGGTGCTGGAAGGAGACGTGAACCGGTTGAGTTCCTCCATCTGGATGTCTTTTCCGGGCAGTGGAACGTGGGTCGCCGAGGAGGGTCTCTCGAGCCATTGTTTCGCGGTGTACACAAACGCGCTGAACAGGTGGATGATGACAAGGAAGAAGAGCCCCATGCTCATCTTGGAGTAAGCGTTGTTCGGATACAGGTCGGGAGCATTGCTAATAAAAAGCGAATAGCAAAACAGCGACACAATTACCAAGCATGACTGGAGGCTCAACAAGGGCAGAAACCATTTGGAGCCGACGTTCTTGAGCACAAGGACAAGAGGGTAAAGGAGTACGTATGAAACGAAAATTAACCCCAAGTGTAGGTACAGCTGGGATTTGAACGGGGTCTCGATTGTGAAGTACGAGGTGGTGTTGTAGGCCTCCCAGTAGAGGCGCTCGGCAGGAGTCAGGTCGGTCTTGAGAATTGGGAGTCCGTGCATGTGGTGCATCTCGTGGGCAACAGGAACAAGGGTGCTCATGTCGGGTGCAGAGGAGAGGGACAGGGTCGCATGGTCATGAGACCCCATGTCCATAGCAAGAGCGGAACAAAGTAGAGCAGAGCCCAACAGCAGCTTATACCAAGACATGTTCATTGTAGAGTAAGGGTCCTGAAGGTAGTCGTGGGGGGGTCCAAACTTAAATATTGCAGGGGGTCAGCAACTATATTACTCAGAATCGGCCCACCAATAGTTGTAGACCGAATGCTTTTGTGAGGGTAATGGAGTTAAAATTAGCTCCGAGGGTGTGATAAAAACACGCGAACAAGCGTCAATGGGCACCGGAATTGGTTGAGGGGGGGCGTTGGGAAGTAGATACGCGAGAATCGGGCTCCAGAAGCTGGTTCTAGCAGGTAAGAGAGATACTACTTGTTCAGGCCTTAATTAAATTTATTTGGGCGTGCGCCGCCCAACTGGCTAAACACCGGCTCTAAAGGGAAACATTTGGGTAGCCTCCTGGAGACACGACAAGTCGAGCAAATGAGCACGGATCGCACGGGATGCAGACTGGCAAAGTCCGACAACGATATCGCGGGGGGAAACAGAAATACAGGCACTTTTAAATGACCAGAGGGCCCTTTTCCAAGCGATTTGACAGCTGTGGAAGCTTCCCGAACAACGCAGGCTACATCTCCTGCAGCAAATTGGGCCTTCACCGCCGCAACTAAAACGGCTCGGCGTTAATTCAGGCCGAGGATTCCGTAATTCTCTCGTGCGACACGTCACACCTCTGCACGCGCAACCGATGCCCACATCTCTACCCCAGCAGCCTGGAAAAGTATTGATCTTTTGTTATGTCTGAACCACGCGGGATCCTCAAGAATGCGCCCCAGGACGCGGACTACCGTTCTGTGGCCGACCCAACCCGAAGCCCGGAGGTCCCTGAGTTCGACCGCAAGAAGGTGATCGAAAACACCCGACTAAACTCCAAGCTGTTCAGAGATTCGTCCTCCAAGGGCGACTACATTCGCTCCAAGATTCAGGAGCAGAAAGGTCTCTCGCACCATTCCGAGAACCTCGACCACCTGAAGTGGGACGAGAAAAACATCCTGCTCAACGAGCAGGAGAAGTGCGCCACCATGAAAATAGACGAACCCAAGACCCCGTACGAGGGCGGGTTCGATCCCAACAACGACTACTACAGAACAGACAACGAGGAGGACGAAATCGAGGACCTGGATTTGGGCGAGGGGCTTGCTGAGACTCACAGTGTGTACGAGGACGACAGAATCGAGGTGGTGCCGCAGCCCGAGGACTCGCTTAACGAGAACGAGAACAAAGACGAACTACAGGAAGAGTCTCCAGAGGAGAAACACAAACGGTTTGAGGAGCTCAGAAAACAGCACTACCATCTGAAGGCGAATCCATTGAAAAAACCTATACAAGTCAGCGACGATGAAGATGAGTGATGCTGCGCTAGTGGCGTTTGAATGCAAGAACAGTGTTCATGTCGACCTTGGAGCTGTAGCACAGCTTTTCCAGTCTCTTGATCTCTGTCTGCACAGGCTCGAGCTCGTGGGAGTCGTATGCATGCTGTTCGAGCTCGGAAACAAGGGCCCGGTAGCTCTTTCTCCAGCGACAGTAGTCGCTGTATGTTTTAAAAAACCGGTCACCCAACTCGTCGCCCGGGTCGGTCACCTCGTCTTTCTGCACACAGAACCACTCGCCCGTTCGTGTCCACAAAGACTGTCCTTGAAGGCGCTCACAAAGACGGCACTCGGCGATGGTGGGCATGTTTTTGGCCCGGAGCTTTTGTTCCACTGGCTCGATAGGGAACAGGAGCTTTTGTATGGTCTGCGGCATCCATCGTCCAAGGTAAAAGTGGCTCAGTGAGTTGCCAAAGTTCGAGACGTGGTGCTCGCTGTCGTGGTTGGTGGCGACCTTGGGGAAGTGGTGATAGAAGAAGTTGTTTTTCTCCGGTATTTCCTCCAGTTTCCAGAACTCTCTGAAGGACTCGTTGTGGCGGTCGAAATATCGCCGCATCGTGAACGACGCTTTTTCGAGGTATTTCGAGAGGGCGCGTGTTTCCCAGACACACTTGGTAGGGTCTAGGGACTCGAAATCGTCCCTTTGTAACGATATCTCATCAAACATTTAGATGAATTTTTTTGATCAAGCTATTTTGTAAAAAGATCCGAAATCGGCCCGCACGGCGTCGCCACACGTCGATTATATTGGCGCATCACGTGATTGAGGGACGCGTGATCGGCGTAATTCTTATGCAGGGATGTGTTTTGGTGCACCCGATCACGTTTTTTAGCACCCGTCGCAGATGCAGGTATGCAGTCCACCAAATGGGAATTTTACATGCATGTCAGGATCAAGGGACCTTTGTTCCACGTCCAAGAAATGTCCAAGCAATGTCCAAGAATTCCAAGATCGGAATACCGTCCGTGCTTACTTTCGTCATCTTCTGAGTGGCTGCACCCATAATCCTGGACGGCGGTGGCAATTGTTGTCGCTGGCGACACCTACCGTCACATCTCTCGCCGCCCACTCTTGTCAGGACAGGGTTCGCTCGAAACACTGTTCACACCCAGGGTCCCCACAGTCATGCGGGGCAACGCGAATTTTTCCACCATTCATCGAATCTGGAGTTCTAATCGTGCATCCACATTGTTATATGTCCATTGAAGTCGCCCTTCAATTTGGTGGGGTAACACAAGTGGAACCTGGAAGTGGAGCACGCGCAGGTGTATATAAGTCAGTGCTTTTTCTCTCGTGGAATTGCAACGATGTCTGATTCTATCCATTCTGACAGCAACTCCAAAGTGGAGGCAGTCAACGAGTCCACCCACTGGTGGACGAAAAATTTCAGTTTCAACAGAGACGACTCTCCCCCACAGATCTATAACCGCACGCTCTTCCTCTCGATCTTTGTGTTCGGCATCCTGGGATGCGCTAGAGGGTACGACGAGGGTAACATCTCGGGTAACGTGGCCCAGGTCGCGTTCAAGGAGCAGTTCGGCCTGTCCGACCACACGAAAAGTGCCACCGAGCTAGCGAACCTCAAATCCAACATCACGTCGATGGTGCAACTGGGCTCGATCGGCGGTGCTCTGCTGTCGATCTACGCCGCTGAGACCCTGGGGAGAATCCGCACGATGCAGGCGGGCTGCTTTGTGTGGGCGATTGCTGCCGTGATCCAGATCACCAGCCACTCTGTCGGGCAACTTTATGCCGGCCGTCTGTTGGAGGGACTGTGTGTGGGCACCACCGTGGTGTGCGGTCCGTGCTACATCTCGGAAGTGGCACCCAAGGCAATCCGTGGAACGTGCAACAACGTGTTTGCGGGAGCCGTCTACCTCGGCATCATGACTGCGTACTTTGCCAACTACGGCACAGCCCTGCACCAGACCGGCCGCAACCAGTGGGTGTACCCCACCAGCATCAAGATCGTCATTGCGGGCTCCATTTTCATCATGTCGTTCTTCTTCTGCATCGAGTCGCCCAGATGGCTCATCAAGAAGGGCGACATGGAGCAGGCGCTCATCAACTTCAGCAAGCTCAGAAACCTCGAGCCCGACCACCCGTACATTCTGTCGGAGATCGCCGACATCAACGACCAGCTGCAGGTGGAGAGAGACGCGATCCGCGGCACCTCCGTGTGGAAGAACCTGCGCTCGCTGGTCACCGTCAAGAGCATCCGGCTCAGAATGATTCTGTGTGCGTCGATCCAGATCCTGGGCCAGTGGAGCGGTGCCAACGCCATCACGATCTACGCCCCGGAGCTGTTTGCCATGGTGGGCAAGAGCAAGACCTCCGACCGCATGATGATGACTGCGTGTCTCGGGGTGGTTAAGTTCACGAGCGCGTACCTCAGTGCGTTCTTCCTGATTGACTTCATCGGCAGAAAGCGGTCGCTGTACTACGGGATCGGGCTGCAGCTGGTGTCGTCGCTGTACTTTGCCATCTACCTCACGGTGGTGCCGCAGGCGGCGGACGATAACCCCCACCTCACCCCGTCCCAGGAGCGTGCGGGCAAGGGCGCTCTCGCGTCGATCTACTTCAACGGCATGGGCTGGACCATGGGCTGGAACTCGGTGCAGTACCTGTTCAACTCGGAGGTGCTGCCGCTGCGGGTGCGTGCGCTCGGCACCTCGTGCATCATGGCATTCCACTTCGCCAACCAGTACGGCAACTCCAAGGCTGTGCCATCTATGCTGCTGGCGCTCACCAACTCGGGCTCGTTCTTCTTCTTCGCGGGCGTGTGTGTGCTGGGGCTCATCTTTGCGTGGGCAATGCTGCCGGAGGTGAAGGGCCGGTCGCTGGAGAGCATGGAGGAGATCTTCAGCCTGCCGTGGTACCTCGTGGGCCGGCGCGGAGCACAGCTCGCCCCAGACCACTCCGAGGTCAACCGGATCCACTACCACCCAGGCGGCGGCGGCAATGCCCACAATGGCGATATCGACATCACCATGAAGGCCCAGACCCAGAACGTCGAGTACGCGGACGAGAAAACCGCAAACAGAGAGCTGGCCGACTGACGGCTTACGTAACAGTATTTAGCGAAGGTATAACTCAATCCGCGAAACCTAAAAAATAATAAATAACCCTGCTCTCATGTCTGACCATTCGGTGTCCCGCGAGCTGCTGTCCATGGACTACGACACGTACTCGTCCGACCTGTCCGGGCTCGAGATCGACACGCTCAAGCAGTACCAGAACCTGGCGCTCAATCTGCTGCAGCTGAAGAACGATATCATCACACTCAACAAGGAGGTGGACTCCACCTCGGACGGGCTCTCGCGCGGCACAGTGTCGAAGGACAGCCTGCTGGAGGAGCTGCGCGAGCTGGAGACCAAGATCTCTGTGGTTTCGACGCTTTTCAAGTCCAGTGTGTACCAGGTGGTGGTCAATAACTCTGGCGATCTTGCGCATAACAACGAGCTGAGCACGAGCATCCAGGATGAAACCATTTAATTTAGTTTAGGGTAGGTCTATGTATTTTTAAACGTCGAAGATGACGATTTTTCCGTCGTTGGCGCACGAGCTGAACCGCAGCACGCCGTGCGAGTCCTGCTGGAACGGTCTCAGCACGTTGATCGTGTTCTGGTGCACCGTGAGCAGCTCGCCGCTGTTGGACTCGCTCGATCCCTTCAGGTCGAGCTGTCTGAACATGTTGAGCGCGGACTGGTTCTCGTTGCTGGTCTTGGTCTTGGTGGACGGGTCGTCGATGGCGTGCGTCTGTTTCCAGCCCGCAGACACGTCGCCCTCAAACACAATCGGGTGGCAGTTGTGACCCGCAGCAATAACCTTTGTGGCCGAGGCAAAAAGAAGCGTCCGGAACGGCAGGTACGAGGTGCGCGCCTTGTGCACGCCGGCAACCTCCTGCTCGCCATCGCCCGGGTAAATGAAGTACACGCTGGAGTCGTTGCCGACCGCAGCAAGGAACGAGAAGCTCGGGTCGAACTTCACGTCGTGCACCCACGACTGGACGTTGTAGTCCAGACACAGCGTCTGGAAAGGCAGTCTCTCGCCCCACACGCTGGCGGCCGGCTTGGAGTCGATGCCCTTGATGTACGTGGAGAACACGCGCACGTGGCCGTCTGTGGACCCGCACGCCAGCAGAACGCTGTTCTCGTGCCAGTCCAGCGACAGAATCGTCGACTTGAGGGGTTTTTTGATGTGTTTGGAAATCCACCAATCGTTCTCGACCTCGAAGTAGCACACGGCAATGACTCTGGCGGCCGATCCCACCGCGAACTTGGACCCGCACGGACTCCACTTCACGCTGGTTGCGGCCCGGTTGATACGCAGCAGCACAAGCGTGGGCTTGTACTCGCCCGTGGCGGTGGGCTCCCAGACGAGCGCATTACGGTCCTGCGAGCACGTCACGATTTTGCCGTCCTTGCTGATGTCCACCGCGGTGACCGTCTTGTCGTGGTGCTTAAGCACAGTCACCAGTTTGGGCTTTCCGGCCACCGACAGGTCGTAGATTTCCACGTCGTTCTGACGCGTGATGGCCACGCTCTTGCGGTCCTGCGAAAAGCAATGGTCGTAAATGGGCTCTTTGGAAAGATTGAACTGGGTAAATTGGCTCATTTCAGGAGGATCTCTCTACTGATAGGTGGCGAAAAAAATTAACATTTTAAATGTGCTAGCTGCAAAATATTAAGGTGGTAGCATCACGCAGAACCAAGCTCGCTGGACTCTTCTTTTTTAACGACAGGCTGCGGGCTGCTGTCGGAGGCGGGAGACGGTGCTGTCGGCACAGACTCGGTCTTGGACGGGCCACGGACCGGGTCCAATGGCTCCTTCCAGCGCTGCACCATGTCGTTGTACAGCACAGAGCTCAGCTCGGCCTTGGCGATGTCCCGGCGGAACTGCGCGTTCTTCAGCAGCGTCAGAATGTGCAGACAGTTGGGATACACCAGCTGCTTGGCGTACTCGGGCCGCCGCCAGTACTCCAGATACTGTAGATAGTTCAGAAACTTGTCGTCCTCAAGATACCCTGTCTGTGCCAGGTACGTGAGATACTGCATGTTCGCCAGCGACTGGACAAACTGGAACGTTAGTAGATCGAGCCTTTTTCACACCCACCTCCAGCTCTATTTCCCACCGCGTGGGCAAATCCTGGTCCGCGACTTCTGCCATGGCCGTTGAAAAATATTATTTAATATTTATTTATCGATAGAAATTGTTGCTCTTGCCATCATGTCGCACATCTCGCATCCTGTCGGCCGACATTTACAAATAATAGACCGCCAGCTGGGCCGTGTGGCTGCGAAAACACGGCTTTCCAAGTTCCAGATCCTGATCGCCCTGGTTTACCCGCTCATCATCCTGCTAGGACAGCTGGTCTGGTTGCTGTCGCCCGTGGAGATGACACACAACTACTTCACCTCGAAAAGAAACATCTTCAATCTGTTGTTTGTTAAGAAGGGGTGGCTATGGACGTCGGTGGTGTACGCACTGCTGCTTTTCCGGGTGCCCAGCACGTCCAAGTACTTTAATGCGGACTCTCTGACGGGCTCCCTGAAGCAGTACTGCTGCGTCACCACGTGCTGGTATTTATATTCACAGTGGTTTTTCGGCAAGCCCCTGATGGACAGGATCTTCCTGCTGACGGGCGGGTCGTGCTACAACATCCCGCAGGCCGCGGCCGGAGACGCCTCCAAATTCAAAATTATGGACACGGCAGTCAAGGGTCTGAGCTCGAGCCTCGAAAAGGGTCTATTTTTCTCCTCCGCGCTCACATCATCTCAGTGTCGCGCCATCAAGGGGAGGTGGCACGGAGGACACGATCCGTCCGGCCACATATTCATTCTCTCGCTCAGCTCGATGTTCCTTATTTTGGAATGCTCCCGTTTTTACTCCGTTGCCGACCTGTCCACGGAGCTGCGCAACTTCAAGACCCAATGGGCTGCGTTCCTCGAGCACAAGACGCTCGCGAGTCTCAAACGCTTGCTGCAGGATAACCCGGTCGTCATTATCACCGGGCTGTTGTGTCTGTGGTTTTGGATGATCCTGATCACGTCGATCCACTTCCACACGCTCTCCGAGAAGATCACGGGCCTGCTTTTCAGCTACGTCAGCCTGTATGCATCTATAGTCCTGTTCGGTTAGGCACGGACGACTTGCCCACACGCCAGGCCCCAATAGGAAGACTTTGTAAATGGATCACGGTTTTGCGTATCCAGCCGTAATAAAGAACCAAACCAATAACTATGCAAATGATGTTTGTGTTGTAGTAGCCGTCTGTGACTATTGTGCATGCTCCGCCCTGGGCAGCACAGGTCTCCTTCAACGCCGGGCTGTAGCAGTTGAAGTAAGGAGTCTTTTCGAAAGGATTGGTCTTGGACGGCGTGGTAGGCATGCAACGGGCCGTGGTGAGTCGATCAATCATGCTCAGCACAATGATCTTCGGCCACTGCCCTCCCAGGTTCGACAGCGTGTTGAGCGTCGTCATGTATGTTCCTCCAATCAGAGGATCGGCAATCTGGGTGTGGAACGCGCAGATCGACACAAACTGGATCGTGGACATAAAAGAGCTGAGCAGATGCTGGCAGATGACAAAAAGGAAGTACCCGCTCGTGACGTGGCCATCCTCGGGGAAGCACCAGACCAGGATCTGGCCAAAAATGGCGGCCACGATACGGCCCAAGTATGCGTACATCCATGGCTTGAGAGGCTCGTCTCCCGTGGACCATCTCGCCGAGTAGTAGCCGAAGATGATCTCGAACGGGAAGTCGATCAGCACGGTGATGGCCAGGTCCTCCCGGGAAAACCCTTTGTCTAGGAGTTTCAAGTTTGTGGCGCCCTCGTTGGCCTGGAATGCGATCTTGGACACCAGGTGCACCAGGATGAACAGTTTGACATTCTTCAGCTTGACAACGTTCCACATTTTTTGGTACACCCCGACAAGCGCGCTCTTCCCTGTGGGTTCGTTAAAGGCCGTGTGGACATGTACCACGTTGGATCGTGACTCCAAGTCCCTGTCCATTTCCTCGAGCTCGATATCCTTTGCAGTTCCCTGCTGGACCAGCGACAGAGGATCCTCCGGCACAAACACCGCGATGATGATCGTCACGGCGAGATACATCCATCCCCAGAACGTCATGTACTGTCCGAGAGACATCAGGCCGTGGGGGCTTGGGATCTTGCGGAGATATGAGTTGGCGAAGTCGGGAGAATTGAATGCCAAGAAAACAGTAAAACTCAAAAAGTAGCCGGTGTTGAGACCGATGGTTTGGGCCGTGGACGCGTAGCTGAGCGCATCCTTGGAGAGTATCGTCAACGCCCACCCGTCAACAGCGATATCTTGCGTCGCACACAACAGGATGAGGAAGAAAAAGGCGTATGTGAGCGTATGGAGGTTTTTCTGCATATTTAGCATCACCGAGTCGATCACCGACCCCAGCAAGATCAGCGTCAGGCCAGACACGGTCTGCACGGGAAGAATCCAGGATCTGCGCCGGCCGAGTCTCCGGAAGAAACACGAGTCCACGATCGGCGACCACACAAGCTTCAGGGAGTAAGGATACGAGGCCAGCGAAAAGAACCCCACCTGTGTGTAGGACAGCTGGCCCGACTTGAGCAGAAACGGCACAGAGCCAAACGCAAGGCCAATCGGGACTCCCTGGATCAGATACAGCAGCACCAACAGCAGAAACCGCGGTCTGTCGCGAGGAGGCAGGTTTTTCGCTGAGCTCGAGGGACCGGTAGGAGTGCTGGATTCCTTGCGGTCCACGAGGTCCGTGGGGCTCTGGTGGGCGTCGCTGACGATCCGCGGCGACGTCGAGTTTGCTTCTCCGTGCCGTTTGTGCGAATTGGAATACGTAGGCAAAATGTCCGGGGTCTCGCTCATGGCAGGAAGAAATAAACAAGAAATAAATTATCATTAATCACACCGTATTATATATTAATTTAGACTGATGAATTGTTTCACCTTTTCGCGGACCTCGTCTGTTTTCACAATCACCACGATCATGCCATCCGACCCGACCTCGTACTTAATATTTCCCTCGTTAGGATACGCCACTTGCTCGTCGAACTTGTCAAACCACTCGTTCACCTTATCCATGGAGTCCACGCCCTTCAGAACGTGCTCCTCCATCTCTGTAGCGTTGATGGTCCCCTGTTCCGTGTTGTCTCCCTCCTCGGTCAGCAGGACAACCTTAAAATCGAACCCCAAACTCATGAAAAAAAAACTCTATATTTTTAATACGCGTTGTTATTATGTCTGAACAAATAACACCGGCCCTTAACGATTTAGAGCAAATAGTCACGTCGCCTCCTCCATCCCGCGAAAGCGACCGTGACAGCGCCATCCGCGCGGAGCTCGCAAAGCTGCAGAAAATCAACACCGCAATCGAGCAAAGCAGCATATCCATCCAGGAATCCACAAACTACATCAAGCGTATCAAAGAGAGCACCGTCAAGGCCAACGAGCTGATCCGCATATGGAGCAAAATCCTGTCCAACAACAAGCACACCGCCGAGCTGCTGTCGGACCCGCAAAACATATGGCAAGGAGCCAGCCACGAGGAAGGAAAGGTGCAGGAGAAGATGGCCGAGTACGACCAGCTGCTTTCCAGATACGAACAGCTGGTCGAGGAGCGCAAATCCGACGAGCGACGCAAGTCTAGAAGAAAGTGACCAACCAACGCCAGGCGCCTCGTGTTTCCGTGTATACTACTAACCATATCCTAACTAGATTTGATTAAATCCTAAATAATCCTCATTTAATAATCTTGCAGATCAGATCACCCGCGTCCACGCTGTCGTTCTCGTTGACGATGATTTCTCCAATCTTACCCGAAACAGGAGAGCTGATGACCATCTCCATTTTCATCGCACTCAAAACACAGATAGGGTCTCCTTTCTTGACCTCTCCTCCTTTGTGGACACGAACTTCGATGACGACACCTGCCATAGGGGCACCCACCTCGTTCGGGTTGTGGCTGTCGGCTTTAGGACGGGTCACGGCCTCCACGGCAGCATGTTTGTCCTCCACAGTGACCTTTCTCATCTCACCGTTGAACTCGAAGTACACTTCTCTGGTTCCGGTCTGAGGCGACAGGTCTCCGATGGCCATCACCTTGATCACAAAGGTCTTACCTTGTTCAATCTCAACAGAGATCTCCTCGTTGAGCTTAGGAGGAGCCAGGAAAAATCTCGTAGGCAGAACAGAAAGATCGCCGTACTTCTCCTGTGTCTTCTTGAACGACTCAAACACCTTTGGATACATGTTGTACGAGGCAACGTCATACTCGGAGATTGACGAACCAAATCTGGCCTGAAGATCCTCCTTGATTTTCTTCAAGTCGAATGGCTCCAGCTCCAAACCAGGTCTGTGGGTCAGCTTTCTTCTCTTTCCAGCCAGAATGTTGGTTCTCAGTGGCTCAGGGAATCCTCCGTATGGAGTACCCATCAGACCTTCAAAGAAGTCCAGCACAGAGTCAGGGAAGTCCAGCTCAGACGCCAATCTCTCGACGTCTTCAGGAGTCAGCTTGTTAGAAACCATGAACTGCGCAAGATCTCCAACAACCTTGGACGTAGGAGTGACCTTGACGATGTCTCCTAGAAGCATGTTTGCCTGCTCGTAGGCTCTCTTGGTCTCGAGCCACTGCTCGCCCAGCCCAACTTGTTGAGCCTGGAACAGCAGGTTGGTCAACTGTCCACCAGGAATCTCGTGGTTGTACACTTCTGGGTCTGGACCCTTGAGGTCGGCCTCGAAGCAGGAGTAGAGCAGTCTCATCTCCGACCAGTACGCGTCAATCTCTCTGGCGTTCTCCTCAGAGATACCGGTGTTGATCTCGTTGTCTAGAGCAGCAATGAAAGCACTCATGGAAGGCTGCGAAGTCAGTCCAGACATCGAGTTGACAGCACAGTCAACAATGTCTGCGCCAGCAAGAGCACATGCAACGTACGTGATAACTCCCGTACCAGCAGAGTCGTGTGTGTGCACGTGGATAGGAACAGAAGGATGTCTCTTTCTGATGTTGCTGATCAGCAGCTTGGCAGCAGCAGGTTTCAGCGTACCAGCCATGTCCTTGATACCCAGCAGATGGGTGCCCATCTCCATGATCTTGTCAACCGTCTCCAAATAGTACTGGAGGTTGTATTTCTTGCCTGGCTTCAGCATGTCTCCGGAGTAACAGACCGTGGCCTCCACCACTCCTCCGGCCTTCTTGACAGCGTCAACACCGACCTTGAGCTGCTCGAGGTCGTTAAGGGCATCAAAAACACGGAAAATGTCAACACCGGCGTCCTTGGCCTGCTTGACAAAGTGGTCAATAGCGTTGTCTGGCAAAGACGAGTAAGCAACGCCGTTGGCACCTCTCAAAAGCATCTGGAAAGGAATGTTAGGAACGGCCTTTCTAAGCTTTCTGAGTCTGTCCCAAGGGTCCTCGTGCAAGAACCGCATGGCCACGTCGAAAGTGGCTCCTCCCCAGCACTCGAGCGCAAAAGCATATCTCATGGCATGGGCCGTAGCAGGAGCAATATTGAGGAGGTCGACAGTCCGGACTCTCGTGGCTAGCAGCGACTGGTGCGCGTCTCTCCAGGTAGTGTCCATGATCATGCAGCCATCAAAGGCTCTGATCTGGTTGGCAAAACGTTCAGGACCGTAATCCAGCAAGTACTGTCTGAATGACTCGGGTGGAGTTGTGTTGTGGACGTCAATTTCCCAGCCGTTGGCGTCATGAATGGCAGGAATGTCGGCATCTCTGGAGAGTTTAGGCAGACCGATCTGGCCCTTGATAGACGAGCCATTGACACAGAGGTCAGCCAGGTACGAAAGCAGCTTCTGAGCTCTGTTCTTGGACTGGACCATCTCAAACAAAGATGGCGTGTCGTCGATAAAGGTGGTCCAACAATCGCCAGCAACAAAGGTTGGGTGTGTCAAAAGAGCCAGCAAGAAAGGAATGTTAGTCTTAACACCTCTAATTCTGAATTCAACAAGGGCTCTGATCATCTTTCTTCTGGCGATCTCGTAGTTGGAGCCAGAGGTGGAGCATTTGACCAACATGGAGTCATAGTGGGGCGAGATGATCGCACCTGCAAATCCATTACCTCCATCCAATCTGACACCATTACCACCCGAGGATCTGTAAACCTCAATCTTACCGGTGTCGGGCTGGAAGTTCTTGGCAGGGTCCTCAGTGGTGATTCTACACTGAATTGCAAAACCTCTAGTGGTGATCTTATCCTGCAACAAGCCCAATTGTTGCAGAGAAGCTCCGGCAGCAATCTGGATCTGGGCTGCCACTATATCAACACCCGTGACCTCCTCTGTGATTGTGTGTTCGACCTGAATTCTAGGATTGATCTCAATGAAATAGTGTCTGTTTTGGCCGTCCACCAGGAACTCGGCCGTTCCAGCGTTTCTGTATTTGGCAGTCTTGGCCAGCTTGACAGCATCCGTCAGGATTGCGTCTCTGACCTCAACAGGAAGAGTCTTGGCAGGAGCAATCTCCACAACCTTCTGGTGTCTTCTCTGGACTGAACAGTCTCTCTCGAAAAGATGGATCACGTTTCCGTAGCCGTCTGCCAGTAACTGAACTTCTATATGTTTGGGCTTGTCAAGGAAACGCTCGATGAAACATGTTCCGTTACCAAAGGCGGTCTTGGCCTCGGACGTGGCTCTGTTGAAAGCATCGGCAATGTCCTCGCCTTCACGAACAACTCTCATTCCACGGCCTCCTCCTCCGAACGCAGCCTTGATGATGACTGGATAGCCGTACTGGTTGACAAAATCCTGTGCCTGTTCCACGCTGTCAATTGGGCCATCTGTTCCCGGAACAACGGGAACGTTGCACTGCGCAGCAAGGTTTCTTGCGCTGACCTTGTCACCCACCGCATCGATAACGTTATGTGGAGGTCCAACCCAGATGATGCCGCTCTCTTCAACTTTACGGGCAAATTCTGAGTTTTCAGACAAGAAACCATATCCAGGGTGAATCATGGAGACCTTGTGATCAAGAGCAATCTTGACAATTTCGTCAATTTGCAAGTATGCTTGCACGGGAGAATATTGGCCTCTTGTTCCAATGACATAGGCCTCATCGGCCTTCAAACGGTGCATTGACAGCCTGTCCTCATGGGAGTAGATGGCGACTGTCTGCATAGATAGCTCGTGGGCAGATCTAAAGATTCTGATGGGAATCTCTCCTCTGTTTGCCACCAGGATCTTGTTGGCATTGGAAAGGATCTCCGAGTTCTTCCTTAGGTTTTGCAACGAGGAATGGTCTTCAACATTGGCCATTTTAATTGCTGGAAAAGGTGGAGTGGAAAACTGATTATTTTAAAACAGATAAAATCTAGTGGGGCACATGACGTGCAGCCAATTATACGGAGGATTCGCGAATTTGAGTCATGACTTTTAAAATTTTTGTAGCGAGATGCCACCCGGAGACAACTCCGTATTGTTTTTACATTGCAGACAATAAGGTTGCGATGACTCCGACCCTGTGCGGACATTGCATGGGGTCACTTTTTTTACTGCTTACATAGATCTGAATCTAAACAGCCAATTGGACTTGTTCCTCATTGATAACGGATTGGTATGGTTGCAACGCCTTTGCAACAGTGACGGTAACAAATTTTTCGGTTTGCTGTGGGGCACGACCAACAAAGGTGGAAGGGTCGAGTAATTTGTCCAATTGGGACCAAATAGGCTTGAAATACTCAGTATTCTTGACTCTTTCGATGAGATCGTTGTCCCCACCTTCTTGTTTCACAACCGCCGAGGCTTGGTGAGACAAAACACGGATCTCCTCGTGACAGTCTTGACGCGATCCGCCTTGCTCCACCATTGCCATAATAATATTTTCGGTTGCCATGAATGGTAGCTCGGCCTTGATACGACGCTCAATCACTTTAGGATACACAACAAGACCAGATGTGATGTTCAGCAAAGTCGATAGCAGGATATCAGCTGTAAGGAATGCTTCTGGAATGGAGATTCTTCTGATGGCAGAGTCATCCAGCGTTCTCTCGAACCATTGCACAGAGGCGGTCTGGAAAGCGTCCTGGTACAGAGAACCCAAGTGACGCGAAAGAGAACAAACACGCTCGCATCTCATTGGGTTACGCTTGTAGGCCATGGCCGACGAGCCAATCTGACTCTTCTCGAAAGGTTCCTCCATTTCTTTCAGGTTGGCCAGCAGTCTGATATCCGTAGCCATCTTGTGGCAAGATGCTCCCAAAGATGCCAATGGGTGCAATGTATCGATGTCGATTTTTCTCGAGTAAGTTTGGCCAGTGCATGGATAAGCATACTCGAATCCCAGCAGCTCAACCACTTTTTCGTCCAGGGCCTCGACTTTATCATGGTCTCCGTGGAATAGAGAAAGGAAAGAACCCTGTGTTCCGGTAGTTCCCTTCACACCACGCAGTCCAAGGTCGTCTCTGGCACGCTGCATGTTTCTCAAGTCCCAAAGAAGCTCTTGCAACCACAGAGTTGCTCTCTTACCAACGGTGGTCAACTGAGCAGGCTGGAAGTGTGTCCATCCCAAAACTGGCAAATCTTTGTATTCCAGAGCAAACTTGGCCAAACGGTTGATCACGTTGACAATCTTTGGGATCAGAACATCGTACGCATCTCTCAGGAAAATCAAATCCGCGTTATCGGTCACAAAGCACGAGGTAGCACCAAGGTGGATGATCCCCGCGGCAGCAGGACATGTTTCACCGAAAACGTGCACATGGGCCATCACATCGTGTCTCACAATTGCTTCTTCCTTCTTGGCTGCCTCAATTTCCTCGTCCGTGATCTCCAGGTGTTTAGACATCTGTTCGATAGCTTCATCTGTCACCACAGAAAGACCCAAGGATTTCTCAGCAATAGCCAAATTGTACCACAATTTTCTCCACGTAGAGAATCTGTTACGTAGAGAGAAGATCTGGGACATCTCCTTGGAGGCATAACGCGACGAGAGGGGTGTTGAGTAGGTGTCGTTGGACATGATTGATAAAAAAATAAATTAATTAAATTAATTTGACTCTGCATAAAATGAGCTGAGAGGTTATACCAATCAAGTTTAAAATTACACAGTTCACGAATTTCTGTGGAATTAACACCCAGGAGCCTGATTTTGATTGCTCCTGTGCAATGATTGCAGTTTTTGCTTCTGTCTCGTGTAAAACCTATCTGCTGCGCTTAATGTCTTTTCGCTTTATTGCTTCGATGTATTGGGTCTCAGATCAATTGGTAGCCAAGTAATTAGAGACAATTATTGATTTAAGTCCAACCACTATGCACTTTACTTTTTTCTATTACAATTCGTTATTGATATCGTTCTATGGGTCCGCTATAGAGAATAGTGTTACCCATCTGTTTTGTGGATACTACGAGTTGTTGCTAAATACTGAAAATCATGTAGATCAAGTAGAAATTTAGAATTGGCTATTTTTTAAATATACCATTTTTGCCATGAATTATCGTCACCTGGTGAACACACCTACCTTCAGGCAAATCACAATTAAGCTCGATCCCACACACACACCCTCGTGTTGAACATGGAACAAGACCAACCATTTACCAGACATATAATCAACTACACCTCGGACCTACATCCACCTAAGGCCAGAGCTGTACCTGCCTAGATAGAAATTTCAGGTTGTTTTTTTGCTAAGTTTATGTCTTCCACCACTGCTTCAATGCCCAACGGAACAGCAGATTCCGCCAAAAGCACGCAGTCGTCGAGTACAATGACCGCAGCCAAGCCAGAGATGCCTCTTTCTGACAAGAAAAATAGAAAACTTCGCAAGAAAGTGAGTCCACCACAACCTATGCTCAAATACGCCTGGTTGGCCGGACATGCTATAGTGCTGCTCTTTGGGCTTGTCTATACATGCTACTATATGGTTCGCAAATCCCACAAGACATGGGTTCCACGGCTTTCCTACAGAATGGCTTATGTCGGTGTCTGGTTGTCATACAGCACCTCAATTCTCTCTCAGTATAATCGCAAGTCGCTACCATCCTATTTTGCACTCATGACAACCGAGAATTTCCAGTACCTAGTTCTGTCGATCCACTGGTTCTTTGGATGGTCGTCTTTCTTCAAACTGCTCCCTTACATAGTGATTTCTGTGCTTCAGGTGTCCAGCCATCTCAACCTCAAACCTGTTCTCAAGCTAGAGCCAATTTTCAAGAGAGTTATCATCTACGACGAGCTGTTCCTGTTCTTCCTCCTGGCAGTGGACACACTGCGCATGAGAGGAAACTCTGGATTTGGTTTGGTCAGCTACGCCATGTTCTACTGGATCAGACTCTTGCACAGCGAGGATAACAGATTCTTCCTGTTCTCCATCATTGGCAAGTTGGACTCGTTCATGAGCAAACAGAAAAACCCAAAGATTGTGAACGCGTGGGCAGAAGTCAGAAAGTTTCTCAGCATTAAGCAGAGCAAGTTCGAATCTCAGTACCTAGCATAACTACATAAACGAAAACACACTGAAAACACGATCTAAGCATTCGGTCAGAATTTTGAGCTTTGGTAACTATATTATCTTCATTTGATTCAGAAGCAGAACTGAAGTAAAGTATTCATCATAGAATGTAGATCTGTCTCATTGTGGTGTTCTCCTAAACACTACAATCAAACCTGAGAGGTCAGTACTGTTTCAGATGGTGATGCATGTTTCTCGGCTCATTGAATCAGAGATTATTCGCCTTTGAATTGTTCTGGGGAACAATCATCATCAGTACTTACGGAAAGAAACATATTAAGATTGGGTAAAATTTTTCATGGGTGAATTTGGATTTGGCCGGGTCGATTCTCAGACATTGAGTCAATCTCTGCTGAACAAACGCACTTACAGAACCACCACGTGTAGCATAGGTCTACGTAGGACGACCAACGCGAGCTCAACGCCACAGGTGTCGATGGGCCCATAACAACGTTTCTCCGTGTTGCTATGGTACGATATCCACACCATTTACTGGTTCTACACTTCTTACAGTATTCTTCCATCATTGTATTATACTAGCTTACTCAGCAGTAGCACGAGTGTAGATGTATTGCTTGGAGTGCTTCAACACTGGCTTGATCACACCGTCCTCCTCGAGTTGTCTAAGAGCAACTCTGGCGATGGAACCACCGATCTTCAATCTGTCGACCAAAATGGAGATGGAAACGAATCTGTATGTTGGCACTTCCTTCAAGATTCTGTCGTATTTCTCTTGGTCCAACACAACAAGGTGTTGAGCCTTGTCCTTAACCTTTCCCTTGGACCACTTCTTCTTGGACTTCTTACCACCAGCAAGAGCGGCAGCAGCCTTGGCTGCCTTGGATTGTTGAACTTTTGGAGGCATCTTGGTTGTTAGCGAATATAATTTGGTATTCACCTACCTTGTGTTATATGTTGGCTATCCAAATATTTTAGATGTAGTTGAAAATTTTAACCACGCTTAGATAAGCACACACACGGCCCGCACAAAGATCACATGACCAAAATGTTTTCCGCGACGCACCAACCTCTCTACACCACAACGGTTCAAACTTGTTTCACACTGAAACATCCAACTACATTAAAACGCGCTCCTCTCGTGTTTGTACACACGTCGACTGACTCGTGTTTTGTGGAATTAGTATGGTGAAAAGAATCAAAGCCCAGCTCACCGCCGATAAGGCTTTTGCCGAAGATTACGAGAGCGACGAGGAAGTTTTCCAGGGTGCCAAGCGTGCGTCTGCGGACGTCATGGCTACTAGACCCATCGCCAAACTCAAGTCTCGTCTCAAGAAACCGAATGGCTCCCAGTCTGCTGAAAAGCCTGCTGGTGCGTTTGGTTTTCTTTCTGCCCCAGCCAGCTCGACACCGCTTGAAAAGCCAGGCAATACTTTTGCATTTTTGAACAAGCCGTCTGCAGACCAAGTTGTCAGCGACCAGCCCACTCAGATGAAGTCTCTCAATGCTCTCTTTTTGCAGGCAATCAACAATGCCATTTCTAAGAACCCGATCGCAGATCTATCTCCGATTTTATCGAAATACACCGAGTATCACGATAAGGTGGTGGCCAACAAGATTGCCGTGAAAAATGCAGATGTTCCCAAGGTGGAGGTTCCAGCCACCAAGGTGGATGGAGGAGCGCAGTTCAAGTTCGAGAATGACAAGGACGACAAAAAGGTCACCAGCGATGAAGAAGAAGACGAGGATAAGCCTGTGGAAATTAAAGGACCGGCATTTCAACTCGACGCCCTTCCAAAATCGAAGTCTTACGGGTTCAAATTTGGACACGCTCCACCACCAGACTCGGATTCCGATGACGACGTGAAGATAGAGGGACCAAAATTCCAGCTGGCCACAGGAACTAAGATAGCTGACGATGTTTTCAAGTTTCCAAAAAACGAACAAGCAAGTGAGTCCAAGCCTGCTCCTGCATTCACTTTTGGACAACCTGCTGTTAGCAGCGAGACTACACCGGCTGAGACAAAGCCCCAGCAAGAAAAGGAGACACCAAAGTTCACATTTGGAGAGAAGAAAGATACCTCCTCCTTCTCGTTCACCAAACCAGCAGACTCTGAGAAGTCTGTTGAAAAACCAGCATTTTCGTTTGCAAATGATAAGCCTGCATTCTCCTTTAATGTGCCGAAATCAGACTCAAAGGAAGCGGCCACAACAGAGGCCAAACCAGACGAAGACAAAAAACCCGAAGCTGCCCCAACACCTGCTTTTTCGTTTGGTTCTTCTTCCGCATTCTCGTTCACTAAGCCGGCTGACTCTAAACCAGAGGAAACGACTCCTTCCTCCAAGCCTGCATTTTCGTTCTCTGCTCCGTCAAATGGGTTTAACTTTTCGTCAGAGCCCGCTCAATCCGCTTCTGCCAAAAACCCATTCAGCTTTTCGACTCCCGCTTCCTCGCAAGCTCCTGTGAAGTCCACTTTCAACTTCAACTTCTCTGCTCCTAAACAGGAGGAGAACAAGGAGAACAAGGAGAACAAGGAAAAAGCAGAAAACGAGGACGAGGTGCCCCAGAATGAAGACGTTAAAGGGGATTTTGCTGTTGTCAAGCTGACTCAACAGGTGGAAACAAAAACAGGTGAGGAGAACGAAGTGGTGCAATTCACCAAGAAATCTAAAATACTCAAATTTGACCCGGCAGACAAGAACGAACCTTACAAGTCCATTGGTCTCGGCGAGCTCAAAGTTCTAAAGAACACAGAAACAGGAAAATGTCGAATTTTGGTGCGTTCGGAAGGCAGCATGAATGTGATTTTGAACGTGGCTATTCTTAAAGATGTCAAATACGAACTGATAGGAAAAGGCAACTCGATGAGAATCCCAACTTTTACACCAGACGGAAAAATGGAGACTTACATTGCCCGCGTCAAGACTGCGGACGACGGTAAACAACTGATCGAGAAGGTGCAAAGTTGCCAATGAATTTTGTACATTATGTATCTAATATGAAAAATGACATTCTATCAGTGTGACGAAATGTGTCTTCTAAGTATAGTTCGCACGTCGGCAATGAACTCTATGGTGTCACCTACATCCAGATACCCGTATCCAGATGTCTTTGAACTTTTCGTTCGTCTGAAACAATCGAGACCCAAGACGTTTTCAACCTCCTGCTTGGAACCTAGCAATTTGAAATGAACTTTGCGGATGAGAGCCAACAAGACTCTTAGCAGGAAGGTATCACCCTCGAAAATGTAAATGTCCATCAGTCTGCTACATGTGTCCATATTGAGACATTTAGTGAACATGTTCGAAACCGCGATCGAAAGAACGGCATATGGTTGCAGGTCAATTTTCTCGAAATGAGAATGTATGGTTGGACTTGTTTTGGCCAAAAACTTGTCAAATTGCGCAACCATGTCCTCGACATACTCGTCCTTTTTGTTCAATTGCAATCTGTAAACCAGCTTCCTGGTGACCAAGTTGATGAACATTCTTAGGGTTAGTTTCTCATCTCTCAGATTGTAGTAGAGAAGACAAATCAGATTGACCAAAGAGACGATTTTGATTTGCTGGAAATCGCGGTTCTTGACATCACGTTGATATAAATTGAAGGCAAGCATGAGCCTCAAAATAGAATCAAAAGCCTCACCATATTGAAATATCAAAAGATTTGGAAAAGCCTCCTGGATAGAATCGGAATAATCCTGCACACTTTTGATCAGTTGAATATTTTTGCTGTTCGTGGCAGCAAACTCTTTGGGGTCGGGACGTAAATCGCATAAGTCGCATGCCTTGGAAATGATTGTGTCTGCCTCACCCAAGTACTGATCAAACTGCGAATTAGAGAGCTCTGTACTGCCCATCTGTCTTATCCACACGAGAGATCGAATGTCATCTGGTATGCCTCTCCACCAAAGCTCACGGGTCTCAGCAGAGCAAACCAAATTATCATAGTCACGGAGAACTCTGCGCCACGATCCCCGATCTTTTTCTGTCTGTTTGATTCTATCGGCAATCTCTTTCCTCCTTGCCTCCAGTTTTTTGTGTTCCTGGTCGATCTGGGTCTGCAAAAGACGGTGGTAATCACGGATATGCTTATGGGTTTCCCGAGGATCTTTAGGCGGAAGATTTGTCTGCCTCGTGATCGATAAGTGACCAAGAGTTTCTTTTGAAGTACTGGGTATGTTCAAATGCTTGTAGCTGTTGAGGATGGAGATACGCTCCAGAGATTCGTTAATCTGGGGGTCCTCATTTATGTTCAGAAGACGAACTTCCTCGCTGAACTTGGAATCGTCCTCAAGCAATGACAGCTCGGAGAAATCTGATGATGTGCTGAAAATTGAGGAAGCTCTGGTTTTGGGCGAGCCAAAACTCGAAAAGCTGGACGTCGTGGAAAAGCACCTGGCATTGTGCAGAGAAGTCAAAGAGGAGGGCTTGGAACTTTGTTGTCTTTGGGCGAGGGATTTGAGCGGTTTGGAATATGGAACATTGTAAACAATCAAGTCATCAGGTAATTCATCATCGGATAAATAATCCGCGGTTTCCAGCACCGTGGATCGTTTCATGGATTCGGCAGCCATGGAACGTTTTTTATGATTCAAACGAAGGCGCTGCGAGGGGGTAATGGAGGTTTCGCGTGGGAGAGACTCGCTAGTGATGAGACCACTCAGTTGTCCAGATTTGGGCCGAGTGAGACTTCTGGGAGTTTTCGATCGCGAAACAGGGGTATCTAAGGACACGTCTTCAAATGATTCTTGTATAATCTCCAACAACGACGGTAAAGACATTGTGGTCCACAAAGACTGACAGGTTCCAAGTGGTGCGAAATTGTTTAAATTTGAAGCTATGTATTTTTCTTTACCTACTTCCCTATTTGGAAACTGCTAAATATAAACATGGCTGTGCACATTTCTGTAGCGTGTTTGCGGAACGTGTATTAAGCACGAAGGGGGCTTCTCCGCCGCACTGCAACAATAGCCGACTCGGTTGGCTAGCCTAGAATTTCGAGGTGTGGAGTTTCAGGGTATGTACATGTTGTATTAGTTACTTATCGTCTTTATGTAGAATCTTCTTGAAGGCATTGCTCAAGAAAGACTCGATCCTCTTGAGGTTGGTAGGGTGCTCGCAATTGACCTCGGCTGAGGCGGCCTTGTTCACATTGTCCAGCGGCTTCCAGTCTGGATCCAATCTGTTTGCTGTGTTGTCTCCGCATGCGTCTGCCAAGGCCTCCAACAGCGCAGTTTGCGTGGCGTTCTGAGGTTTAAGTGGAACAACATGAAGCACGACGCGCAAGTCTCCTCTTCTATTGCCGCCGTATGGAACACCTCTTTCAGGTATGGATATGACCCGCCCATGCTCGGAACCTGCAGGAATCTTTATTTTCACTTTCTGTCCTTCCAAAGTTGGAATTTCAACGGTTCCACCCAACGCAGCTGTAGTCATGCTGATTTTGCACTTGTAAATCACGTTGACGCCATCTCTCACGAACTCAGGATCTGGGTTCACCTTGATTCTGATGATCAGGTCTCCATTGCTTAGTACCGTTCCCTTGGACGTGGTTGCATGAGGAGCGTTTCCTGCTCCGCTCACACGAATTCTCGACCCGTCTTTGATTCCCTTTGGCAAGTTCACCTCTGTCTGTTTTTGATGATCGACAACTCCCTCTCCACGGCAGCTCTGACAAGCGTCTGAAGGATTGATGAACACACCACTTCCACCACAAGCCTTACACGTTGAAGCCATCTGGAATCCAGCCTGCAACTGATAAACCTGAGAACCAGTTCCGTCACAGCTTCTGCATGTACTTTTCTTGCGATTTTGCTTGAGTCCTGACCCAGAGCAGGTTTCACATTGGCAAACTGCTCTGTAGTCGATAGAAGTGCGCGTTCCAAAAATGGCTTCACGGAACGAGATCGTTTTCAAGATTTCAATGTCTTCTCCTTGGAAATGCTGAACCCCGCGTTGTCTAGCACCTCCGCCGCCCATGCCTCCAAACAAGTCCTCAAAGTTGAATCCAAAGCCTTCGAATGGATTGCCTCCTTGGAAACCTCCCTGGAAACCGCCAAACGGATTGCCGCCATGAGCTCCGCCGAAACCTCCTGCTCCTCCGTTAGGATCAAATGCAGCAGCTCCAAACTGATCATATTGCTGTTTTTTCTGTGGATCGCTCAAAATGTCATAGGCCTCTTGCAATTGATGGAACTTTTTGTCCGCCCCTTCTTCTTTGTTAACATCTGGGTGGAACTTCTTGGCCAGTTTGTAGTATGCCTTCTTGATATCCGAAGAGGAGGCATCTTCATTCACTCCCAGAGTCTTATATGGATTCTCAAGTTGAGTAGGTCTGCTGCTGTGGAAGGCTCTGTGTGAAAGTTTGACACCAGAATACACCGGCAAATTGTATATACTACGGCGGTGGTTCCAATTAAGCTGACGAGCCAATGCCCGGATTCTCACAATGCTAGTCATAAATGAACTCCTGGTCTTGGTTTTCTCTACCTATTTTTTTGATATTTTTTCCTGTTAAAATTACACAGCATCCGGGTTACATAACCAGAGGATTCTAGAAAAATCATGTCTCGAACGCTTGAGCCACCAAGTCCTTCAGCTCATTAGCAGCGTCTTCTGGGTTTTCAGGTCTCGATGCCGAAGTAGCTTTTTGCATTCCTTTGGTGCGCTCATCATTGGATGCAAATAAATTGTTAATGATGTCCTCATAGCTGGGGTCAGCTCCTTCTTCTGGTTTCTTCGACTCAGGCGCAGCTTGCGACTGTCTTGATGCTCCACTTTGTATATTCGCGTGTCTCGCTCCAGCTTTCGGCCGTTCGACTTTGGCTGCTGATCTATTGGCATCATGGGCGTACGTCCTATCCGACTCTCCGGTAACCTTCACCAGATAGTCGGGTAGCTCTAAACCATTTTTCAGATAATACATCTTCCAGTTTCTGGCTTTGTCCTTGAGTTGCAAAGTTGTTCTATTTTTGAGCGCTTCACTCACCGAACCACCAGGTCCATAGAGTTCCAGAATAGCAGTCCACTGGGTTCCTTTCAATTTCAAACCATCCCTGAGAGCCTCCTCTTCATCTTGGCTCCAAACACGTCTGAAAGTGGATGGCCTGCTCTGTCTGTAACTACGAGATTTCTTTGTTCTCTGATCATCGTCCGTGCTCTTTTCTTCTGTCTCCTTTCCTTCGCCATCAAATTGGCGCTTTCGGCTGGTGGCATCAGTTGTTAATTTGAGTCGGGTCAACTCTTTGGTGATCTTACCTTTAGGGCCCCAGATCAAGAATCCCACGTTCTTGGAAACATACTCCAGCAGATCGTTCAAGAACTTGATCCATTCGTATTTCTCCATCAAGGAGTCGTCTTCTTTCATGTTCATTAAGTTGTCTTTTCTGCTATCGCATCTGGCTAAGAAATCGAGCTCTGCCGGCGTGAAAAGGGCAGAATTACGAACAATTGGCTGCTTGGCTGCATCAAAATCAGGCTGCTTTCGTTTGAGCAAGATCTCGTCCAAATTATCGGGAAACAAATCCTTGATGATCTCCTCTTTTGATCGATCGCCTAACTCAATTGCTGAGATAAAAGCCTGAGTCTTCAGCTCCAAAAAAAGAATAGCATGCGACTTTAAGAATTTCGTTTGGTTGTTTGGAGCTCTGCTGCTCTGGGAAAATGGATAGGAAGAGCTCAGTAGCGTGGATTGCAGAGTGTTATCCTGCTTGAGACTTGACAACGATCGCGTAGGGTCAAGATTCTGTGGAGGACAAAAAACGTCCAAAAAGGCTTCATTAAGGAAGAAAAAGCCCAAGTCAATTAATCCTAGCGTTGCAAGCAAGAAGGTAGCAAGATTGACTTTCCGTAAAGTACCTTCGATAGTATCCTCCTTGCCACGGAAAAAATCAGGAGCATTTTCTCCGTATTTCCAAAGTCCAAATGTGACATTTTCCACAGTGAAAAATGGACTTTCCTCTGAATTGTACACTCTTTTTGTTGTTTCAAACAGCTCAATCAGGTTTCCAAACGCGATACCTGCAAAAGACTCTCTGTTTGAAACAAGGTCCATGATTTTCTGATAAGGGCCCTGTGAGATGATTCTTAATATTTGGGTAGCGAGATTATCCAACACGGGTAATGTGTTGATAAGAAGTTGAATATTAAACGACAAATGTTGTGGTGCGGTAAAAGTCAAAGGAAGAGCGGCAAGTTGCGCATGCACTATATCCACAGGAGCAATCACAGATTGTTGACTTTGTACAAGCTCACGATAAGCCTTTAACGCTGGAGATTCGCTAGCTTCTCGCACAAGTTCCGATGTGTTGGGAATTGATAAACCTTTAAAATTTGTGGTCTCGCTTGAAAGCATTGAAAGAGCGGGCTCTATATTTTGGTCCTTGGGCTTATTTTCCTTGTTGTCAGTGGTGATCTCCTGGTCGGTTTCCATTTGCGAAGGTCCTGAAAGAATCTTGGGCTCTTTTTCATGTATATCTTCCGAGTCTTTTTCAGATTTGTCGTCATCCTTCTCAGTTTTGTGCTCGTGTTCTTGATCACCAATAATCTTTTGAAAATGTATGTTCAACTCCTCATCATTGAGTTGCTCAATGTTATCAAACCTAAATCCAGGAAGCTGGGATGTGAGAAGTTCGAGCTGCTGGTGGTCTATATTATCATTCTCGAGTTCCTTCGTTATTTGCGGGTCAATAATAGGAGACTTGGGCTCCACAGAGACCTTCGCACTGGACGTCTGTTTGTCAGAAGACATTCTAGAACCGGTTCAAAACAGACAACAAGCAATAAACAATCAATAGAAATGCTTAAAATTTTAACCACACATCCCTACACTAGAAAAAAATTGTTTGTGGTGGTGCAAAGGTGTCACGCGTAATTACACTTCTGAAAACGGATAATTAATTCTTTACAGACGTGTTTCAAGAAAAAAATCTCCAACCTCTTTTCCATGTCTTTTGAACGTGCCGACGTTTACAGCACATCGGTTCTTCCTGGTGAGCCAGTCACTGATGACCAATTCAGTGAGGTGACTAAAGCATTTAAGAAGTTTATCCTGGAGTTCCGCGTTGACAACCAGTTCATATACAGAGATCAACTCAGAGAAAATATCTTAGTCAAGCAGTACCAACTGACAGTTCACAATGAACACTTGATCAGCTACAATGATGAGCTCAATAAGAAGTTGATGGATGACCCAACTGAGATGGTTCCACTGTTTGAAAAAGCCATCACCGAAATTGCTAGGAGAATAATCTATATCTCCAACGAAGAGGCTCCATCCAGCTTTCCTACATGTCAATTGATTTTACTTTCTAGCGACAACAAGATCACTATTAGAAACCTTGATTCTGAGCACATCTCTAAAATTGTCAAGATCTCTGGAATCATTATCTCGGCCTCAACTTTGCACTCCAAAGCGACCGAGGTGACCTTGATGTGTCGTTCCTGTAGACACACCATGAAGATGAAAGTTGGATCTTCTTTTGGTGCTATCCAGACTCCAAAATCTTGTCAGGCTGCCCAACAGCCCAATGGAGAAAGAAACCAATGTCCACCAGATCCTTACATCATTGTTCATGATAAGTCTCTGTTTATCGACCAGCAGGTTCTCAAGCTGCAGGAAACAACCGACATGGTGCCAATCGGAGAGATGCCTAGACACATTCTCTTGAGTGTCGATAGAAGCTTGTGTAATAGGGTGATTCCTGGAACTCGTTGCGATGTGGTTGGAATTTACTCGATTTATCAAGCTAAAGTGAGAGGTGGCCCCTCCGTCAACAACGTTGCAATCAGAAATCCATATATGAATGTCCTCGGAATTCAAACCGATAGAGATGCTGAAACTGGTGGTTTGAATTCGGTTTTCACAGAAGAGGAAGAGGAAGAGTTTCTGGCTCTGGCTCGGTCAGAGAATCTGTACCAAAGATTTTCAAACTCTATTGCACCTTCGATTTATGGAAATCCCGATATCAAGAAAGCAATCACCTGTTTGCTGATGGGAGGTTCAAAGAAAATCCTACCAGACGGTATGAGACTGAGAGGAGACATCAATGTGCTTTTGCTTGGAGATCCTGGAACTGCCAAATCGCAGCTCTTGAAGTTTGTGGAAAAGGTGTCTCCAATATCTTTGTACACATCTGGAAAAGGATCATCTGCTGCAGGTTTGACTGCTTCTGTCCAAAGAGATCCTACCACACGGGATTTCTATCTTGAGGGAGGTGCCATGGTTCTTGCGGACGGAGGTGTGGTTTGTATTGATGAGTTTGACAAAATGAGAGACGAGGATAGAGTTGCTATTCACGAAGCCATGGAACAGCAAACCATCTCGATCGCCAAAGCTGGTATCACCACTGTTTTGAACTCCAGAACCTCAGTTCTTGCGGCTGCCAACCCAATCTTTGGTCGCTACGATGACATGAAGTCGCCAGGAGAAAACATTGATTTCCAGACCACAATTCTGTCGCGTTTTGATATGATTTTCATTGTCAAAGACGAACACAATCAGGACAGAGATGAGGCTATTGCGCACCATGTGATGAATATCCACACGAATGGTGGGTCAAACGAGCAACAGGTCGAAGGTGAAATCTCGCTTGAGAAAATGAAGCGTTATATTCAATATTGCAAAGTGAAATGTGCTCCAAGACTTTCATACGAAGCCAGCGAGATGCTTTCGTCACACTTTGTTGGAATCAGAAAAGAGGTGAAGAATAAGGAGTCACATTCGACGGAAAGATCATCCATTCCTATCACTGTCAGACAGTTGGAGGCTATCATCAGAATTACAGAGGCATTGGCCAAGCTGGAATTGGCTCCTGTTGCAGGCGAGAGACATGTGGAAGAAGCCATTCGTCTCTTCAATGCGTCGACTATGGATGCAGTGAACGAGGGCAATTCTGACAATACCCAAATTACGAGTGAGATACACAAGATCGAGGGCGAAATCAAACGCAGATTACCGTTGGGCTGGTCCACATCGTATTCGACGCTTCGGAGACAGTTCGTGGAGAAGGGAAGTTACTCGCTTGCGGCTTTGGAAAAAGCTTTGAATATTCTAGAGCGCAAAGAGACTATTCAACTTAGACATCAAAGATCCAATGTGTTTAGATGTGGTGTTTAGCTAAATAGTGACTTATATCAATTCTACACAATAACATGGAATCCAGATCTTCCTTTAGAAATTCCATCGGAGACAATTTTGGAAATTTCCTTAGGGTCTTTGGTGATACCCGTCAGCACTTCATGTCCATTTTCCGTGACCACCACGTCGTCCTCAATACGGACACCGCCAATGTACATGTACTTGTCCACAACCTCCTTGCAGATGTACTTGCTGGTTTCTGGGTTCTGCAACGCTGGCTCCATTAAAAATGGTGAAAAATAAATTCCTGGCTCGTTCGTCACCACCATTCCAGGCTCGAGCTTTCTGCGTAATCTCAAGTAACGGAGCATTGGGTTTGGGTCATTGTAGTTGGCGTATCCACCAACATCGTGAGTGTCCATTCCAAGAAGATGGCCTAGACCGTGGGGGAAGAAGCTAGTAGAAACTCCAGAATTAAATATATCTTCTTCATTTCCTTTGAACAGGCCAAGCTTGAGGAAATTTCTAATCAGAACTCGATGCGCCAAGAGCTGCAAGTCATCCCAGCACGTTCCAGGTTTTATCTCTGCCATACAAACATCTTGCATCTCTGAAACAGCATTATAGATCTCCAGGTGTTCCTTAGTCCAAACGCCATTGATTGGAAAGCACCTGGTGACATCAGATGCATAACATTCCCATTCTGCACCTGCATCAATTAGTACACTTTCCTTGCCGCTCATAGTTTCGTCATTTTTGACATAGTGTAATGTTCCGCAAGCAGGACCAGAGCAACAGATCGGATCGTACGCTTGAAACTTGGAGCCTTGACGGATGGAATGGTAGACAAACTCAGCATGTATGTGGCCTTCATTCTTCTCAATAGGCAATGCAGACATCACGGCCAAGTGCGAATTGTCCGTAATCCGTGCCGCTTTGCGCATGAGCTCAATCTCATAAGAATCCTTGATTAAACGAGCTTCGTCCAAAGCATAGAAAAAGTCTTGGTCTCCAGAAATGACATATTTTGCATATGGCAGCTTAGAGTACTCATCTGTATCAGTGGTATAAACCTTGTAGTCGTAGCAGAGTAGATCCTGAAGAACAGTATCAATCACTGAAGAATAGAGAACTTCGTCCACATCAAACTTCTGCACAGCTTCGGCAGGAAACATTGGCAAACCGCTCCACATAATATCATCCACATCGACATCCGGTAGGAAAAGGGTCAATTTGTCAGTGTGGGAGTTGTAAAGCACCGAACATCCAGAAATTTGGTTGACTCCGGTGAGATAATGAAAGTAGCGGTTTTGTCTCAGGGGTGCTGTCTGGTCACAGTAAGGATAAAGTTTCAACGATGCACCAGCAATAAAAAACGCAGCTTTTTCTGGACTTTTCTTGGAGAAGAAATGGTGTTTCACCTTCTGGGCGTGAGCTTTCGCCGGATACATGATACGCTTTTTTTAAAATAAATAAATTCTCAATAATTTATGCCTAATAGAAAACGAGAAAATAGCATACCCCATGAACCAAACAAGAAGCCAAAAACCAGGGATTTTTCGCTGTACTTGGATACAGTGAATAGGAAAGTGTTGGATTTCGACTATGAGAAAGTTTGCTCGGTATCGCTTTCAGACACCAATGTCTATGGGTGTTTGGTGTGCAACAAATACCTTCGGGGCCGTTCAAGCGACTCAGAATGCTTTCTTCATTCAATAAACGAAGACCATCATGTATTTGTCAATTTTGAGACTTTAACTTTTCACATTTTACCGGAGAATTATCAACTAGACGACGAAACTGCATCGTCACTGGATGATATTAGACGTCAAATAAATCCAACGTATGAAAATTTGGAGGAGATTCACAAGGGAAGCACTCTATGTGCCGACTTGTCTGGAAGACAGTATTATCCAGGGTATGTCGGACTCAACGATTTTGGATTCAATGATTATTCAAATGCGGTTTTACAATCTTTGGCCCACATATCCCCAATTAGAGACTACCTACTTCTGCCTCCCCAGGAATTGTTCAAAACGAAAACAGCTTCCAAGCTGTCTTTATTATTCAGAAAGATGTACTCAAAACATCTATTTAAATCACACATATCCTCTCACGAACTTATGCAACATATTGCGACTGTTTCCAACAAACAATTCACGTTGAACAAACAAGCAGACCCCAAACAGTTTCTCATGTGGCTTCTCAACACATTGAATAAAGAACTAGAATCAGAACTTCAAAACAAGATTGTTGCTGCAACATTTCAAGGAAGGCTTCAACTTGCTACAGGTAAGTCCAAGTTCTGGATGATCACTTTGACGCTCCCTTCTGTGTCACTGTTCAAGGATGGTGCAAAGCTTGAAATTCCCCAAGTGAGTCTCGAGGATTTACTAAACGCAAAAAACTTCAAAGTGACCAAGTCGCCAAAGTTCTTGATTCTATATATCGATCGAAAAAGCGAGTCTCAGAAAATAAGCGGAGTGAACAGCTCCAACATGAATCCGACAGTTGTGAAGTTCAATCCTTCAAAATTACAGTGGAACAACGAAAACTATCGTCTCATAGCCAATGTGATATCTTGTACCGGCGCGGACGAGAACTACAGCCTGGAGAGCGAAAACCAGGTTCACTACAAAGTACAAGTACTTGACCATCGCCAAGAGGACTGGTTGGAGATGGATCATCTAAAAGTTACTCCTATTCAAAAAGACCTGGTATTTTTGAGCCAAACCTACCTACAATTCTGGGAAAAAGTTTCATAGAAATAAAGATTGTATATTAAATTGCCAATCTGTTAACGTTTCCTGTGGTGATGGAAACGGTATTTTCTTCAATCAAAGACTCAACAGTCTCACTTAAATGCTTCTTAGGATCTTGTTTTCCCACATAACGCGTTTTTAGCTGATCTTCTGTAAGTTCCTTCTCTTCAACCACCCTTTCAACATATTGTTTTGCGATCTTCACCATCTTCTTCGAAGCTTCCAGATTGTTGCACTGTTTGTCATTGTAATCGTGTAATTTCAGGCCCGTGGTCCATTCCTTTTTATGCAGATTGAGAAGCATGTCGGTTTCCTTTAAAGTTTTCCTGTAATCAATATTGAGCGAGTAGTAGTTTCTGTTAAGACCGTGTATCAATGCCTGGATTGTTGGCTTGTTCAAAAGTCCAACGTTGGATGTGGTCTGTCTTGGCTCTTGGCCGAGCATCAAAGTCTGAGACGATATGGATCTGAAGGCGTCTATCACCACTTTACCTTTAACAGACTGAATAGGATCTATCACAACGGCGACCGAGCGTGGGTTCAGCTGTTCAAAGGACTGCTGAGTATTAACATCCACAGAAGACAACCAACATCCAAAACCCGGATGTGAGTGGTACCATCCCACCACCATTTGATCTCTCCCTGTTTGTTTGAGCATGTCCATCATTTTAGTCTGGAAAACGTCGTCAACAGCCTCCACAGACACTCCAGTACCAGACTGAGGCATAGCAAATACATCAACCACGTGGATAGTAAAATCATCAATGAAATCTCCCAACATGAGTCCCATCACCTCCATCGGCACTCCTGCACGTCCATGTTTCAACATCTTGAGCAATGCCAGCGAAGAGATGTAGACTGTTTCTGCACTATCAATAGCAGGCTGGTCCCCTTGCTGGGCACCCCCAAGGCCCCCCATTCTAGATCCTAATAACGATTGTAGTCTATCCATGGTGAATTAAATATTGATATTTTTCTTTGCCACTTTATTCAGTAATCTTTCTGCTGGTGTCCAACCCGAACTGTAAATGGCAGAAACTACATATATTATTAAATACTAACGTGCATAGACAATTAATTAATGGCTTCACGATCGGTTCGCCATGAATCAACCATTGTTAGAGCATCAAGACATCGAGGACGATTTTCATGAAACTGTGGTAGAGAGCCAAAAACAGCCAGTTACGACGAACGCGGAGATATTCGGCTGGTGTCTCTATTCCTGGGCAGCTGAGCCGTTTATTGTCAGTGTGGTCGGCACATATGTGCCTCTATTACTCGAGCAAATTGCGCGGGACAATGGCGTCAAGCTGATTGATAAAATAACACCATGTAATCAGCCAAATGATCCTACAATTCCCATTCCATCCCCTCCCCAATCGGCTAATATTTCCAATAGCACATTAAGTATACAGTCCAAGACCGAGTCTTGCGTGCTACCGGTTTTGGGCGGCCGTTTTTACATTGAAACGTCTTCTTATGCGCTTTATACGTTTTCAATATCTGTGCTGGTTCAGACCGTTCTTGTGATTTCCTTGTCCGGAGCGGCAGATAGAGGCTCTCATAGGAAGTCCATGCTCATAGGATTCGGGGCTATAGGAGGGTTAATCACGATGGGATACTGGCTTTTAGACTCCAGGAACTACTATATGGCTTCTCTGCTTGCAATATTTGCCAACAGCGCGTTTGGTGGTGTGAACATGTGCGGGAACTCATTTTTATCTCTTCTCGTCAACAACCACCCAGCGGTGACAAAAGCTTCCACATCAGAGTCAGCGAAATTGGCCGTCACCAGTGCAACTTCCTCGAAGATTAGTGGGATCTGTGCAGCATCAGGGTACTCCTCAGCTTTGTTGTTACAGGTCACCACGATGCTAGTAATCCTACACATTCGCAACAATCCCACCATTGACTCCCTAATTTACCCTTTGAAGGTGGTCATTGGACTTGTTGGCTTGTGGTGGTTTGTGTTCCAGCTTCCCATTCATTTTCTTTTGAAACCGCGCACGTCAAAAGCTCTTCGAGTGTCAGCCCAACGTCCGTATCCTACTGAACCTGGCTACATTGGACGTTACATTCGATACAAGTTGCTTGTTCTTTCAGCATATATTATCCATGGCTACAAAACATTGCTTTCGGCAGCGAAAGCAGCATCCCAACTTAAAGACATAACTGCATTTTTACTCGGATGGTTCATCATCTCTGACTCCCTAACTACAATCAACTCCACTGCTATTCTTTTTGCAAAATCAGATTTACAAATGACAACAGTTCAGCTCTCTCAGATTGGAATCCTAACCATGCTTTCAGCAATAGGTGGATCAATATTATTACCAAATGTGATCCAACCATACTTTAAGCTTTCTTTAAAACGCACTATGATATTTATAATTGTTTGGGCATCAGTGATACCACTATATGGAATACTGGGATTCTTTTTCAGCTCGTTGGGACTTCATCATGCATTAGAAATGTATTTTCTTGCTATATGGTATGGATTTTCCCTGGGAGGGGTCTCAACCATATCCAGAAGCTTATATTCAATGCTCATCCCACCAGGACAGGAATCTGTATTCTTTGCTCTGTTCAGCATCACAGATAAAGGCTCTTCGATCGTGGGACCGTTGCTAGTGGGACTTGTTATTGACAAAACTCATGATATTCGAAAATGCTTTTGGGTTTTGTTCCTTCTGCTTGTGGCTGCGGTTCCGGTTTTTGCATATGGAGTTGATCTTGACCGTGGTATCTCCGAAGCAACTGTGCTTGAAAACGACGAGGAAGACTGAATATCTATACTCCCCAGATGTTAACTATCCCATCGTCTCCACAACTGGCCCATTCAAAGTCTTCGTCATCGGTTGGTTTCCAATCAATGCAATTAATCAACGATTTATGCCCCTGGAGACACTCAACAAGGTTCCCAAAGCGTTTATTCCAAATATAAATTAATCCATCTTCGCTTCCACTTAAAACCAAATTCTTGTCCGTAACACATCCTCTTATAATATAGTCTGACTGTTGTAATCCGTAGTACTTGTTGACCAGGTATGGCCTCGATGGCTTTGCGATATTCCAAAGCTGAAGCTCGTCTGATTTAATGTTGATGAGGCAATGTTCTGGATCGCCGGCACACACTGTTATAGAGGTCAGCTGTTTACCGATATTGACCACACTTGAAAGCTCGTAGTTTGAGGAAGATATATCATAAAGCATCAGCTGACATGAGTGCGTCACAACCAAAAGAGTTTCATCATTAATCAGTGCCAAATCTTCCACTCTATGCGTAATCTGAAAATCATGTACTAGTTGCTTTTCTAAATCGAAAATACAGAGTTTCTTGTCTGGTGATCCAATAATGAGACGATCACTGTGCTTGAAAAACTCAACTGATCTGATACGGATATTCGATCCAAAGAGGTCTTGATCAGAGATTGTGGATATACAACTGCCAGATTCGAGGTCCCAAACTTTGATAGTTTGGTCGAACGAGGAAGTGATCAGCTTGGTATCATCATGTGACCAGGTGAGATAAATAATTGTGTTGTCATGTCCTACTAAATGCTTGTGCAATTTATAATTGCTTGTCTCAAAAACTGCTATCGTTTTATCGACCGATGCGCTCGCTAAAAACTTGCCATTATTTGAGTATCGTAGAAACCAGCATTCATTATCATGACATTCAAGTTTGTGTTTGATATTTTTTGGAAATGGATTTTTGGGACTAGTGTTTGTATCCTTCAAAAGTGTACGAGGTTGATTTTTCGTGTTCATTGGAATGTAGTAAGGGTCCTGCATCTGTTGGTAAGAAAGAGCCTGCGAAAGTAATTGCGATAAACGTTTTGGAGGAATCAATTGAGGGCAAGGAATCAAGTTAACTATCTGCGTGATTAGATGTTCTCGAGAAGACTCCAAATTGCCCCCAACTTGCCAACCTACCTTCTCTAGTAGATATTTAGTGTTGGAATCTGTAACTGAATCCCGGTCTCCAATGTTAACCAAAAATACAGAAAGCTTTTTCCACAGTTGATCCATCTCTGAGGTTTCCTGAGAGCTTGCAACCAGAGTCCTCATTATACGGATTGCACGGTAATTGTTCTTTAGCAGGATGGCACTTTCCAAAAAAGAGGTCTTTCTGATCAGAATTCCAACTTGGTTCTGAATTGATGATAATTCAGATTTTGAAGATACCAGTTGTGCCAGAATGTTATTCACAAGCTTCAGGTTCTCCTCCCGTTCCAGTTCAATAGACGTGTCTCTCAAGACGGTAGTAAGTTGATCTAGATGTTTATTGGTGACTCTGAGACCTGTTAGATCGCTTAAGTCGGATGAAACCTTAGAAAAAGGACCCCCCATGTCGGATAAATATTGTATAATCAGCAAGATGAGTTGCTCGTTCTGAATAGCACCATAATTAGGGGCAAGACCAGGAACCGAGGCAGTGAGAAGCGATTGAATGGAGCTGTCACTCTTAACAACATGATTTTGATCGGCACCGTTATGTAGCGCTGTTTTTCTCTTTGGTGACATGTGCCCGAATGATTGAGACAAGCTAGCCTGTCTAAGTTAGATGGGGGAAAGATAACTAATATCCTTTTGAAAGAGAGGGTAACAGTCTCAAATTTAGGTGGCCCAAAAATTTCCAGGCTGGTGCTCAATTTTCTTGCTTCCCCATATTTGTGTTGGCAACAGGCTTAGTAACGTGTCTATAATATTTGCCACGCAAATAATTTTCACAATTTCCATACGTGATTTTTTCAAAGAGTCGTCATGAAGTTGTTCAACGTTTCAGTTCTGACTTCGGTCCTGGCCATGTTGGCTGTCGTTAAAGGTGGTGCGGATGATGCTGCAATTGCATCTCCCGACTCAGCTGTTGTGAAGCTAACAGCCGAGACTTTTGATCACTTTATCAAAGAGAATCCGCTTGTTCTGGCTGAATTCTTTGCGCCATGGTGTGGTCACTGCAAGCGTCTTGGCCCAGAATTTAGCGCAGCCGCAGATAAGCTGGTTGACAAGGATATTAAACTCGCTCAGATTGACTGTACTTTGGAGCGTGATCTGTGTGCTAACTACGGTGTCCGTGGATATCCAACCTTGAAGGTTTTCAGGGATGGCAATGAGCCTTCTGACTACCAAGGGCAAAGAGAACAGGACTCCATTGTTAGCTACATGACCAAACAAGCGCTGCCACCTGTTTCTGTTTTCGAAGACACGTCCGATCTGCAATCTACCATCTCCGATTTGACCGATGCATTAGTTCTACAAGTTCTACCTCCAGACTCGAAAGACTCCTACAATGACACTTTCTACTCTTTGGCAAACCAATTAAGAGACGAGTTCATGTTTGTTTCTACATCAAATCCAGAATACGTTGAGAAATTCGTCACTCAAAAGTCCACACCAGCATATGTTGTTTTCAGACCCGGTGAAAGCTCGGAAGATGCTTCATTGTTCAAAGCCGATACCATAGACCAAACAGAGCTTAAGCAATTTATCAAAACTGAAACCAAAGCATTGTTTGGAGAGATTACTGGTGCATCTTTCCAATCATACATGGAAGCTAAACTTCCTCTTGCTTATTTCTTCTGGGAAAACGAATCTCAGAGAGCTGAAGTTGCTGAGCTAATCACCTCAATAGCAAAGAAATATAGGGGTGAGATCAACTTTGTTGGTTTGGAAGCCAAGAAGTATGGTATGCATGCTAAAAACTTGAACATGGAAGAAAAATTCCCACTCTTTGTCATTCATGACCTCGAAGCTAACTTCAAGTATGGTATTAGCCAAGATTCTGATCTCGATTTCTCTGAGATTGCTTCCTTCGTGGATAAGTTCAAGGAGGGCTCTTTGACACCAATTGTGAAGAGTGAACCAATTCCTGAAGTTCAAGAGGAAGCTGTTTACCACCTGGTCGGCTACGAGCACGACAAGATTGTTAATCAAAAGAAGGATGTTTTGGTTGAGTACTATGCTCCTTGGTGTGGTCACTGTAAGAAACTTGCCCCAACCTATGAGGAGTTGGCCGCCTTGTACACCAACGATTCCAATGCCAAAGATAAGGTTGTGGTTGCCAAGATTGATCACACCGCCAATGATGTCAGTGGTTTAGAAATTTCTGGTTATCCTTCCATTTTCTTGTATCCTGCTGACGGATCAGGTCCAATTAGCTACGAGGGAGCAAGAAGCTTGGAAGCTTTGGCTACTTTCATCCATGAAAAAGGTTCTTTGAAAGTTGATGGCTTGGCAATCAGAGATGCAGAGGATGATGAAGAAGAGGAATCTTCAACTGAAAGCACTGTGGCAGCCAAGGAATCTGAAAACACCGAGCCTGAGACAGAGGACAATTCTCACGACGAACTGTGAAGAGTACATAGTAATAAATTAGCAATGAGTATTTAACAAAAGACTAGCCGGTTATAGTTTCACTGGCAGCTTTACTGAGCCTGTTCATAATCGCTAAACCTTCTCCTGCCTCGTCTACACCCTCAACAAGTATGTAGTCGTATTTTTGGCTGTCCAACTCACGTAGAGAGGAAAAAAGATTTCGTTGGATTTCCTCACCTGTTAAACCAAGAGATTCGTCGGCAGATATGAGTGGACTAATTTCAGAGGCTTCAGAGAACTCTCGAGTCCTTAATAACGCAACCTTCTCTCTCTTCAGGTCATTGGATTCTAAGTATGAACGAACTGCTTCTATTCCATTTCCACAATTCATGAACAGAACAACCTTTGCGGTTGGAGAGTAGTGACGATACTTCATACCAGGGGTACGCACAGGTTCAAGTTTTCCAGCTGTTTTTTTGGCGATTACAATATTCTGCCAACGTGGACCACCCGCCTTCTTTATTTCCTCGAGAGATACTCCACCAGGTCTGAGTAGCATAGGCGGGTCGCATAGACCATCGACGACAGTGCTCTCAAGTCCAACGTCACTTGCTCCGCCGTCGAGAATTAAAGGAATACGGCCGTTCAAGTCGTGGTAAACATGTGCAGCGGTGGTAGGAGAGGGACGAGTGGACGCATTTGCTGAAGGAGCCGCAAGAGGAAGGTCTGATAGATGTATTAATGCACGAGCAACAGGGTTTTTAGGCATACGAACTGCAAAAGTGGGCTGTCCAGCTGTAACCAGGTGCGATATTGGTGACTCGGACAAATTAGATGGTTGGGGTAACAATATTGTAAGAGGACCGGGCCAAAACTTTTCAATTAAGGGGTTGTATATCTCAGGTATAGTTTGTCCCTTGGCTAGGAGTTTTCTCTGTAACTGATTGATGGAGGAAACGTGAGAGATGAGAGGATTGTCAGACGGCCTATTTTTCGCCGTGTAGATTGATTTGACGGACTCAGAGTCTAGAGAAGAGGCACCAAGACCGTATACAGTCTCAGAAGGAAATCCTATAGCATGGTGAGTGGTTTGAAGCAAGTGAGCTGCTTTTTCCAAATTCTTCTTTGTGGCTGGATCGGAGATAGTGACTTCTGTCCCATCATCGTTGAAGACGATCGAGTTGGGATCCACAGAAAGAATTTCAGTGTTGAAGTTTTGAGTCATCACAAAATTAGAATGGAAATGGCGCCTTGAGATGGCTAACCTAAGGTTCAGACGTAGGCTCTGAATTCTGTAAAATCCAAAAAAATATATTCAGAAATATATTCAAGATTCAAAAGCTCTTTAACAATTTTCCCTTGAAACCACAATGTTTGGATTTGCCAAAAAATTGGTGACTTCTATTGAAACACAAGCCACCAGCTACCTGAATACTAGCATTGATGCAAATCAAGAGGGACCTTCTGCTCTTCGGGTTGTTGCCGTGGATAGAGGTTCAGTTGCCGAACGTTATGGATTCGAGAGCTGGTTTGACTATATAGTTGCAATCAACGGATACGAAATTGGGTCCTTTTTGCAGAACTCTGAGTCTCACGACTCGAATCCATACGCACAAAGCGAGTCGACTACAGAGTACTCGAAGCTTTTGGACTTCATGGCTTATGAGGTGAATGTCAATAAATCTGATCTTGTCTTTCGCGTTTGGACAGCCAAGGGAGACATTGAAAGAGACATCAAAATACCAAATTTTGAGTTCACAGCAGAAAATAGCACACAGCTGGATGACATCAGTATTTCTCCATCGAAACAGAACTTGCCTGTTGTTCAGAACTCTGCATTCAAGAGGCTGCAGCTGTGTTTGAAGCTAACACCTATGAACACCGGCAGTTATGTGTGGCATGTGATGCACGTTAATCCAAGCTCACCTGCATACCATGCGGGAATAATGCCTGACGAATATATCATCGACTGTGAAGGGGGATTACTGGCTACTGGTGGTGAGCATCTCCTTGGCAGGGTTATTCAATCGGTTTACAACAAGTGGCACCAGACTGGTACAGCAAGCGGTACTCCATGCTCTTTGGTCTTGTACGTTTACAATCATGACTATGACGTGGTAAGGCCCGTTACCGTGTATCCTAATGATACTTGGGGCGGCCGGGGCTTGCTTGGGTGCGATATAGGATACGGACTTCTGCATAAGATTCCAGAAGTGCTGGGAAAGTTCAAACCAGACAATAGTTCTGATCTTGATTTGACACCAGGCGCGGTCATGTTCAGCAACGAGCCTGACAACGCTTTATCGGAATTGAGTCTTGAGGATTCTGGAAACTATTTGCAACCGAAAGTGCATGCTCCATCTTTTGCTGAATCTGCCGGCGAACCAGCAACAAGACGCAAGAAAACCACCAGGCATACAGCACCTAATGCAGATCTTTCCAGCTACTTTGAAGAGGAAACTGCAAAATCAAAGGAGATTGATGGTGATCGGAAAATTGAGCACGGTGACGTACCTCCTCCTCCTAAAGTTCAAGCAACTTAGGGATCATCATCCAATTGTTTTCTCCACTCGGACCATTCTGTCTGCAGAGTTTTGTACGACCCATTAAAATGAAATGAATCTTTGATGTACAGGCTTCTGCACACTTGTAAATCTAGAATCCATTTAATGACATTCAGTTCGCGCAAAATGGACACGGCCAAATAACATAGCGCCCCAAGAACCTGTCCAAGCAAAGTTCCCACCCACACCTGTGCGTAACTGTGATACTCAAAATAGATCCTCGAGTAACAGACCAAAACTTGGCTTCCAATCAAGATGATCAACATACAAACTTTGACATGCTTTTTAATTTCTGTGGGCCATTGTATAAGTAAGCGAAGTGAAAGGTATGTGACAAAAAATGCAATAAATTGAGCATGAGAGGATGGCATTCCGTAACCCAAATGTCCATCATGCTTAAATATTTGCCCATTAATAGGTCTCTCAAGTTTTATGATCCGTTTCAGAGTACAGCTAATCAGGTCATTTAGCACCTGGCCTGCCGCTAAAAGACAGCATTCAACTTCCCTAGTGACAACAAACCATGAGAAGAGAAACACCAAAATCAATATTGGGAGCAGCGAAAAGAGGGCTATTACCAAGCTCAAAATGCTGGTTTCGTCATATAATATATAAGTATGATCGAAAGGGACTAAAGGGCTCATAGTAAAAAATATATTGTAAAAAAATATTTGATATGGAGCTGAGCGTTCTTCTGGACAGACTCAAGACAGGAAATGGCGACCTGGAGACAATTTTACGTGATTTGAAGCCATTCATAAATGATACCGATCGACTGCAGATATCTGTGGTTTTGATAAACTCAGTTGTTGATATTTTTAGCTTTGCAGATACTTCTATCCAAAACTTGATATGTGATCTACTTTGCAATAGAGTTGGAATTGGCCAAATAGTCTCTCACTCCAAACGAAAAAACAACTACAAAATTGCCCAAATATTGTGCTTAGTCATTGGACATCCACAATTTGCTCATATATTACATGAAGCCAAGGACCGAGAGATTAATGATTTGCGAAGTTTATTGACTATCCGTCTATATGAAGAACTGAACCGAATTTCAATTGAACATAAAAATCTGAATCTTGAAGATGTTGCTGACCGCTACCCGCAATTGATTCTTGATATGGCTCTAGACTCTTCCATGGACTGGAGATTCATAAATTCATGTTTCCGAATGAAGAATCTAAATTTGTTTGAAAGAGACAGATACTCAAAGCTAGTTGCACGCTACCAAGAAAGGGAAGACCTTGAATTTCTCAAATTTCTCTATAAACAGGTTGATGAAAGGATATCTGATCAGAATATAGCAGGCTTCAAGAAACTTTTGAGTCTACTGGACGTCAGACAGTCCTCGTTGGCCTACGGGTTTCTGTATCATTCAACAACGAAGCTTCAGAAAATAGTTTGTCAGCTTGTGGAACCGTCCTCCAGTTCTGTTGATAGCCTTTTATCGTTATTCTCGTTGAAGTCTAGACTTCAGAGCACTCCCATAGGAGACTTACAGAAATTTATCAGTCTATTCGTGCTTGTTCTTATCAAGCTTCCCAAACCACAGATATCATTGATTGCCAGTGATCCTCACTTTTTAAATGGTATGACATATCACTTAGAGTCGAATTCTCCTAAAATAAGGTTTTTAGGTATGCTGGTGGGGGACGTTTTACACCAAACACTCTATTCCAAGCCCATGTTTGATATTGATGATCACAATTCACAAAGGGAAAGCTTTTTAACCGAGTTGGAAAGAAAGATTGAGGACTGTAGCCTTGAACAGGCCTACGATGCAGTCAACTCGAAAACTCAAGATATTTCGAAAGTTGAAGAAGTTCCAACACCTCTAATTACTGTTTCACCAACAATTCTAGAATCTGATCCAGAGGACTCAGATGATGAAACGCTCCCTAGGAAGAGGACAGTCCCAGTACCCGTTTACTTGAAAGATGTGATAGCATACCTCCAGTCTGACAACCAGAAAGATCAATTAGCATACGAAAAGCACGAAGTGGTTCACAAAATACTTGCACAGTTAGTTCGTACCAAAAGAGGCTCTCCTGAGCTGAGGTTTTACAGTGAAGCTTTAATTGACTTAGTACTGGGGTTGGAGAATAAGTTCAAAATGAGTGATTTTGAGTCCTGGCGTCTTTCTTGTTCGATTGCGATCTGTGTCGGCGATTACGAGCAGATAAGCACATGGCTGATTCGAAGCTTTTTTTCTGGTGATCTATCACTTAACAAGCGAATCCTGATTTTAAGCTGCCTGAGTTTGAGTACTCGAGAGAAATCGGGAATTGAAGACAAGTTCATCGCTGGAAAAGATAATGTTCCTGGTTTGGGTGCACAGAAATTACCTGATAACACCCACAACTTATTTATCAAATATGATTCTCCACAGAAACCAGGTTTGAAAAGTATAACAAAAAAGGTGGAAGAGATTGACATTAAAGGTACTGTTGTGAGGAAATCAGCCAATCTGTCAAAAAAGGCAACTGGGAATACAAAAGACACTAAATTCATCAACAATGAACTTCCAAAGATGTTCTTCTTGTTAGTATCCATGTGGCAGCATGTTAATTCCAGGACTAACTCTGGGTTTCAGATTGGACAGTTTTCACCTCTGCTTAATGCCCACTTTTTGAAAACCATGTCACTAATTCTTGAGTGTGCCATTCCTTCATCGATTCAGGTTCTTGACCTTATTCGCGAGTTGGTGTTAATCATCCTTGAACATTTGAAGCTTTTGACTGTGAGTTGTGAAAACATAGTACTCGAAGCCATTTTAAGTTGTCTGTTTACCATATTCAAGCAGGATACACCCTCACTAAACAATATTGTCGGTACGGAGATGGATGTAATACAGAACTATTTGACGCTTGTGCTAGAAAAAGGGATCACCGATGAGAAAATCTCAACTGACTGTGCCTATATTATAAAAGAACTCCATAGGTCGTTCAATACATATATTTAGCATCATGGTTCAGTGTTCAAAAGATAGGTGGTTGGATCTGAACCACTGATGTAGCTTTCTCCAAGCCCATTCATGGTTGCAAGTTCTCTTCTTCGAAGTCGAACTCGAAAACATCAAAATTGGAAGCCAACCTCGATTCGGTGGCGGTATTACCAACGGTGATACAACCTTTCACCACAGACTATTTAATCAAAATCTGACATGGATTCTTACCATATTTTTTGGCGACTTCAGCAATAATCTGATCACTGACTTTCAGGCATCTTGCTAATGGGGAGTACACTTCAATATCAATTACCCGAGAAAAGATAAATTGAACTAGCCATACATTTGGTCCAATTTCGTTAAAAGGTAACTTGACCTTTAAGTTTGGATAAGCTAAGAGCCCTTTGATGTGCTTGACTTCATACTCAGAGACATGAAGAAATACAAGATCGGTTCCTGAATTTTTGGTTCTGAGAACAAACTTTTACCCGGACCTGAGATGGACGGTGAATAATAGAAAACTGTGGGGCAGAAAGCTAGTTACCGCTCCACCGTGGCATCTATTCAGATCACGAACTGAATGCTCTATCGAGTAGTGTAGCTACATATGAGAATATGGTTGGACATTTTTCCGCTAAGGCACATAATGGTCGCACTCGGAACAATAAAGCGGTGAAAATTCAAAAGTTGGCAAGTGGGGCAAAGTAAGGCTGAAATTAGGTAGTTGCGGGGCAGGTTTGCTGTCGGTTCGGATCATCTTGACCCATTACCAGCTCCTAGAAAGATTCTCGCAGTACTAGAGTGTTGCAAAGGGAATGCCTGTTCACGGACTTGGCGTATTTTGGAAATATAACATCAGACGACTCTGTTTGAAAGCCAAGTTCCGTCAAGCCGTTAGCGCTTGGCTTTCGAGCCCGGGAAGCATTTATGTTCCTATTCAGGTATATCGTACCCTTCTTTACGCGTCCTCAAGATCTACATTGTGTATTTCACTACTTCCACGTAAAATATTTCTTGGGGTTGCCCCTCTTTAATCGGTTTCGTGGTCGGTCAACAAGAAATTTTTTTTTATTTTGGTCACACTTTTCCTCGTTGGAACAATCCCAAGGCATGCGTCTTGGGGACCAGTAATAGGAAAAAAAATTCGACAATAGCAGAATACAAAAAAAATTTCAAAATCGGTGCGCTCATGCAGTTGCTGTGGAGAAAGATTAGTCAAATTCTGCAGCTCTCAAAACAAAATCTCATCACCCAACAGTTAACCAGTTAAAAAGGGACCGATTCCCTGGCAACAGTTTTTCCGTTTATCATCAAAAAGAAATGAGTGATCTGGAATCCGTTTCTATTAAGGAGGACAACCACAAGAGCTTGCCTCTTGAGGAGCCAAAGCGTGTTGACCTTTCTTCTAAGGCCATCCGCCACTATGCCATTACAAGATTTACTGAACTACTTCCGACCAAGGAACTGATGAGAGGCAACCGTCATCTATTGAACCCGCTTCCTGGTCTTCGCCTGATACCTGCCAAGCAATGGCTTATGTTTCTCTCGGCTTTCTTGGCATGGTCTTGGGATGCTTATGATTTCTTTTCCATTTCGTTGAACGCTGCAACTTTGGCCACATACTTTGATAAGACTGTGAAGGACATCACATGGGGTATTACACTTGTGCTCATGTTGAGATCTGTTGGTGGTATAGTCTTTGGATACCTTGGTGATCGTTATGGAAGAAAATACCCTCTCTGTTTGAACATCGCTCTTATGGGATGCGTTCAGTTTGGAACTTACGGAGTCAAGACTTACAGCCAGTTTTTGGGGGTGAGAGCTATCTTTGGTATCTTGCTTGGTGGTATTTATGGAAATGCTGCTGCAACCGCTTTGGACGATTGTCCTGTTCAAGCCAGAGGATTTATTTCTGGTTTGCTTCAACAAGGTTACGCTTTTGGATACCTTCTTGCTGTTGTTTTCACCAGAGTCCTGGCTGACAATGTGAATATGGGTTGGAAAGCTCTTTATCTGCTTGGTGGTTCTGGTTCCGTTTGTCTGTTCACCTTGAGAATGTGTCTTCCGGACACTCAAGCTTTCAAGCGTCAACAAGAAATTGAACGTTACAATGAAGAGAATAACATTCCTCAATTGACTTTCTGGGAGAAGGCCAGAGGTGCTTTGAAATCTTACTGGCTGATGATTGTTTACTTGATCCTGCTCATGTCTGGATTCAATTTCATGTCTCACGGATCTCAAGATTTGTACCCAACTATGTTGACCAAGTTGTACAACTTCTCTGAAAATAGATCCACCGTGACTAATGTCGTTGCCAATCTTGGTGCACTGACCGGTGGTATCATTGTTGCGCACATGTCCAACTTCCTTGGTAGAAGATTTTCGGTGTTAATCTGTTGCGTTCTCGGTGCTGCTCTTTTGTATCCATGGGCCTATGTCAAAGGTTCTGGAATCAACGCTGGTGCCTTTTTCTTACAATTCTTTGTTCAAGGTGCTTGGGGTGTGATTCCTATCCATCTTTCTGAGCTTGCACCACCTGATTTCCGTTCGTTTGTTGTCGGAGTTGCTTATCAACTTGGTAACCTTGCATCTTCCGCCTCGTCTACTATTGAGACTACTATGGGTGAGCATTTCCCAATTGACGGAAAGAAGACTTCGGAGGTGTTTGATTACGCTAAGGTCATGACGATTTTCGTTGGTGCTGTTTTTGCATATGTGTTCCTGATCACTTTGGTTGGACCTGAGAACAGGAATGCATCCCTCACACACAATCTCGAGGAAGAGGAAGAACAAGAGCACAACTAAGTTAAACATGGGTATAATAACGGGGAATTTTGGTTGAAGTAATTCGGTAAGAAACCTAAAATCGCTAAATAGCATTTATTATCAATAAGCTAGTCTACATTACTATCCGAAGCACTTTTCTGTATAGATAGCAAATTCTCAAATGTACTAGTCTGTAAAACCTAGCTAATTGCTCCTGATGCCTTATACATCTCCACTATTTTCCAGTACTTGTGGGCTGTCTTCTTTCTCCAATATTCGCCAGTATAGATCATCACGAAGAACGTTCCAATACAGAAAAAGCAAATAAATGCTGAAGCAACAAAACAATTTTGTAATCCAACATTGTCCACAAATGGTGTGATACCATAGTCCATTGCAAAATTCATGGTATTACGAATAACAATCACCACTGTAATTGCACAATATGACATTTCATCATAACAATCGACAATATATGTGACTGAAGAAACACACCCTATGGTACAAAGACCTGCCATTAGTCCTAGACCAAAAACAACTCCAAACCAATGGATACCTTTTGCAGCACCAACCCCCCAAAGAATAAGGGCAACGGGTCCTAGTATCATATATGGTATGAGAACCCAAAAACGATCTTCGGCTTGCGAAATACCGTTATGCTTTTTGGCAAACCAGATTTTGATATAATCGGTCGACCATCCGGCGTATGGGTATATGATGAGTGCAAATATGACCGGTGAGAGATATGCCAAGCCGCACATGGCAGGAGAGAAATTGTAAGGAGCCTCCCCTAGAACCAATGATTCGGTACCGTTAAGAACTGAGTACCAAAACAATGACGATCCATACAGGAATCCTGCATATAAGACTCCAGGAAACTGGGCCATTCTGAATGCACCTAAGAAGTGATCCTTTAAATTGTTCCTAGGATTGACTCCATATGTTAAAGACAATCTTTGGGTGAATGTACGGAGCGGTGGATGTTCGTCGCTGATAATTTGCTGAAGATCAACAGTTTCGGTTTGCTTGCTTTCAAACTCACGGACCTCAACGGAACTAGAGGAAGATTGGCGTGGTTTGAAGTAATTCGTCTCCTCCATGAAGAAGAATAGGAAGATGGTACACACACCGTTAAAAATGCAAGCCAACCATATGACCCATTTCCAACCTAAAGCATCATTCACAAACCCAGCCAACATAGGTGCCATATAATTAGAGCCAAATAGGGCAACACTGTAGATTCCCATGTATGTAGCTCTTTCGTGTTCAAAGAATATGTCGCCGACAGAGATCTCTGGCAGAGCCTCTGCTGCCCCCTGAAGAACTCCGCACAAAATTTTGGCAGCTATCCATTGACTATTACTTTTAACATAGGTCAACCAAAGATTGAAAAAGATACTTCCCACACTGGAAATGAGATAAACTGGTCGTTTACCGTACTGCTGAGCAAGCGGCATAGTAATAATATTCGAGAGACCGAGAAATAAAAAGAAGTAACCAGTACCATTGTTCAAGTCATCCAAAGAAATGCCGCTGTGCTCAGAAATCTCAGTCAAAATGGAGTAAATACAACACGATGGGATACCTCCAGCAAAAACAAAAACCACAATACAAAACGCGTGTAGCCATTTTCTATTTCTCGTCCAGTTGAGCGGGTCATTGGGGTCTCGAGATGGTTCTGGGATCAGGACAATACCTTTCTCAGTTTCAGCGACATGTTCTGACCGAGTGAGGTCAACCAGATGAGACGTTCCTGGCACTGCAGAATAATCAAGTTCACGCATGATCGTGTAGTTGCCGACAATTTGCCTTTATATTGCCTGGTTTTGCAATTTCATCACCAAGTTACTTCACCCGCATACTGAAAGCCAAGCCCTTCCTGTAATCTGATAATGCATGAAATGTAGAATCCTTATTGTTCAATATTTCTAATCTTGTCTCTTCAAGAAGTTGAGCGGATAACTATCAAAACTGTCTTAACGATATCTTATCGTCTTCGAACTTCCAATTTGGATATCTATCTTGCTGCAAGGACGGAAAACAGCTCAGTATTTGGTTGGATCTGCATACTACAGAAGAACGATTTTTCTCAGGGGGACACTGAAGTGATCAGCTATTCTGTTATCCACCCTTACCAACCGTATGCTCTCTATAATCACAATTGCAAAGGCCAATATTTTTAATTACTGCCCAATCCATTGAGATTAAAACTTTCCGACTTCCAATTGGACTTGAAAATAATGTTCATGTTCTGCGAGAAAAGTGACATGCGGCATTATGAGCTGACGCAATAAAGGTTGATGAAGTTTATTATGTCAAATTACCCGCGCAATCTATTTTTGGCAATATTAGTTTCTAGTGATTGAGCCGCGCGTACTAACCCTAGAAAGTCGCACATTCCATTTTGCCAAGAAGATAGATTTTTGGTACGTCTGTCATAAGTTTTCGAGATCTTAAGAGCCAAATTAAATTCTCTTTGCGCTTGTGACCTATTTTGGCACCACTTGTTTGAGTTCACGATTTCATCCGAGTTCAAAGGTAGCATATGTGCCAACAGTTTTAGCACAATTGGTTTATCTTCAGATTGAGCAGACATCGAACACACGTCCTGCTGCATATTGATGCATATCAATCAAATATCTTACTGGTATCCAGATGTATAGAATGTGCCTGAATAGTAGAGAATCTGGCCAAATTGGCTAGTCCATCCACCTAGGGCTTGGATTCAAAGACCTTTCAGTCAGTAGAAGAGTGGGGGTGTCCTGAAACTTTACTTGACCTCTTGAAATTTGTTACCTCCTCTGTTATCAGATAAAGTGTAGCTATATATCACGTTTCTCAAATATAAGGCTCCCTTACTAAAGTTTGCAGTTATGATCAAAACAGGTTTGTATCTTGGAGCTCTCTTTTTCTGAAAATATTGTTTGAGATGAAACCAGCTGTTTCGCACTATGGGAGACCAATCGTGGAATTGATTGTATCATAATTCAAATATGGAGTGTTGTTGTTATACCCAAGTCGACATCAAAACTGAGGATGCATTAACACCAGTTGTGATTAAAAGCGTGAAAAATATGCCAGTTCCATGTTTTTTTGCCGAGTTAATACCCCCAAACACCATAAATCCAACCGATGTTAACACAATGCCTATCCCTTCAATTGGACACATCACTTGTAAGAGATCGGATGAAAATTATTGCAGCAAAAGAATGCATACACTCCAACCATTTAGCGCAACAGTGTAGAATTTGTCATCACGTTCAAGTTTTCTAAATTTTGGTTAATTTGCACAAACCAATAATGAACCTAACCGAATTCGAAGAAAATCCACCATAGTTCTTGCAACATCCAAGTTATATATACGCTGAATTTTTCAAACATTGAGTCTAATAGTTGTTAGATAACCCTTGGCAAGTAAATGAATAGTTCTTTATCAGGAAGACTTATACTTTAAATAGGATAAACATCCGAAATTTTCTTATCATTCATAAGAGAAAAACCCTTGATATATAAAATAACTATTATCACACCAAAGGACCCTTAACACTGCTTATCAAAAAAAGTTCATTAGTAAAAGGACCCTTCTTGTTATGACAGCTTAAAGAAATGGTTCTCAAAAGATTATAGAGCTATCGAAAAACTATATATTCATATTGAAAGATTTTGAACTGTTAAATGTAATCACTCAAAAGATGTTTGATTTTTCCAGTTAAAGATTTGGGTGCTTCAATTCTTTCGAATTTTGCCTGAGCAGTTATTTCTTCCAAATCCTTCCTTCTTCCACTTTCAAAATCCATGTCTTCGTATTGCACCCATTTTGTTTTCTTCCAAAACTTATATCCCCAAAAGAATATTGGAAACAAGGGCAACAATATGTAGCAGTCGACAAAATCTTTGTAATCAAAAGGTTTGAAGTAAGACCAACCTTGAACAAGAGCAAGAAAAATATTCATGAAAAGGCTGTACATAGGTAACCAAGGGAACAAAGCAGCTTTAAATGGAAGTTCATCTAGAGACCGCCCTGACTTGATCCACCCATTTCGGAATCTAATGTGAGTAAATGATATGCCACCCCAAACAATGAAAGTCGAAATTCCCGAGATGTTGATTATATAATTGAAAGCATCTGCAGCACCTGTCTTAACGTTCATCAATGTTAAAAAGGCAGTGAGATGAAAAGTCAATGCGGCAACCCAAGGGACGCCATTCCGATTGGTTTTTCTGAAAATATGAGCAAAAGGAATCATGTTTTCATTGGCAAGATTCACAATTGTCCTTGAACCAATGTAAATAGACGAGTTGATTGCACTGAAAGCAGTAACCACTATAAATGTATTCACCAAGTGATAACAGCTATGCCATCCTGCATTTTGTAATGCGACAGTCATTGGGGACTTCAGGGCCCCTGATGAGTTGGAAAACTGTGGGGCATCATATGGACATGCAATGCCATAAGCTAAGGCAACAAAAAAGTAGATGTAAACAATTCTCCAGACAACCTGGCGGACAGCTATCGGGATTGTTTTTGTTGGATTTTTTGTCTCTGCAGCAGAAATTGAAATCATTTCAACTCCAACGTAGGCGGTACTGGCTGCTGTAAATATCATTGCCAAACTTTTGATAGCAGGATTATCTCCCCATGGAGTATTGAAATTTCTGAAACCAAATCTTGGAGTTCCAGACACCCCTCCGAGCATATAAACTAGAGTGAAGATATAGAATGCTGTGAGTCCCACTAGTTTTACCAGTGCCAGCCAGTACTCAACTTCACCATAACCGTTAACTCCCAAAAATTGAATGGCCATGAATAGACACCAAAACATCAAAAAATAACCATAAATGGGAACTTGGGGACCCCAAAACTGCATAGTTGAGCTTAGTGTATTATATTCATTGGCAATAACAGCAATCCAGATGATAAGGTAATTGTAGGTACATGCTGCGGCAAAAGCTTCATCAACAAATCTTCTCATATGGTTGTTAAATCCATTGGTAGCACTGTACAATGCACTAAGTTCCCCAACTGATTGCATGACCGCATACGCAATAGATCCAAGAAGAACATAGTCAATTAATAGGGTGGCAGGTCCTCCTTTATGTAAAAGTGCGCCATAACCTGCAATTATACCAGGTCCAATCAATCCACCAAGGGCAATTAAAGAAACGTGACGGGTTTTAAGTCCCCGTTTGAGGTTAGTGTTCGGATCGAACTTTTGGTCTTCGAGCTCATAAACAACTTCTTCAACCCCTAGTGAGGAAATCTTTGATTTTGCTTCTGATAACAACATTGGAAAAAATACTTCTGATTGTACAAAAATACAGATATATAACATGCGAAGCTCATGTAAAATATGGAAGAGTCTGCCCAGTCATTGGAATTATGGAGCCACGATTTAGTCTTATCAGTACAGATCCAATATCTCAATAGGGTAATTCCGTTACAGAACCCCGAAAAATCAGGGCTCAGTATTTCTAAACTCGGAAAACCCTACATGAAAAACTTTACGAGTTAGGCAATTCCGAAGAGTACAAAATTTTCTTATCAACTCGATATGCCTTTGCGACCCCTTGGGAGGCTGAAATTTGGAAAAGATATAATTACAACTTCCAAAACCTTTCTTTCAGAACGCCAACCGGGATAGCAAGATTCACAAAAAGATTTCAAATCGGTTCTTAAAGATTGCAAATAAGAGACTGAACTGATGCTGGTTAGGCTCGACAAATTATTACAAAAGGACGTGGGAAAAAATAGATAAAGTGTTATAAGGCTTAAATTATATATATTCATCACGCGACTAAATGAGGATCAAAATCTTGCCCGATACATGGTGATCAGTTTCTTATGCTGCAAAATAATAAAAAGAAAAATGGTTTGTATGTATGTCTTCCTAAACTGAGCTACGCGAATCGCGAGACTAATTCTGTAGGCCAGCATCTAGTTCTTCTTTATGTGTGATATATAATCAGAAAGAAGTCTTCTAGAAATTGCAAGCTCGTTGGCTATAAATCTTCTATCATAATCTGAACGACTGTGTGCTTGTGTTAGAATCAAAAGGCAGAATCCTTCAATAATCATAGTTGGAGTGTTAGCAATCAATTGTCCCGTTAAATTCCATTTCATTGCTGAGGATGCGCATAAAAGACCAATGATGGTAATAACAGAGAGAACAGTAGCCCAAACACTTGAACAGACTTGATTCATCATTGATGACAAGCGATATCCAAGCGATGGATCAGTTTCTGGTCTCTTAAGTGTGTACTCAATTCCTATGATATCCAATAATTGCTGAGAATCTTCAAGTAAGTCGATAAACATCTCTTTCTCGGACTTCCCTAAGGAATGATACACCTCACGCAGAACAAATCCATCTAAAAATCCTGCAAGTCCCGTGTAGGTTCCAATAATGAGCCACCAATTACTGCTCCAGCCCATTTTGTGACCTGCTGCAATCCAAGCAGCAAAAACACCAGCAGAAAGAAGAAGTCCAAGACCTGTTCCGATGATCTCCGCATATTTGGAAATGATCCGTTGGATTTTGTTTCGTTCAACTGCAGGCACAGTGATAACAACATTGTCGCATTCTTCGTTTGTCAGCTGACGACCAACTGACTCAATTTTCATATCTAAGCTTGAAACCTGATTGAGGCAACTATTAACAAACTTCCCATCCCGAGCTCTGATATTTTCCAGCATAACTGAGGAAATGAGCATTAGGGCTGCAGTGGTTGTGTTAATACACAATTGCCAATCATTACTCCAAGGGGTGAAGTTGGGAGGATTGTTGATAGCTCCACATCCTACCCAGATGAATATTCCTATCCAATAGATCACAACTGCAGTTAGAGAACTCATCAATTTGCTATAAATCACGGTCACTTTATCATACCAATTCCTTCCAGGTAACGAGATTGGATCCGTAACCATGTCGGTTTTCACTAATATGGGGTCCAATTTCCGTTCTCTAAGGTTCTCCAAAATTCTTTTCTGAGTAGTAAAACGACTTTTCAACCGACCATAGGAAGTACGAAAGGAATCAAAATGATCTAATTGTTGTCTCATCAAAATTGCATCCCAAACATAACATTGAATGGACTGTCCGTTTTCCATCACAATCTGCCAGTTATCTGGTGCTTTATACACAATGCCAAAAATGACCCACAAGGTCAAGATTATGCAGAGGAAAATGAAGGCAGGAATAGTTCCGGCAGCATCCACCAACAATTCCAAACCCTTATCGACTGGTGACTGATAACCGTCAGAATACTCATCCTGAACTTCAAAGTCGTCGACTAGAGATTCTTGTGTTTCAGTCCAGGATTCTTTTTGAGACACCATTTCAACCTGTGAATAAGTCACCTTAGTACTCTTGATCGCAATCGCCCCTCTGCGCTTAGGCACAAAAGTCTTGGCAAATTTTTGAACGATTGTATAGTCCGTCATGATACTTTGCTTTGTTCCAACACACTGAACTCTGAAGTATCACACCCAATTTTGGTAATAAAATGCCAAGAAATTGATACAAAATGCCAAGAAATTGATTGACACCATTTTTTCTTGGCACTATTTATAAATTAATCATTTGGCATAGAGTAATTTTTAAATTATAGATGAAGAACAGTGCTTAGCCATTGTTTCTTTTTTTGTATTTCCACTCCCGGGAGAATTATTGGAATATGAAACTAGTGTAGCTCGAGCTGGTGAGTCATATAATGAAATTGCTAAGACTTGTAGGTTGTTTAACTGTCCTAAATGATAACCAATACCCAAACATTTCAGCCATGGAAGCCCACAGCTTTTAGTTCTGAATTTACAATGCAAAAGTTGTAAGAGAACTAAAATCTTTTATCTCCAATATCTCCGAAACCTGCATCTGTTTAATTCAGCGGGATTTCGGGAGCTCATTTTGTGGGATCACGAAAGAATATCATGGAGAATCTCAAATACGACATTACTAATTCCTACTAGACAAACAAAAAGAGAAGATTTTAAAGGAATTCACCATAATGAATCAAAAAACAAAAAACGCCAATTCTGCAATTTAAACCAATGTTAATTAGGTTTAACAGCTTTCAAAACTAAAGGATGAATTTACATACGTACATCAACAGTGTCGTCAGAAAGCCCAATAATGTACCTTCTATATACCGATTTGCTTAAGTAATAATTCTGTGCATGGGAGTCACTCTAACCAACCGTTCTTGTATGATCCTATCGCAGTAAGCACGGGAATTATGTGCCCAAACAATCTCCTATCTTAATCAAACATTTTTGGTGAGAGCCAACTCCAGTGTGTACTGACGTAAACGTTCTCCGCAAATCGTAGATCTCAGAGATTCTGATCTATGCGATACAGCTCTCCATAGTCTGACAATACGCTTTTCAGAATCTTGAGACGTTTCAGATACTAATCACTTTTTCGTCAGCTACATCTGCTCAAAATTTATACAGATGGCCTTATGCACAACACGCACAGTTGACCATATTGTTAATGTTTGGCGTCCATGGTCATACAATTAATCTACTCAATAGTCAGCAGTATAAAATATATTGTCAGTTTATGTGCACTCCAAACATATCCTCAATGTTCATTTTATGCTAGTCCATCTTCCTACAAGATCTTAAGGATTATTTTCTTTGTCTCAATCCCGTCTAACGTCTAGCAAATTTTATTTCAAACATCCAATACTAATAATCTGTCAAATTTAAATTCCGAAACTAAATTTGTGGAACAATTCTACAGTCCTACGTTCATAGCATACTTGACGAGAACCCAATTGAAAAAGGTTCTTCGAGGTCCTTCTGATATACTATCCAATATTCATCATACTTGTACGCAAAAACAAAAATTAAATACTTAATCAAAAGATGATCAGAGAATTCCTTTGCCATGATATTGAAGGCTCCTAAATGTCACAGACCAAATCGTTTCCCCTTCGTAAGACCATAAAACATTGGCACGTGCATATTTGGGATAGCGTCATGCTCACTTCAATAGCCCAAACAAAACCAATTTATTTCAAATCCCATCAGTAGCCAGACCATCACGTCTACTAGTAGATTGACCAAACAGATTGGACTTCCCATTTGGCTTTTATTGTAAAACGGTTCACTGCTGACTGACTAAGGTGTAACATTGGTCTTCTGCTCTCACATGCCATTGGGACGGCATAGCTGATACACTTCGATGTCATCTCAGCTACAAGGCTAGACTGAAGACAAGGCTATTCGCACAATTTGCACAACGTAGCATATCAGCAAGACACAAGATCTTCAGCATTCTAGAAAAGCCACCTCACACCACCTGAAGTACTACACAACAAAGAAGAAGTTGTGGGTGGCGGGTATCGTGTTGCAGGGGACGGTTGACGGATGGTTGGGTGGCGGGTG